>WEIV01016308.1:287897-348929 GCA_013390005.1 Calyptomena viridis | reverse complement strand
GCTGAGGGGACTGAGGGGAGCGGGGGCCCGGCCCCGACATGGCGCGGTCCCGTCTGAGGGGAGAGGGGGCCCGGCCCTGCTCTACCAGAGCCCGTGCGGAGCCCGGAGAGTGTCCGCGGAGCTCCGCGCTCTGGTCCCGCTTGGATCAGAGAAGCACAGAATCAACACTTCACCTAAAGCTGTGTCAGCGCAGGGTTAGGTTGGATATCAGGAGATTTTTTTCCCCCAGAGAGTAAGAATGGAACAGGCTCCCCAGGATTTGGTCACGGACCCAGGGCTGCCAGAGCTCAAGGAATGTTTGGACGACACTCAGGGGCAAGGTGGGATTGTTGGGTATCTGTGCAGGGCCAGGAGTTGGACTCATGAACCTTATGGGTCCCTTCCAGCTCTGGATCTTCTGTGAGTCTGTGACCACGGTTGGCAGAGACAGTCAGATCGTCAGCCCAGCAGCAGCACTGCTGACCCCAAACCACAGCACCCAGTGCTGTATCCAGACACCTGTCATCATGGATGGGGACTCCACCACCTCCCTGGATAGTTCCAGTGCTTAACCACCCAAACAGTGAAAAAATACTGTCTAGTATCTAATGTGAATTTGCCCTGTCTCAGCCTCTGGCCCTCTCACTGCAGGTACTGCAGAAGAAACGGCCTCACCTTACTACACCCTCCTGTCAGGGAGTTGTAGGAGCAATGAGGTCTCATGTACCACTGTAGTCCCTATTTATCCCAAGCACACACACAAATTCCAGGCATTGTCTCATCAAACAGCCTAAGCACAGCACAGTCATTCCCCAAGTGATGCAGGACAAGGCACAGTTGGACACAACATCCATTTCCACATGTGTTTTCCGTGTGTGGGGCAGCTCTCGGGGTGCTGGCAGTGTGCCTGGCTCTGCATCAAGCTTGGGCTGCCAATAACTGGCAGGTAAAAGGGTTTAATGTGTAAACAACTACCACAGACCTTTCTCTTACCCTTCCACTCTATTGCATTGAGGGAGGGAATAGAAAAGTCCCCAGCACTGGCAAACCTGATGAGAGATCGATGTAAATGAACGCAGAGCTTAATCCAAACACACAGATACTGTAACTTCAAACACAGAAAGTGAAGAGTGAGGGGTTTATGAGCCATGCTGTTACTGAACTTGGCTCCAGTAACAATACCCCAAAAATCAGAAAAATCAAACCAGTCAAAAGACTGAATAGGTTTAGGATGAGAATTAAGAGCAGTAATGTCAGTAACAAGTGGAGCTGAGAGCAGACAAGAACTCCCAGTAAGCAGTTCTGCATCTAACAGGCACTCCCTGTCCGAGGCTTTGTTGGCATAAGGAAGTTCTTGCTTTCTCTTTGCATCCAGCTGCACATTATCACCAGCATTACCAGCCCACTTTGGTTGGCCTTTACCATTCTTAGCAATGCTAGTGAAAAAATGAATGCTATTTGATTTCCCTGTGACATGAACGGATGCCCTGGGCACAGGAGCAATTGTCCCTGGAAATCTGCTGCAGTATCCACTATCCTTTTGCCAGCATGAATGGAGTACAGTGTTTTTCAGCTGAAGAAGACCCTACATTATTAAAGATGGGGTTTATGACAATGCAGATTAGCCAGGGAGGGTATTTTTGTCCATAAGAGGCTCAGTAATGCAGAGTGCATTGCTGTGAGCTGAACATGCACAGGCATAAAGTGATTGGACTTAAAGTGCACTGAATTTTTTTTCAGTTTGAAATTGGTTTGTCAGCTTCTTTTAATGACTTGCAAATTAATTTCGTCTTGTTTATTTTTCTTCATATGAAAAAGTTTGGACTGTCATATAATTGTGTGTAACTGAAAACCATTATTTCCTGAAGTCTGACTCAGCTCCCTCTCACTGTTCCATTCATAGCAGCCCTGTTTCATCTCTCTTTGGAGGTACTACATGTGGTGTAGGAGGGCTGCTGCTAAGTCTATCCTCAGTTGGGAAGGCTAATGAATGCATGATGTACTTATGTCAGTTTGTTAACTGTATTATGCCACTGTCAATAACATTCATAGTCAAGGTCCAGAGATTTCTTCATTATTTTAGCCTACCCATTTTTGGGAACTGAGGTTCTGGGTGTCCTTTTCTCCTGCTTCCCAGTTATTTAGTTCATTCTTTGTCCTTTAGTGTTCACCGAAGCTTGGACCTCTGGATTTCTTTTCTAAGGCCTCAGGTCCCTGATTCTACCACCAAAGGGACAGCAAAGCAACACCCTCATGCTTAAAAAGACATGTAACCAGCTGGTTTGGGAGCTGGTTTCAGCCAAAGGGTAGAAAAGCCCTTAACAGTAATCCCATGGGATCACTGTCCCCAGGAACCACTGTGTTCCTGAGCAGGAAGGACAGCTCAGGGCAGTGTGTGAAGGGAAGAACCTGTTCCTGCCTCCTCACTCCAGCACTGCTGTCCTTCTCTGTTGTGTGTTTGAATGGCTCCACAGCACTGTGGTCACACATTAGATCAGAGATTAGAAATAATGAAAGCAACTCTTCAAGGACAAACAAACCACTCGTGTTCAGGCAGCTGCCAGGGATGGACCTGTGCAGTTACACTTTCACCACTCAGCAAACATGCCCTCCTGGGCACTGATCCCCCAGCACCCTCTCCTTGCAACAGCAGCCACCACCTGCACCGTACCAGCCTGGCACCCACACGGGTCATCCCATCACCACATCCCCATTCACTTTTGAATTAGGATTTTCATATCATCAGAACAAGAGAATGAACTGCAGGAGGCAGAGAAATGCACCGGCTGAAAACAGTTACAGAGGAGCTGGCACCATGTCAGCATTCCCATCCCCTCTGCCCTTCAGCTGCACTTGGCTGTCAAGGCTTCCGTGGAGTTGGAAAGCCGACATTAGGAAATAGTTTCTGCTTCATGTCTGGAAAGAACAGAGCTGGGGGCTGTGTTGGGAGAAGCACAGGCCTGAGGACATGGAGGATTTGCCATCAATAACTCTCAGCCACTTGTTCCCTTCAGCACCGTTACACAGGGCAAAGTCACTGTCAGGGGCAAAATAGATTGTTTTCAAAACTGCTCTTGACTTAAATAATCTAAATGAGCTGATTTAACAAACAAGGAAAAACTCTCCTCATCAACACGGTGACTCTCTGTGTTCCTCTGTGAGGAGACTCCTTTCCTTTTCATTGTAGAGGCTTTATTTACAGGATTTAAAAATAGCCCAAGCAACAGTAAGAGGCGGAGATATAAACGTACTGAACAGGCAGCACTTACTGATAAAAACAATCCCTGCCCTGGAGCCTGTCAGGGCAGTCAGCCAGGCTGTGTATGTTAGTGAGGGACATCTGGGGCTCTGAGGATCCTTAATTAGGAGGAAAACCCACAAATAACAAAGCTGGAAGTTAGTAACCACATGGGGCTTGCCTTCAGAGCAGCCCTGAAAGCAGCTGGAAACAGCCGTGGAAAGCAGTGAACACCATCCTGGGATGAGGCTGGGCGTTGAACAGTTCTGTTCCATCGGCTGCAGCAGCAAACAGCCCTCGGATCTGTGCTGAGGGGAGCATTCCCTGCTTTGCTTCTAGCCTTGCCCTATCACTGTTACACAGAATGATCAGAGCAGGGCAGAGCAGGCACTTGGGGTTATTAAATGAGGATTTAATCCTACCCTTTAAATCACAAAAAAAATTATCAAAGATAAAGGACTTCCCTGTGTTTTAAAGCCAGTATAACTTGCATTCCCCAATCTGCATTTGGGAAGGCTGCCAACTGCAAAATGGAATTGCTGAGCCTGGATTTCTCTCTGCATCCAGCCAATTATACCAGCCTGACATCCCCACACTCAGAAGTGGTGCATTGCAAGAGATGCTCCGAATCTTTATTTATTTATCAGGGCTGCATTGCACTTCCAAAGGGAATCACACCAGTGAGCTCCCTGTGGCTGTCTCCAGCTCCTGTGCTCCGCACTGCTTGGGCATTAGTGAATATACTCCAGTCCGAATCCCTCATGGCATCAGGTGGAGGAATGTCCCCCGGCTCTGAAGGTTTCCCTTGAGATGCTGCCGCAGTGGTGGGTCCAGCCACCCTGGACATCATTTGCCCTGAGAGCCAGGTTTGCCCACGGGGAGTCTGCTGGGTCTGCACGTGCTGACCTCTCTTCCACAGCCATGGATCTTTCTAGCTTGTTTCTAAGTTTTTGCAAAATAAAAAGACAACCCCAAAAAGTAGCAGGTCACTCTTTGGGGAGCCCACAGACTTACAAACCACTTGTCCTCACCAGCAAGAAGATGTGGATGATGTGTGCAGGACAAAGTGCTTCCCCTCCTGCCTCTGCCCTCTAGTCCCAATAATTTGCCATGGCCTCGTGCAATGTTTACTGAGGAAACAGCTTCCCCATCCTTCAGCCCACCAGCTGCACCATGGCAGAACTCACCCTTCCTCCAGGATGAATCCCAGCTGAGGGACTGGTGGGAGACACGAGAGTCACTCCTCAGAGAAGCTGCCTGGGAGAGGGACAGGAGTGACCGGAGCACCAGAGTGGTCAGTACCCAAGGGCTGGTGCAGAGGCTGTGCTGCCCTGGGGCTGCACACCCTGGGTGTGCCTGGTCTGTCCTCCCTCATGTCTAACAGGAGTGAACCTGCTCCTAATCAATGCTTATCAATCACCTCACTCACACCTGCCCTTTCTTGGCATAGATTAACAGATGTCACCTGTTTCCTTTTCACATCTCACTGGCACAAACAATTCTTGCTCTGCCGCAGACCAGCTCTTTTTGTGCCAGCAATATGCTCTGGTTTAGGCTTCAGACAGTGATTCATCTGCTGAATTTCCTAATTAGGGAGAGTAAAATGGGGCCAGGACGCACTTTATTGAGCAACACCAAAGACCACAGCATGAGCTCTGGCACTTGTTACCTCCCGGGACTGTCTCCAGGTGTGAAAGTGTCCTCATGCAAAGTCACATCGGTGCTGCCAGCATGGCATTTCCAGCTGCCATTGTGCCTGGGCCACAGCTGGCACCTGCCAAGATCTTTCTGTGTGACCCTGAATTCCTGTGCTCCCAATTGTCCCAGTGGTCCCAGTCACAGGAACTGTAATGCTGGTGTAGTCATATCTTACTGTAACAATGCAGTGACTTACTTAGCAGACTGTCTGGAGTTTAACAAGATCAAAGGTTCTTTTCCCAAGACCCTGAAGAGCAGCAGCTCTGTGCCCACTCCCAGCTGCAGCCCTGCCCAGCATGGCCAGGCTGTGAGTGACGTGGCCCAAGGCTGAAGAAGCCTCTCCACAGCAGCAGGGCAGGAGAAACTGCTGGATAAACTCCCTGCAGCCTCTGCCCCCAGACTGGCTGCCCAGCTCTCACTGCCTTCCAGTACAACTGGTTCGAGGACAGCTTCTCCTGGTGACATTTTCTTTCTGGACAGGGCTGACATGCTGCTGCCGCCTCTGCCCTGAACAAAGTCTTCAGTGTTCTCCCATTATCCTCTTCTTTCCCTCCTGCCTCACTCCAAGCTCTGAAGGTTGCAGGGATGCACTGGGGAGCACCAGGACCTCAGCAATGACACCTCCTTGCCCTCTCTTGTGTCCCCTCCTGGCTGCCCCTCTTCACCCTGGGGAAGGTCTGCAGGGACTGGAGTGCCTGGAAACCACAAACCTGCCTCAATACACCTGTGCACCCAGACACATACTTGCACGTTTATCTTTGCACATTTGAGCAGATGTGTAACATCATCCCATTTTCTAAGTCTTGAACTCCCTTGGAAGCAAGGATGGATACTGAAATTACTGGATCACACCCTGCCTCCCCGGCAGAGCATACAGCCACGGCAGGGAAGAGGCAGTGAGCTGGTGCAGGAGCCTGGCTTTGGGCTCGGAGTTCACTCCAAGCACGTTTTTCCTCTGCCCAGGGGCTGGAATCTCAACTACTGGGTTCTGCAGTTCAGCAGATCTGGCCGTTCCTGAGCCTCGAGGTCAGGGCAGCGCTGACACGTCTGACTGTGCCAGGAAATGTGAGCTACACCTGGCAAGTGGGAGAGTGGAGGAAAATGTCTCCCTCCGCTTGCTGCTGCCTGTTGGACGTGAGGCCGCTGGCACAGCCCCGTCCCAGTGCCCTCGGCAGGGCGATGTGGTCACGCTGAGCAACAGCACCTTGGCTGGGGAAAGGAGAGGCGAGGCAACAGTGTTCTCGCTTTGATCGAATCCCATGGATTTCTGAGCAGCTATTGCACCGATAAAACAAAGGCTGCTTTGAAATGGATGCCTGGCCTGGCCGGCTGCCAGCGCCGGGCTGGAGACAAAGGCTGGGAATACAAATGCAGCGCTGGAAGCCAAGGATGCTCTATGGCAGGGAGAGCGCGTCACCATGGAGACACAGCGGCCAAACCGGGCAGGAAAGGACCTGCAGTGGGTTGGACTGGGAGCCACAGGAACCAGGGGAGCCATGGGAGCTGAGAGACAAGGGCACTGGTCCCACCAGCTGAACCCACAGAGAGGCTGGACCAGATGCCAGCTCCGTGTCACACTGGGCCTGGGACCTGGCCTGACAAGTGGCATGAATTGCATCTCTCGAGCAGACAGTGAAAATGGGGGATATCCATGGAGGAATTCTCTTTCCCTCTCATTTCATCAAATCAAAACCTGTTGGGGCTGGAGGGGGGGACAGGAATTGCTCTAATGAGTTCATGCAGGAGGCACAAACCCTTGGGCTGGGCAGTGATACAATGGGGGAACCATTCCACTCTGGGATCATCTGCAGAAGGATGTAACAGTTGCTTTGTAGAATCATGCCGTGAAGGGCTGGCCTGGTGGTTGTGCAGGGTGATTTATCATTTAGAAAGCAGGAACTGCTCCTGTGTCCTGTCTGGATGGCCGGTGGGTCTGCGTGGATGACACCTGAGCCCTGGGGTGTGGGCTGAGGGAACAGGTGGGCTTCCCTGCTGAGGGCTGGAAGACCTCCTACCCTCACTTTCTGCTGGCCTGTGACCACATCAGGCAGGGGTTAATGCCAGGGAAGCCTGATGGGATGTGGGGGATGCCAGGGCCACCCTGAGTCATTGCTCCATGACAGCAGCTACCACCAAAGCACCCACAACAGCATGACGCTGGGGAACCTCGAGGGCAGAGCCTCGAAGAGAACACTTCATCACTGATGTCTCCGAAGGAAATGGGAAAATCAGTCCTGTACACTTTCCACAAATCCCAAAGCACTCATGGCTTTGCAGTGCAGGAGAGGCAGTGGGAAGCAGATCATAATTTTTTAAGCCATGGGAGGCACTCGGGTGCTGCTGTGGTGAGGGCTGTGTAAACAGCCAGAAAGACAGATTAGACAGAACAGAGCTCACTGTCAGCACATGACAAAGAATGAACGAAGGATAAGAATCCCCAGGGAAGCACTTTTCCAATAAATGGCATTTTGATCTATAACTTTAACCACTTGTCCCAAGCCATCACATTTTAAATTAGGGAAAGGGAACCCATAACCTGCCCCATCAGTCCTGAACAGGGTCAGAGAGGCAGAAATACAGCTGTGAGGAAGGTGATTTCCTATGCTCACAGATTGCCCACCAGAATTCCTTGTCAGCTTTATCACTGATGAAAGTCACCAGTGGGTTTTCTATTTTTAATCCTGAACTGGTAATGCTCTCTCACCCACCCCATGCTCCCTCTGATCCTGCCCCGCAGGCCCTGCAGCACAGGGAGGAACAGGAACAAAAGCCAGCAGTGTCTGCACAGTTGAGCCATACTGAACTCCTCCTGGCACATTAGCATCTTCAGGCAGGTATTTTCCTGTGTAAATTAAATTCTCTACAAAGTGCTGGAGGTCCCCACCAATTCCAGGGGGTGACTGTGACTGCGCCGGCTCTGCTGGCCATGGAACCCTGTCCCCACTAAACCAATTATCTTATTTTAATTAAAGCTAAAAAATGCAGTAGCATCCAATTTCTCTCATTGCTTTGCAGGGGGAAAAAAAAAACCAGGAGGATAAAGCGACATGCAGGAGAGAAAGGGCTTTGAGACAAACACACACTGGCTCTGTTGGCTTTTATTTCCTCTTCTTGAAAGAAATAATTATGTTTCAAAACCTCCTTTCCCTGTTCTGAGTGTTGCCTTTTTCCACATTAGTGCTATTTGCATGCGCCATCTCCTCCTACCCTTCAATAATTTAAACCTTCATTTTTTATTCACTCAGTTGTCAAATTCATTTACATATCATATATCTATATTTAACACCAACTTTACTCTCCTGGATTTTTTTTTAAACAGGAAATAGCTTTCCCTTCTAATTTACAAACGTCTGGAGCAGGGCTGGCTGGGAAGGGAACAGCCCTGGTGCTGTTGGGTTAGAGGGATGCTGAGCTCTCCTTTGGTGGGCACACAAGTGCTGGGGGGGCTTGGCAGCTCCTGTGGCCAAATCCTCGCCTCCACCAGCTCCACGGAAGCCCAGTCAAAGTGTGGCCTCCTCCCCATCCTCCTCTCCCTGCCCTCCATCCCCTTTCTGCATCCTCCTGCCACTTCCACGAAGAGAACTTGGTCTCATTCCCTGCCATGGGCCAAGGCCAGGGGAGTGCGTTGGCAGCGAATGACTCCGGGCTTCCCTCCAATATTTGCTGTGGTTTGACAGCTCTGCCTTTATTAACAGGCAAGACAATTAAGGGTTGCCGTTAGCACAGGATGTGATTGGTGGGTCTGTGACACACGGGGCTGCTGCCAGCAGGGTGGGGCACATGTGCCAGGAGCCTGGAGCAGGAATGCTGCATCCCATGCACCAGGTGTCCTTCAGCAGCCTCTGCCCTCAATCTGCTCAGGAAACCAAGGAAATCATCAAGTAGATGTTCAACTGACACTACAGCCTCTCCCCGCAACAGCATCTGGCACTTCCCTGTGTGAGCAGCTGTGCCAGACCTGGCATCAGCCCTCCCCAGTGTTTCATGGTGGTTCTGCCCACCATGGCCCTGTGGAATGAGGGAGGCAGTGGGGGCACAAACTTCCTACTGCAGGAGACCAGGGACCAGACAACAAGCCCATGTGGTAGCACCTGGCAGGGACCACCCAGGCTTGACCAGGGAGGCATCATGGGCCCCTCAAAAGCATCCCTGTGGTGCCAGGCTGAGCAAACATGTCACAGTGTCTGCTCTGTTCCTTGGGCACATCATCATGAGAGTGAAGGGCTACATCGTTCCACATGGGTAGGCTTAAAGCCCACAGAAAATAAACAGTATTAATGGCAATTTGAAGGAGAGAACATGAATGAGAAAGGGGTAAATCATAGAGCCAGTCACTGAGGAGAGGCTCAGATCCCTGTCCCTCATTTTGCACATTACTAGAAAAAACAGTGAACTGATCTCAGACAAATGGGCCCACTGGACCCAGTTTTTCAAGTTAATGAGCTCCCCTTGCAGCTCTTCCCCAGCACAGAGACTCCCAGCGCCTACCCTTTGCCACATCTGCTAATGAGCAGAGGCACCACCATCCATCTCAATATCTGAGGACATGGCATTGACATCTGTCCCCTGGCATGAGGGGGGACAACGATGCCCTTGGGCCCTGTCTGGGCAGTGCTGGCGGAACGGGCAGGCCGGGAGCCTGGAGCCTTGGTCTGCACTGAGGGACCTGCAACAGCCCCAGAAAGGGCCACCATGGCCCTCCCTAACCCAGTGACCACCTTATGGCTGCAGATCTGCCAAGAATGGAGAAGGGGTTCTGCCAAGGATGGGAAAGGGGCTCTGCCAAGGATGGGGAAGGGGCTGGCACCCACTAATGGTTTAAAAGCTCTGAGGGTTTGGTGGCAGCTGCCTCCTGAGTGTTTGCCAGGTTCAAAATAACCTCCTGTTTCAGGAGGAAATTGCTTTTCTTGCTCCCAGGGACCTCTTTGCAGTCTTGGCTGGGAGATTTCCAATGGACTTTAGTGTGTTATTGGAATTCTCCCTGGCACTTGCCTTTTGCCAGGCCATGGGAGGGGGAGCAGGGGGTGCAGGACTCGGCTCATGTGCAGCACTCCCTACTATTATGCTTAAATTAACAAGGAAGTTTTTGTAAATTGAAGACTAATTTTCTCTTGGGAATAGATCATTAAATTACAGAACACTAATGAAAATTTACAGCATCTGGAAAGGGGGAGGAGGGATGGGCAGAGGGAGCAGTTTGTCAGTACTTTTCCTTTTTCCCTTGGCCACAGCCGAGGGAGCTGCTACATCCCAGCCCGAGTGCCGGAGCAGGGAGAGGAGACGGATACACCCACGGGGGCTTGGAGAATCCGCGGGGAGAAACGTGCAGCGAGGCCGGAGGGGCAGTTTTGCAGCTCCGGAGACCTTCAGAGAGGCAGCGCTGGGGGACGAGCCCTCTCCACCCTCCTGTGCCGGCGGTGGGAGCTCCACCCTGCGGGAGCTTGGCACTGCCAGGAGCTGTGGGTAGTGTGGGGGTCCTTCCCGTGCCCATCACCCTCCTCAGCCCTGCTGCTGTGCCCATCGCCCTGGCAACGCGCTCCGAGCGATGCATCCGCCTGGATTAGGGAACGGCCGTATTTTTCCAGAGGAACTCAATTTCTTTGGAGGGGCTGTTCTTTTTCAACAGCTTTAAAAGTGTGGAGGCAGGAGCTGCCTTTTGGGGAGGGGACACTGGAGAGCTTTGTGTCTAGGGGGCTGGGAATGAGGAAATGCAGATTTTTTATTTCTTTGATCATACATAATTTAAATATTCAAAGGAGTCTGGGATTCATTGAATTATACATGAATTGCACAGGCAGCATTTTTGTAACTCCTGACAGGTATTAATGTTTTTTTCTCTCCTTCAAAACCTTGGCTAACCTTAAGTTTATTTATTTTTAAATTTTTAAATTTCTAAATCAGTGTCATCCCAAATCGCCTTGAGAATCTCACCCACGCTGGACGATTCCACTGCATTTATGAGGGACTTGGTGATCTTGGTTTGCTGTAACATAACGTTTTCTAGCAGGGTTTGGGTCAGCCTGGCAGCGGGAGAGCTCCTCCGAGCTCCCCCCATTGGGAGCTCCAGCTCTGAGCACAGCAGCCACCGTGGATCCCCTCCCTGACCCCTCAGGTTGGTTTGGGACACAAGGCTGAGGGAGCTGGAGGCACCCGGGGACCAGGGAGCACCTGAGCCTTCCTGAGCATACCATCCCTCCCTTCTGGTCCCATTTTTCATGGCACTGCATACCGGGAACATGGGATGTGCCCTTCAGCTGGGCCCTGGTGTCTGTCAGCCAGCCCAGCAGCCAGATATTTTAGGAAGGGAAGGTGCACGGCCAGATGTTACTTAATCTAACCCTACTCTCTGTCAGTTTGAAGCCATTTCCCCTCATCCTATCACTACAACAAGCAACACTTTCCCTTGGGGTTGGGCTGTTAGTGTGGCCTCCCATCTCCATCAGACCCAGCACAGAGCTCTCAGGCAGGGATGAAGCCAGGCAGTGCTTCTGTGTCACTCCGGATCCTTGTTCCCAGGGAGAACATTTCCCAGCCTCAGAAAGCTCTCCAGGGAACAAGCAAGAGGCTGGAAGAGAAGCAGGACCCGTGCAGCTCTGTCTGCAGTGTTTCCCTAGTTAGCTCATTCCTCATTATCCTTTCCTACTCTTTTAATTTCTCTCTAAACTCAACCAGCTATTGCTGTTCAAACTGAAATAATTAATTGGAACAAAATTGCTACTGTAGGAGAAAAGAATGATTAAACCCATCCAGCGGACAATGGGGCAATCACAGCCTAAGCAGCTAATTACAGGGATGTGGGATAATAACAGAGCCATGGGCAAACTGTGGGGCTGGATGAGCCAGGAGGGTCTGGGCTTCACTTCGGGTTTATTGCCTGACTCCTGGAGTAAAGATATGAATGCAAGAATGAAAGATGATTAGGGGGGAATACCCACACAGGTCTGCTGGGGAAACACGAGCTGTGGGAAGCCCAGACACCCGGCACAGCTCCGAGCTCTGGAGTCTCTCCAGATGGGAAGAACCATGGCTGCTGGGGGAAATTGGCACCAACACCTCCTGGTAGGAGCACAGATAACAGCAGATAACTGGGTAAATTGTTAAAGCACATTGCACACATGTGTGCAGATGTGTGTCCGTGTACACACAGTCATTCATTGTGAGATTCCACCAAAAATCACAGTGTCGGGAGGTCTGGATGCAGCAGAGCAGCCCAGCAAACCCACAGCCATCACCAGGGCTTGTGCCCAAAGGACAGTGAGAAAAACTAAGTGCTCTGGGGTATTCCCTGCTATCTCTGCACAAAGGTTGATCTTGGTCCAGGAGACTTCGCTGCAAAGCAGCCTGATCAGTGCTGGGGTGGAGGAACTGGAGGAAACATTGGACTGGGACAGACACAGATTCATGGACAAGGAACAAGAGAGGTATGAAAGAAAGGAACTGGACCAAGGAACACCTACAGCATCACCTGGGCGATGGGGTGCACACCTGAGCCCTGGCTCCTCCTGGCTTATGGGTGATTCCTTGGGGCAGCACCATCCTGGGAAGGCTTCACTTCATGATGAGCTCCAGATGCCTCCAGGCAGAGCTGGGGAAGGGGACAGAGGAGATCATCTTCACCCTGACCCACACACTGTGCCCTGACATGGGCCAAGCCACACACAACCATCCCAAATCTGCATGGGTCCCTGGCCAGGGATAGACTATGCCAGGGTGGAGACACTGAGTCCTATGAGCCCCCTGAGTCCCCTGAGTCCCCTGAGCCCCCCAGGTTCCCCCAGCACTGTACGGAGCCCAAGGCTGACACACAGCCTGCACGGAGCTGCTGTGGATCCATAACTGTGACCTGGCAGGATCACCCACCTCAGGCTGGGAGCCAACTGCAGCCATTGGCGTAATTAAATCAAGGTCATGCACAGCCAGGGAGCTGCAGCCACCCTGTTATGTGTATGTGCTGCCCCTGCCTTTGTATGAAACATTCCTGTGCTGCCTCTGTGGCTCTTGAGCCAGCCCCGGGCATGGGCAGCCAGATGGAGACACAGTGAGTGGGAGCTCTGCCATACCCAGGATCCTCCAGAGCTCTGTGGAAGCTTTGGGTTTCACCCCAAAGGGCAAGAAGAGCACTCCACAAGTGTCAGACACTTTAAAAGGGTCAGGTATGTGCTTCCCCCTGCAGGTAGTGATCCAAGGGGCCACCCAGAGCAGCTCCTGCCCACCTTAGTTTTGTTGTGTTTGACCCTACAGCCTGACAGCATCGTCCTCTATCCCCCAAAGTGCATGAGTCCCCTCCCTTCCAGTGAGGCAGTGACATTCCGTGGCACTGGGGTCACCATCCTGGGGCTCCCTGACACTGTCACTCCATGCCTTGGGCTGGCAGCTCACAGAACCCCTGTCTCTGGAGCTGCAGTCCAGCCCTTCCTTCTGCCTGAATGGCTCCTGGATGCTCTCAAAAGGGTTCTGAGACCCAGGGAAGCCAGAACTGCCCCCCACTCCACGTCCTGCCCTTTCTGCTGCAAGGATAACTTGGTGACAGGAAAATAGGAGCTCAGGGTCCTGGAGCACCAGTGGGAGAACAGGACAGTTCCCATCATCGGCACAGTGGTTTGTGTGACTGTCAGTGCTGTGGAAGACAAAAACCCTCACAATCACACTCAAGAGGAGGAGGGAGAAAATGGCTGGAGTAAATCCATGTACATGCAAGCAAGGAGCAATTGTTTGGGAAAAGCAAGCAGCTGCCTTACTGTTCCGAGTCTTCTGGCACCAGAGGGTGGGAGATCTTGTCTTGGCACTTAAAGGGCGACAGCTCTTCTCTGACCTTTATGGAGACAAAAGACAGAGAGGGTTCAGCTCCACTGCATTGCGGGAGCAGAGATCTGAGAGCCAGGGGCAAGGGCAAGGCACAGGGTCTTGTCCCCACGGGAAGGCTGGTGGAGCCCAGCTCTGGTGGCAGCACCACATCTGCCAGGCTTTGGGGATGCTGAGCTGGGGACCATGGACTGCCAAAATCCCAGCGCCAGCTGTGACATGGTGAGGGACACAGGTTGGGGCTGCCAGGGAGACTGAAGCCCCAAAGCTGAATAATGTGCCCAGCAAGCTGGAAAATGGTTTTCTGTGAATCTTTTCACACCGTGGCAAAGCTGCAAACACTGTGTCCTGTCTGCACCCTGCAGACTGACAGCAGTTCCCAGGACATGACCTGTGACTGGTGCCAGACCCTGTGCAAGACCTTGTTCAGCACAGCACAGATCCCACACTGTGAGTTTGTGAAGGAAAGTTAAACGAGCTACAGGAAAAACTCCATGAACAGACTTTTTGGAAGTTCTGTGAGAGCAGAAGAGTCTCTGTGATTTAAGTGTTGTCCATCCCTGAGGTGCTAAATATGAGGCCACGTGGTGTTGGATGGCATCTTGGAGTCCCCTTGGCAGTGCCTGTCCCCTCTAGACCAACTGCCCAGTCCAGGGCAGTTCCACACTCAGCTCCCCGCTGCCCCGTGGCTCCCTGGCACTAAAAGTGCGGTGTCGGGAATTGTATTTTCCCCCTGAACTCTCTGGAAGAGAAGGACTGAGAGCAAGCGCAGATTTTGCCTCCTGCTCCCCGAGCCAGCCACCTCTACCCAAGAACAAACAGCCACAGCACAGGCCTGTAGCCGTGCCATACACAGCCTAATTAATCACATTGCTCGGGAAAATATATTGGCATAATTAATAACACGAGGCATCTCTATTGGCCTCTGTGGTGCAGCAAATTATGAGGCAGCAACACTTGGACATATTGACCTGGATTTCATATATAATCCATCAAACCATTCCTGCCCAGTCAGGTCTCCAGAGACACAAACAGTACAAAAATTATAATTAAACAAAAGCAAGATAGACAGCACTGGTGCCCCATTAATCACTCCCAATGTTGTGGGGAGGGGATGGGATCCACAATTTTGCCCTTTTCTTTCTAGGTTTTGGTATGTTTTGTGCCTGGATGGGGCCCAGTGCGGCTCATGGTGTGTGAGACAGATGAGAGTTTGGTGTTGTTATCCAGGAGGAGCAGGAAGGACAGGCTGCAGCTTCCCACAGGGATTCAGGGAATGGGTGACAGGGCAGTCACTGATGTGAGCAATCCTTAAATCAAAGGGAAGAGTGACCATCTCACAGGGAGGAAGGGGAGAGCAAAGCTCATCCCATCCATCCCATCCCCCATGTCAAAGACATTCTATGCTGCTGAATGCCACTGATGCTGCAGGTGCCACCTGAGCCCTCACTGTTGCCACACGTGTTCCCTGTTCATGTCATTCCTGTGTCCTGCAGCACATGGGTCATTCCTGCTGAGGCCAACCCAGCCATGGTGATGGCACCAGCCAGCTGGGGCTGAGTCCTGCCCTGTGCCTGTGTGGGGACCCAAAAGAGTGAACTCCAAAACAGAGGCACCTCTAGGACCGGGAGAGGAGCAGGGACCTGTCCCTGTGCCTGGTGCCATCACTGGCATAACACATCCCCAGAGCTGAGGGCATCTTCTTCAGAGAGGTCCCCAGACACATTCCCAGAGCTCCCCAGACACATTCCCAGAGCTCCCCAGACACATTCCATTGACTTTCTATTTCATTACTGTTATCAGCTTGTGAGACACTAATGTGTGCTCAGTGGGAACTCTGAGGGGAGGGATCGGGTGAGGGAGGAGGATGCAGCTGGCTATTAACTGAATCTGGATTTACTGTCCCATTAAGGAGATTGTATCCGGCAGCAGTAAGGAAAAGGTTTGCAAACAGAGATGAAAATATTTGCAATAGAAAAAGGGAATCCTCCGGTCGAAACAAAACAAAGCTAATGAGTTTGTTTAACTCACATCTAGTTTAATCATTAGTCATCTTTGTCGAGCCCTCATTTGGAGGCCATTTAAAGGGGATTAGAGGAAATATCTCCTCTTTATTCCCCTACAATAGTGACTAACTCTTTGGACTCGCATGGCATTTTCATATTGATGGAAAGAAGAAAAATGAACTCATAACCACAAAATCCAGTGCTTCCACCACAGAGCAGAACTCAGAGCCAGTGTTAGGGGAGGAATTACTTGGATGGTGCCAGGATGATGCTCATCTATACCCAGGGGAGCCTCGGTGCAGGGCTGAGGATTAGAGGCTCACAGGAGTGACAGGGTGAGTGACAGTCAATGTGCCGGTAAGATCTGGCAGGGAACCACCAGGTTCCTGGCAAAAGTTTAATTCTATATGAACCTGACTGCAGGTACTTCAAAATCAACAAGCTCCGCGGATTACGCAGAGGAAAGCCTTTGGCTGGAGATGCAATTGGTGTTGTTCCAACAAGTGGGAAGTCCTGCAGAGGAATCCTCTCTGTGAGTAGTGACTCGGCTCCCCAGAGGCCCCCGCCGGCACGCAAAGCACTGAGCAAACATTTCCTAATCCAAACGAATTCAAAACAAACTGCGGGGCTGCCCACGGCGCTCCGTGCCCGCTCTCCTCACTGCCAGCACCACCCATTCCTGCCTCGCAAGGCCAGCCAGGGTCTGCCTGCACCTGAGCGACCCAGGACAGTGGCATCCCTGACCCGAGCCCGGCAGTGTTAGCGGATACAGCCTGCCACCATCCCTCCTGCCTCCTTCTTTTATCCAAAGAAACATCGCTCACACAAACAGCCTTTTAACATTATTTACAGGACTGCTGTCCTGAAGTGTCTCGCCCCTATGCCCTGGCCACGGTGCCCCGAGGAGCCCCCGGTCCCAGCTGAGCTCCCAGCACCTCCGTCACGGCACCTCCGGCCGCGCCAGGAATTCCTTCCTCCGGCAGCGAGGAACGTGTAGCACTGCAAGAACCCGGCGATCAGAGGGACCCTTGTTCCGAAAGCTCATTAATCTTTAACAGAACGTTCTGGTTAATTTGAAAGGTTACTCACCCGTCAGCGCGAAGGGATCCCGACGGGAACGCTCCTCCTGCGCGCGCCGCAGCCTTCGTGGGGAGGGGAGACGGGAAATGAAACCCCCTTCCAGAGCACGGCAGCACCCGCATCCTTCGGCCGGGAACGGGAGCGGCCGGCGGCGCGCTTGGCGCACCCGGGCATCCCCTGCCCGCAGCCAGAGCCCCCGGGAGGAGGGAGAACCCCCGGCTCCGCTCCCTCCTCCCGGGGAGGGACACGGACCTCGCCTGGGCTCCGCTCCAGCGGGAAGGGANCCGTGCGGTGCCGCCGCTCTGCCCGCTCGCCCTCGCCATCGCCGTCCCGGCGCTCCGGCCGCTCACCGGAGGTTTCCTAAATCAAAGCGACGCTCGTGCAGCGCTCGAGCCGTTTCCCTGGCTTGGGCACAGCTCCGGGTTTGGATTTAGCATCTACTGAGCCAAGTCCTCGGTGCATTCTGTGTTAAATAACTAAGGTTAATTTGATTTGATGCACCACTTCATTACCATAAACAGCTCACAGTGTGTCAGTCCTCTGTAATTATGGCTCCCTACAGCCGGCATCTTGTTCATTTTCCATCAGTGCTGGAGCTTCCCTGTGATCCCCTCCCAGCCAAGCCCTCCTGTCTGAACTGCCCCCAGTCGTAATTAGGTGTCATTTATTCTGCAGCTGATGGTTACACTCATTTACAAAAATAGGGGCAAGGATATTAAAATTACTTTTCCTTGCAGCCACAGTTGCCTCTGGTGGTGGGAACAAGGCTGTGTGTGCGGGGCCAGCAGGGAGGAGAAGGGACGCTCCGCAGGGAAGGTGCTTGGGCGAGGGGATGCTGTGCCGGGAGCCTCGGGCAGCCCCAGGAGCGGCGAGTTGGGGTCAGTGGTGCCTGCAGAGGGCACGGCACGGTGCAAATCCCACTGCTCAGGTGGGATTTATGCCCCCACTTCCACTGCCAGTGGCGCGGCTCTGCCACCACCACCGGCACGATAGTGGGCATGGTTCACACGGAGCAAACTGAACACACAAAGCCACAGTCAACATCATTTTCATCTTGGCCCCTTTTGTCCACCAGTGCCTTTGCCAAGGCAGGTGCTGCCGTTCTGCTCCTCCTCAGCTGCATCTTCCCATTGGAATGCAGAAACAAATGTGAGGCAGTGATGCGGACAGGCACTCTAGACTGTCCCTGTGCTGCTGGAGCAGGGAATGGGGCCAAAACGGGGCTGTTTCCTCATTGTCTCTCATCTAATTCCACCATCACACTGGAGGTGCCATGCTGGAGATGTTTGCCATTGTTTTGGTTTGACAAATTACTCCAGTGGTTGGAAACTCCCTTATTTGCAGCTTCAGAAACATGACCATGCTGGCCTATCCCACGGGCATAGCAAAGAGGTGGGTAGGACAAATCCCACAGCTCCACACGGTCAGAAACCACCATCTCATTGGGACACAGAGAGAACCTGGGAACCGACAAACCAAAGCACGGAGAAACCTAAAAGCATCACACTATGGCTTGGGTAGAGCTGCAGATGCCATGGCTGGCCTGACCCCACGATGGCAAAGGTTAGAAACCAAACAGCAGCAGCTCTGGCCTGTGCTGATAACACTGCTCCCAACACTGGAGAGTGGGAGATGGCATGCAATGAGAATATCTGGGATAGAAGTAGAATACACAGTATAGAAGAAGAATATCCTGGAAAATGACAGGAATACCTACTATCCAAGCAGAATATGCAATACACAGAGGAAAACCCAGTACACAAGAGGAAAACCCAGTTCACAAGAGTACAGAAGCAGCATATCCAGTACAAAAGATGAATCCACTAGGAGAGTCCCATCTCCTGACCACAGGCTGGGCTCTATCTGGTCCTGCCTGGAAGAGCCAGTGATGGCCATGGCCCATCCTCAGGGGGTTCCTGTGAAGCCCCCCAAGGCTGGCTGCCCACCACCACTTGCCTGGGCTGGGCACTGCAGACTCTGTCCGTCGTCACCCAGCTGTGCTCTGTGTCAGGATGCTCCATATGCCAGTTCCAATCCCCACAGAGCAAACACAGAGCTCCCCCACAACAGTCACTCTGTTATCATTTCTGGGGCTGTTAATTGGAATGTCCCTGGAGCTCAAGAGATGGCGTTTGCACGGCCGGAGGCATTAGTGGGGCACTGGGCTGTGACAATATAAAATAGATATTGTTAGAAGCCACTTAAGCCTTTCCGTGGGAGGATTGCAGAGCCCTGGAGCAGAGCCCAGGGGATGGTCCTTTATTGCCACTGTGACCAGGTCAGTTACTCCAGAACTCAGCAAATTATTTATGAGGTGGTTGCCCTGTTAAAACATTAACACATCCATCACCCTGTCACCGATCCCCCTCCTGCCTTCACGGCACAGTTGGGCTTGGGAATTTACTGGCATTTGACTTGCTTTAAAGCTGTATTTGAAAGAAAATCCCCACCCCCAGCTCCCACTGTGACAGAGTTACAGCAGGACCCACCAGCTCCTCCAAACTCCCTGAGTCTATTTTTCTTTCTGGTTTTGTCTTTGCTCCTGTTGCCTTGTCGCATGAGCTAAACAAAGTCACAAATTGGCTCTGTAATTTGCAGAAATGCTTCAGAGCAGTGAAAACCAAATTTTACCATCAGCATCTTGACCTGCCCTTTGAGTGCTGGTGGTGGAAGAGTGGGATGAGCCAGCCCAGCCACTCTTCTGAAAGTGATAAAGCATCGAATCTGGAGGATGAATGGGCTGTTACAGCTGTGGACACCCAGTGGTGACAATCCAGCAGGGAAAGGCAGATAGTGCTTCCTGGGAAGTGAGGGCATTTATTTCTGTCTGTCAAGACACAGAAAAGATGAAGAACATACAAGAGATGGAAATTAGTGTCTTAATCTACTGAGTTTACTCTCGTTCCTTTTTTCAATGCCTTTGGCTACTCATTTTCCTGCATCTGATATTTTATTATCATGTCTTTTATGACATTTCCAGATACTTATTAAATCAAAAGGGAGAGTTCTGCTTTGTGTGCTGGCTGGAGACCCAGCAGAGTGGCTGGGGATGCCTGGAGAGGGGGTCTGAACCTGGCTGTCTCCTGAATGGTGGGAAGCCTGGGGTGCCACAGCCCTGCTGGATGGGGTGAGAGAAGCAGGAGGAGGAAAAAAACCACAGTCCAAGAAGTGCTGGGCAGACGAAGAGAGCTCATTCTGCTCCTTCTGTGACAGCTCCTTTGCCTGGGGGCTCCACCCGTCCCTGTCCCATGCCAGGTCAAAGTCCCCAAAACTGGCTGCTGTCCCCTCTGCGATGGACAAGCAGCTGAAGCAAAGAGGGCAGGAAAAGACTGCTCTTTGTGCCCACTGCAGACTGGCTGGGGAGCAGGCAGTGTGAATCCCCGTGAGGACACTCGGCTTTAGCTGAGCCTGGAATTCCATCATGACACATCTTCCTGAGACAGAAGCTGTGGGAGGCTCCTTCCCCCGCCGCCGTCGGCACCCCAAAGGCTCCTGCAGTGTAATGTGTCCGGAAGAGACATCCCTGCTCACCCCAATCCCATCCCCCCATGCCTCCTCGGCACTGCACACAGCAAACTCTCCGTTTGCCGGGCCCTTAATTACCACCGTTTGTTCACAGCCTCTGACGAACTCGCTGTTAATTCCCCAGGCTGTCCATGGGGGGCTGCTCTCCAGTGCTTCCTCTGGGTTTTGCAAGGGATGGAAAACTCAGGGTCCCAGACAGGTCTGTCGGCAGAGTCCTGGTGTCCTGCAGTGTTCAGCTCTCATGTTTAAAGGTTTCATGTTGGCAGCACCTGCAGCTCTGAAGCAAATTCAGAAGCAGAGACGATTGTGGGAGACATGCAGCACAAGGTCTGTATGGAGGGAGCACCTGAGAGAACTGCAGTGACAGTCAGGAAGGTCCCAGGAGAAGGTTCTGAGGAAAGGTCCAGGAAGGTGCTGGAGGAAGGTCCTGGGGGAAGGTCCCCGGTGCTGGCACCCAGCCAGTTGCTGGAGGGGGGCTGCTCCCTCTCTTTGCATCAGGTATCTTTATTGCTCTGCAGCTTTCAGCTCCTCAGGAGAGATTGGCACTTGAACCGTGCTGGAAGCAGCAACAGAACCTGGAAAAGAAGCACCTAGGGGCAGCCCTGGAGCCCGTGATCCCTGCGTAGCAGTGGGAGCAGAGCAGAGTGACAAGGCTGGGCCCAGCAAGAGGGACTTCACTGCCTGCTCCAGAGCTGGGAGGAAGGCAATGGGCGTGAAGAAGAGGAGAGGGAATGAAGTGTCCCAGCATGGAGGGCTCGGCTCAGTGACCTGAGGTGCTGCTGCAGTGGGATTTGGCTGCCCCACTTGCCAGGCAGCACAGCTGGTGCACAGCTGGGGCTTTGCACCAAGGAGGAGCAGCCCTGACCCCTGAGACATGACACCAATGTCCTGGTACTTGCAGGAGCCACGTCTGCAGCTGTAGGTGCAGTGAGACCCCATGGAACGTGGGCTGGACACGGGGGCTGCACACTTTGCACAGGGGGACACTATGCTGACACTGGGGCTTCCACCACGTCCTCTCCCTTGCACTGTGGGGGAACATTCACAGGAGCACGTTTTGGTGAGAGCAGAATTCCAGCCACGAAACTATTACAGAGCCGATTAAACCAAATCAAGATCCAGGATGTGAGCAAAGTGCTGTGGGAGAGTGGAGCAGCGAGCGGGGGGCTGGGTCACTAGTTGGTGTGTTCAGTGCCAGGTGCCTGCCAGGCAAAGACAATCCGTGTGAGCAGCAAAGAAAAATCATCCTCCAACAGCGCCACCGCGGGAGCCGCTTCCCTCTGATGGAATTAAACGGGAGCCGGGCTTGGGAGTGGCAGCAAGCGTGAGAGAAGGGCAGGGCAGATGCTGGTGCCAATTAAAAGCCTATAGAGCTCATTCTCCCAGATGGCAAATCCCAACTCCAAACACGAGACCGTGTTTGCCGGAGCCACGCATTCCAGGCTCGCACAAGGCAGCCGGCCAGGACGTGGCTGATTGGCAGCCCCATTCAGCAGCGCTCGGAAAGCCCTTTCTCTGTTGTCCTTGCAAGATCCTTAGAGACGCCTCTGCAGCATATGGCTCCCTTCAGAGGCACAAAGGGCTCACGGTGGCCCGGGAATGCCCCAAGTGTTAAATACGGGATCACTGCTGTGACAGCGCCGCACCACAACGGCAGCTCTTCCAAAGAGCTTTAGTGGAGAATTAGTTCAAGGACAAAAAATATGAAATTGTTACTGATAGTTAAACCTTCAGTGGGCTCAAGTGACATGTGGGGTTGTCCATCACCCCCTGTGCCCTGGCTCCAGGGGTGCTTTCCCTGCTCCCTCGTTCCTGCACTGACAATGGGGGGAACAAAGGCTGGAGTCGGCACAGGGCAGTAATTCAGCGGCCCCGGCACAGCTGCCCTCTCCCAGCACGGCTGCCAGGTGCCTCAGACACGATTCATTCGGCCTCCGTTCCCATGGTCTCCAGGGAGATGGCAGCGGACCTGCATTCTAATGCCGGGGTGGCCAGGAGTGCCCGCACCCACAGCCGGCTCCCCCTGGCCCTTCCCGGCACTGGAGCCCTTCACATTACGGATTCAAGCCCAGTTCCTGCACAGCAGTGAGTGGGGGAGAGCGGGCGGCCCCACCCCAGCGGGGACATTGCTGGGGACATCACATGGGACACCACTGGGGAGTGTTGAGGCATCGGCCAAGTGCCAAAATAAAACATGCATTATCTGAGAGCCACCACTTCAGGACCACGCAACCCAACATCGGTGCTGAGCTCCCAGCACCAATTGCCCCTCAGATGATGAGGAAGGGGAACCAGCCCTCCAAACCCACCCCACGTCATTATTTAAACCCTGGCATGGAAGCAGCAGAGCTGGCAGCCACAGGGCACCCTGATCCCACCCCGAGGAGCCCTTTGTGGAGCGTCGCGATGCCCAGAGGACGGGGACGGGACACGCGCCAGGGAACCCACCCCGCCCTCACGCCTGACCCTGCCTGAGCACCCCGGGCAGCATCACATTCCCAGCGCCACCAGCCGCTCCCGCGGTGCCAGGGGCCACACGCGGCACAGCCCACTCGTGCCCCGCATGATAATGAGCCAGCGGCAGCGCCAATTAATTGCTGGAAGTATCTATTCACTCACCGAATGGGGAGTCGTGGTGCCGGAGCGGAGGGCAGGGCTTGCCAGCGCCGCAGCGGCACGGAGCGGGCACGGCTCCGCCACACCGGGCAGGTGAAGGCAGCAGAAGGCAGGAGATAGACCTGCCGATATTTTTGTATTTAAATTTCTTTTTTTTGAGCTCACGTAGCATTTAGGGTCACATGCTGCCGTGAGCATCGGTTGCACCATCACGTGCTGGGGTCAGGGCTCACGTGATGAGCAAACCTGATGAAGTGCCACCTCGACCCATTTTGCATCGACCCTAAAAAACTTAGTTGTGAAAACCTAATTTATAAAGGGATTAATGAAATAATTAATTTTCGAAGCAGACTTCTATCCTTTAGGACCAAATAATTTCAGGGGGAGGGGGCGGGAGAGCAAAAGATGGGAATGAAATGCCAAGATTTCGATGAATATTTAATACACCCTCTGCACTCCTCAGCAGCTCCTGCACTTGGAGCGGTGCCAGCGCTGGCTGAATCCATCCTTTGTTAATAACCAAATCGACGCCGCTGCTGCTGCTCAGTGTTTGCAGCTCGATCAAGCTGGAATGTGCCACAGTGGATCAGGGGTACATGGGGCTCAGTGAGTGCCCATCCATCCCCACCGTGCCACCAGACAAAGCACCAGGCTGAGCCCCCCTCCACCGCCTCTATAGAATCTAAATATATCTACATACAAACATTTAAAAATGTATATATATGTATTTTTTCCCCAGCCAGAAATAGCACAGGATGCTTCCAAAAGCTCATTCCTGCTGCATCAAGAGCAGAATTTTGCATTGTTTGAGATTTTGATTTCAAGTAGAAAATAACAGGACATATACATTTCTGTGATTCCACAAATAAACATCTCCTCCCTCTCCACCTGACTGACCTTTCCTCAGTGACTGCAGGACTGGAGGGGCTGCTCATGCCATCGGCAAGGACAGGATTGAGACGCCCCTGGCGGAGGCAGAAAGGGCACAGGTACGTGAGATTCCATGCAAGGGTGGGGTTACAAACCAGCCAGGGCCCTGCTGGGCACCAACTGACTGGAATTCCACCCCAACTCTGCCTGCACATGGATTAGGGAAATAAATGGGAAAATCTTCCCTCTGAAAATCCAGCAGTGCAGCAAAATCAGAACCCCTGACTCTGCGGAGAGGATCAGGGTCGTGCCTGGAGCGTGCCGGTGGGGACACTGCAGTCCCTGCCAGACCTCCTCGCTTGCAATTAGTTTAACTAATTGGGCAGCAGCCCCAGCGTAATTCCCTTGATTCCCCATCTATCGGCTGCTCTGCATTCCGGGTGGATGTGCGCTGCAGTGAACACACGTGGTGAGCCAGAGCTTCATTGGCATTCCTGGCACACAGCCGCGAGAGAGGGCTGGCTGCAGCTACGGCTTCTAAAGAACCACGGCGAGGGAACACTTCACTGGCCACATGTTGGAGGAATGGGGAAGGGAGAGAGTCAAACCCGATTTCCATCTCGTGTTTGATCAGGTTGTTCATGGTGGGGAGTGGGGGTCCTGCGTGGTGGTGCTGGGCAGCTGTGGCTCCTGCTCCCAGCACTGGCACTGCTGACACGGGGTGTGGGAGGGTGGCAGTGCCCTCACCTCCATCACGGGGTGTGCTGAGTGCCAGGGTTAACTCGGCAGGTGCTGCTGCCACAACGTGCTCACTGCGGCTCCCAGAGCATCATGAGGGCTCTGCTGCAAGCATTGACTCAGCCTATGGGGATGGGGACCAACGCCAGCAACATCTCACTCTGGGGAGCCAAAAAGGGTGGCAAACCATAGGGATCAGGCAAACTAGAGCCCCCGGTGCCTGCGAGCCGGCTCTGTGGGAACAGCCTGGTTGATTGCTGCAGTGCATGGCCCAGACCCAGGATGGGGGTCACACCTGCTGCCTCACACCCCAGGTCACCTCAGCCCCCCAACCACAGACACATGGGCACAGGGCTGTCCCACCTGCACTGCTGTAGTGACTGTATGGGGACAGGTACCACTGTCAGCATCGGGACCCCATGGCAGTGCAGGAGGCCCAGCCTCCGGTCACCCAGTGCCTGATGGAGCTTTGTCCCAAAGAGGGTGACCCATGACTGTAGCCACAGCTCCCACCAAGAGCAGGTCATTCCCACTCAGGATCAGGCTGCTCCTGTCCCCTGTCCTCTCCATTGGCTTCATCCTGCCAGTGCATGGAGAACGCCTGGGTGGGAAGGACACAGCAGATCTGGTGGCCAGGGGTGCTGGCACAGCTCCACGGTGGGAAGGAGGTGCACCCCCTCCCCACCACCCAGCTGTGATTGTGGCACAAATGCAGGAAAGCACTTCCCAGGTCATCCCGTATCACCATGTTGTCCCTCATGCTGCCGCCCCATGTCCCTCACGTTGCACCCACTGAGCTCACCATGGGTGGCTCCTTAGTGCTGGAAGGACTAAGGGGCAGAATTTAACACCTCTGGTGTTGTCAGTGTGAGACAAATCAGTCTGGGGAAGCTGGAGCCCCCAGAGTGATGTCCCTGGAATGCTTCTCACATCTCCCTTCATGCACGGGCTGTGGATGGAGTGGGAGCCCCTGCTCTGGTGCCAGTTACAGCCCCCTCCCCACACTGCTGGGATGCCCAGGATGGGGTGGACGCAACCAAATCCAAACCATCAGGGTCCTGCACGTCCCACAGCTCTGCCCTGGCTGAGCCCCAGCAGCCACACCAGCCCCGTCCCGCACAGCTCGGCCCATGTGCCTTGTGTCTCCGAGTGCCCCAGGGCCAGGGTGAGCCTGGCAGCAGAGCCGGGCACAGCGAGCACCAGGGACACGGTGGGACGTGTCACGTACCTGCTGTGCTGGAGCACGGCCCCTCCGCTTTGGGGAGTGCGGCTCCCGGACACGCGGCTTGTGCTGCCCCTGCACGAAGCAAGTTGGGCAGCTGCTGGGAGCCGGCTCATCCGTGGAGGCGACAGGGAGCGGCCGGCAGAATTCCCGGCATTTCCAGGAGCTTTTCTTCCCTCTCGGTGGAGATGAAGGAGCGCCCCGGCTTCATCTGTCACTCGGGCGCTCCTGCGCGGAGCCGTCAGAGCCGGGTTATGTCCTTGAGACACAGACCGGTGCCATCTGGGCAAAATGCCACAAGATCCCTGGAGACCGGGGGAGTTCCGCGCCGCATCCAGAGCCTCACAGAGCGCCGAGCACGGCGCGATCAACAGCGATTAACTGCTTTGTGGCTGGGGAGAAGCGTGGAGCAGGGGGTGTGCAGGGGAGGCTGGGCAGGGAGCGCGGGGCTGTTCACCCTGTGCCAGGGATCTCTCTGAAGTGGCGTGGCGGGCTGGCACGAGGGTGCCCACGGGAGCAGTCCCAGCCATTGTGACTCCTGAGAGAGCCGGACCCTAAATGAAAATTGTTCCTTTTCTTCTGCCAGACACCCGTCCCGGCCCCCGTGTGGGAATGAGATCGACTCTAAAATCAGACTTAAAGAACCTCTTACCTGTTCCTCTCCACTCTCAAGAACCTTGGTTACATTTTTCTGGGCATGATTTGCCAATTCTTCCATTACCTACGGGGCTGGAGTGCGGTGGGTGTCCCCTTGCTCTGCAGCCAGCGGGGCAGCCGGGGGCACTCACGGTGGGGGAGCAGCTGTCCCCAGCCCCAGGCACAGGGACACTCTTGCCCCGAGTGTCCCAGACCAGCAGAGGTTGGACAGGGCTTGGAGCAACCTGGGCTATTGGAAGGTGTCCCTGTCCATGGCAGGAGGAGGAATTGGATGGGCTTTAAAGTCCCTCCCAACCCAAACCATTCTGAGAGTCTCTGATCTGCTGCCCACCCAGGCCATACAAGAATTAACAATGCTCATGGAGTGGATGTCACCGGATCTCCCTAAATCAGAAAGGTTTAGAAGCCAAACAGTTCTGCACTTACCTTCCAGAGCAGCTCTGAGGTGGAGGTTTCCCGAACTCGACACTTTACATTCCAATGTCACATGCTACGACAGAAGAGGTGACACGTTGATATCTCAGTGAAGGGATGGAGACACACGCCCTGCAAAGACCCAGTTTCCCTGGCAGCACCAGCACTGGGCATAGTCTTCTATGGGCATTCTCTTGCCCCCCCAGCAAGGCTGCAAACAGTGTCCATTTGTCCATCCAGGACCCCACATTCCCACTCCCCCCACACCCCACCCTGCATCAATCACCACTTGGAGCTGAGCACATGGAGGATCTGCTGCATCTAATTAAAATGTACCTCCAGTTAATTACTCATAATCACATATTTCCCTCTCCACTATAGGCTTCAGCAAAGCTTGTGCTGAGAATAGCAAAGCAAAATGCTTTGTTTCCAGTAGTTTTTTAAAATGAAAAAGACCAGTTTGTCTTTAAATGACACCAACAGGCAGCACAGCATTTCTGCACTCCAGCCCGTGCTCCCCAGCCACCCCTGCAGTCACAGACCAAGAGATTCAATTATCTGGCAGAACATGTCCCAGAGGCATCCAGATAATTGCAAACATAAGTACAAAATCTGCCACTAATTATTAAAGAAATACCAAATAAGGAAACCAAGTGATGGAAAAGTTGGTGCCGGTGCCGAAACCACCCCCGTGTGTTGAAAGGGCAGCATGTCCCAGGGCTGTCTCTGCCACGGTGGGACCTCAAACCCTGTTGGGCTGAGGAAGAGGCACCACAGCAGCCTGGCCCCAGCCCCTTCCTTCCAAAAAAAGGCTGTTCCATCACCTAATGCATCAGCAGCAGCTGAGGCTCTGAGATTCCAGGCTGCTCCAACCTGGCCTTGGACATTTCCGGGGATGGAGCAGCTACAGCTTCTCTGGGCAACCTGTGAAGGGTCTCACCACCTTCACAGCCAAAAATTCCTTCCCAATATCCCATCTACCCCTGCCCTCTGGCAGTGGGAAGCCATTCCCCCTTCTCCTGGCATTCCAGTTCCTTGTCCAAAGTCCCTCTCTAGCTCTTTTGGAGTCCCTTTAGGCCCTGGAAGGGGCTCTAAGGTCTCCCTGGATCCTCCTCTTCTCCAGACCGAACATCACCAGCTCTCCCAGCCTGTTTCCATAAGACTTAACTGCGATTTAAAAAATAAAAACAAAAAAAGAGAACAAACAAAACAAATGGATGAGAACCAACCCCACAGCTGGATTTGGAATGACGATGTCTGTGCCTGTAACCCACCACCACTGCTGGTTGGTGCTGTCTATATTCACCAACCACTTCCATCCCACTAGTTCCCTCTTCCCTCCCATTTTTCCAAGTCCAGCCGTGCATCCTGCCCATGATCCAGATGCTCTTCTGATCCATTCTGCCTTCACCTCCCAAGCCCCTCAAGGCACCAGGCACTGCAGGACGATCACAGCCGAGACCTTCAGCCCCGCCAGGACCCCACAAGTGATGTGAAGGAGTATTTGGGAACAGTCCAAAGCTTCCGATTCTCCTCCCCGCGGCCGGGAGAGCCGTCCCTGGGCACGGAGCGCGCTCCCGGCCAGGGGAGGAGGAGGATGCTCCGAGCGATGATGCTCCACCCGCCGAGGGGCTTGGAAGGCAGCCCATGTTTGAGGGCTCCTAAAGGGAAAGCAGCTTCTCCCTGACAGCGTTTTGGCAAAATCAGTGTTATTTAAACACAACAGCTTACTCACTCAAAGTAAATAATAATTAAATAAACCCAATTAAAATCAGGAAAGCTCCAAAATTTTCTCAGAAGCGTTTGAGTCAGGAGAAGCATAGGCTCGTTTCAGGGCTGGAGGACTCGGTGGGCTGGGGATGCGGCCAGGGACTGCTGGACACCCAGGCTGGGCACAGGGCACTCCTGGGAGCGCTGGAGGCTCAGGGCTGGGATGGCAGTCCCTCTGCCTCTTCCCAGCTCAGCTTCCCAGCGCACTTTTGCTGCACAGGCTGCAGGGGACACACGAGAGCATCCCAGGGCACGGCTCGCCAGCAGGATGTGTGTCACAAGGACATAATTATATCTCCACGGTGACTATTTTTTCCCCCATGTCCTCATTTTCCTGTGTCCTTAAAACAACGTAGAATGACTTCATCTGTGGCAGAGAGCGTTTTGTCAGCTCCGGCACCCCGTGTGGGCAAGGCTCTCTCCTTCCAGCAGCATAATCACAATAATGATAAAACCAATGAAAACATGCTCTTTTTGAGAGCGTTCTTAGGAAGCCCAGGAATCTGGAGAGTTGCCAGGTGTCCTCGGGGCAGCGCTGCAGGCAGGGAGTTCCCGCCTCTGCCTCCGCTTCGGTTCTTATCTGGCAGAGCATCAGTGAAGGCTGATGGCTGGGGAACCACAAACAGCACCTCTGTTTGCACACATCTTTGTTTTCCCGTGAAAACATCACTATGTGTCTGTGCTATTGGCAACGCTGCAAACAAAACAAAACAAAAAACAAAACAAATCCTCCCTCTGGCAGCTCCCAACTCCCAAGGAGCTGGGGATGATGCCAAGGATGCTGGGGCAGGGCTGATGTGTTTGGCTCCTTCAGGAGCACCAAGGACACGGGATGAGCTCCGGCAGTCCCTGGGCAGGGCTGACCTGCCCGCTCCCTTGCGGGGCACCAAGGGCTGAGCCCCAGCAGTGCCGCTGTCCACAGTCAGATCGCTCCGTCCTCGCTGGCCTCGTGTCACCAACCAGAGCCCGAGAGCCCGACAAATGACTGTTCGCAGCTGTCATTAGCTGAAAACAAGTCGAATCTGCGGGTGCTTAATCTTAATTAGGCAACTTGGCAAGGAGCCCTCGCTTGCTGCTACCGAACAGCCATTTCACTCCCCAGAGGGTGACAGAAACCCTGGTGTGTGCAGACACACACACAGACACACACACATACGCAGACACACCTGCGGAGCCTCGTCCTGCCCTGGTCCCACAGAGAGAGATGGGCAGAGGGTGCCTGGCTGGAGCTGCTCCATCCGCCTCCTGCCATCCCAGCCCGGGACACACGATAGAAGAGCTGATAAAAATTAAACCCGAGGAATTTCTCCCCCCAGTGCACCATTGCTAATTACTTGACCCTCATTTACCTCTCGAAGGCGCGGGTGTTGCCCAACCTCGTGGGGGCATTTCCACGGAGGAGGAGAGTCTGTTTGGAAGGACCCGCTGAGGCGGGCTCTGCTGGCAGCCTGGCACCGGAGTGGCCTCGGATTAAGGCTTGGAATTTGCGAGCGAAGCCCTCGCTGTGTGGGGAAGGAAACCAGGTCACGGGCCAGCAGCGAGTGCCTTTGCCCCTCGTGCCCGGCGCTGACGTCCCCGGGGTCTGGAGCCCTGCCAGGCCCCCTGTCCTCTGCACAGCATCTTCCTCCCCCTCACCTTCCTCCTGCCTATGCTGCCGCTGCCCAGAGGAGCCTGGAGTGACCTAACGGGGAGTTATTTCATTGTTGTGTGCACTGATACAGGTGTGATGCGTCTGGGAAGGTGCCACCATCAACCACGGAGCCAGGACCATCTACCACGGTTCCCTCAGCATGGTGTAACCCCTGGCACGTCACCAAATGTTCAGCAAAAGCAGCCCCAAAGGCAGATTTTGCACAAAGCCACCAGTTATTTCTAAGCCGGTGCCCCCCGGACATGCCAAGTGCCTGTGCTGCCTTTGCAGCACCTGACTTCAAACTTTATCAATTTACAGCATATTCTACACAGAGGGGAATTAGAATAAGGCTGGGAATCATCAAAACATTCCACTTTTAATTGAAACCGACTCTGAGATTACACACCAGGGAGGCCACATGAAAGACATTTACACCCAAGAAAACTACTCTACCTGCTGTCCTTGGGCAAACACCAGTGTGTGGCTTGGCACAGCCCTGGCACAGCCTTGGCACGGCCCTGGCAGCTCCAAGCCGTGGCACAGCATGCTGACACTACAAAACCTTTTCAACACCTCAACAGGTTGAGCTGGGCAGTAGGACAGACAACAGCTTCCAGCACAGGGTGATATAAAAATACACAATTTCGCTTGGTTTTATGGAGCTATTCCATAAAAAAAGTTGAAAATTTGACTTCCATGGAAGTTCACTCATTAATTTGAATCTCAGTAATAAAGCACTTAACACATGCCAGCTCAAGTGAGAATCCCACTTCCCTGATTCCCCAATTTTCAATTTCCTTAGGTCAAAGCCAGACACACCAGCACTCCAAATCCTGTTTTCCAAGTCCTGTTTTCCAGCCTCATGCCCACGAGCACGGACTGTGCCAAGGGAGACTCAGGCTGCTCTCCTTGTGCTTCCACAGGGCTGGTGCTCCCCTAGGTGACTCCAGTTCCCTGCTCCACACAAATCCCAGCTGAGCACCTGTAACACCATCACTCACCCGTGGTTTTTTGTTCTGGGAAGTAAAAATGAGAGGCTGAACTGGAGACCTGCTTTTCCTTGTGCAGAAAACACCTGCAACAGACCAGGAATGCCTGACATAGACAGGCACAAAATTCCTGGGGGTGAAATTCAGCAGTTCTGCTGTGCCCTTGTTTGACCTTTTCTGACCCACGATGTCCAGGATGATGGTCACCCCAGGGAGAACCAGCACCAATGGCCCTATTTGACCCTTTGTGCTGCTCAGCCCCAGGACAGCACCTCTGCATGTGACACTTTCTGCCAGCAGGAAATGCTGCATCCACAGCACTTCCACACCAAACTCTGGGACAAATCCCATGGCCAAGGGCTGTCCCTGCTCAATCTAGTGGTCACTGGGATGTCCTACCCTTGGTGACACCCCTTCCCCACCCTGCTGGCTTTAACAGTTGAGCAACACACTCCCACTGCCCCCTTTGTTAGAATTACATCTTAAAATTACCCAGCTAATTCTATTTCCATTTTTTAGCTCTCTTGCCACTGCTCAGAGCAGGATCCTGCCTTTCCAGGCTTTCCTGTCCTGCCAAACCCCTTCTGATTGCCACATGGCACAGAGGGGTCAGGGCTGTGAGATGCCATCACCATATCCAACACTGACCAAAAAGTCCTGGTTTAACATACAAACACTTATTTTTTCCCTTGGGAGAGAAAATACAATTACAGGGAGCTTAACCAATGTTTCCTGGCAAATCCTGGAATGCTTTGGGCTGGAAGGAACCTTGAAGACCACCCAATTCCAACCCCAAAGGACAACAGCTTTCCAAGCAAACCAGAACAAGTGCCAGCTGTAGGAGGGGCTGCAGTTTTGAGGCACATCCCACCTTCTGCCCTACCAATCTCTTGCTCCTTGGCACATGGAAGCAGCACATATCCCCCAGCACCTCCCCACCCTCCACCAAGAGCTGGAGGACATTGGTCCTGCCAGTCTTTCCAAAATCAACCCCCTTGATAAGTTTTCCCACACATTAGCTCCCAGCAATGTTTTCCTCTGGCACTACTGTAAGAATCCTTTTTGGGATGGAATGACCTCAAAGCCCCTCTAGTTCCATGTCCCTGCTGTGGGCAGGGACACCTTCCACTAAACCAGGTTGCTCTAAGCCCCATCTAACCTCGCCTTGGACATTCCCAAAGATGAGAAGGGTTGGGATGTTCCTTGCTCATGTTTAGCTCCCACTGGAAATCTCACCACATTGGGTCGTTTACTGAAAACTTTTTTATTGTAATCAAAAAGTGACATAACAGGGCTGTAATGGATTCTGCAAATCATCCGCCGGTATTTGGTAACTGGTACCAGCTGCTTCTGCCAGGCAATTAAAAAAAACCCAAATGTGAAAATCTTCACAGTACAGTAAACTCCACCCAAACTAATTAATGGTGGTTAAAAAGAAGATGCCCCAGCAAAACCTTTCATGTTACATGGTCACAACTCACAATTCTGTACAAAATGTTCACTTTTATAAAGCTCTGATGTAAAAATCAAATAATCAAGCAGCAATATTTTAAGTGCAGCACAGGGTCTTTCATGTCATTATTTACAACGCTTGAAGTCGTTTACATTTTAACAAAATTAATACAGATGACTTAGGAATTAAGTCATTTTTTCATTATCTGCCGGTTTATGTTGTGACAGATTTCACTTTTTGGTCATCTTTCTCTTTATCTTTGCTCTTCTTCGATTTTTTCTTCTTGTGTTTGTGTTTTTGGCTCTTTTCCAATTCTGGTTCATTTCCCACGTGTTTCTTATGCTTCTTATGTTTCTTGTGCTTCTTGTGCTTTTTCTTCTCTTTCTTCTTTTTCTTTTTTTTGCTGTCCTGGCTCTCCCCTGAGCTGGCACTGCTGCTGTGGCTGCGTGTCTGGCTCTCGGAGGGGCTGTGGCTGCGGCTGCGGCTCACGCTGGGGCTGCTCTGGCTCTGGCTCCTGCCGGCCTCAGGCTGCTCGGGAGGAGCCGGGGCTGCCACTTCCTCCTTGGCCTTATCCACGGCCTTTTCTTTTGCTTCCTTTGGCGTTTTCCCCGCAGCCTCCTCGTCCTTTGCAGACACGTTGCTCTCGCTGTCGCTCTCGTTGTAGTCTGGCACGAAGGCGGCCTCGTCGGTCTCGCGGGTGAGGTCGGACGAGAGGCGCGCGGCGCTGCTCACCGGGGGCTTCGGCTTCGCCGCGCCCTTATCGCCCTGCCCCGCAACGTTCTCCTTCTCTGCTTTAACTTCTGGGGATTCCTGCTTCACAGGGAGTTTATTCCCTCCTGGCTCTTTCTCCTTAGTGCTCTTGACTTCTGGTACGTGCTTCTCTTTGTCTTTGTCCTTGCCTGGGTTTTTCTCCGGAGGTTTGTGCTCCTCGGTGGGACGTTTGGGGTCGTGCACAGCTTTGTGCTCCGTGGCCTTGCGCTCCCGGGGGGGGCTGTAGCTGCTGCGTTTGGCCTCTGCAGGGCCCTTCTTGGGGGGCTCCTCCCTGGGTTTGCTCTTCTGTGCCGCTGTGGTGTCTCTGCTCCGGGACGGGGAGTCTTTCCTCCGGGCTGAGTCACTCTTCTCATCCCTGCGCTTGGAACTCGAATGCTCCCTGCTGCCATCGTGGTCAGACTTCTTGTCTCGGTTGGGAGTGAAGTCCTTTGCAGCAGAGCCACGGCCACTGTCGTGTTTCTCCGAAGATCTGCCGTCTTTGGAAGACTGAGAAATGGTTTTCCCATTTCCTGGTTCAGCCGCACGTTCCGAGTACTCCTTTTCTGGCTGAACACTGCTCTTCCTCTTCTCAGAAGTGTCCTTGTCCGACAAAGAATGATCCCGCTCTTTGGTTTTGCCTTTTTCACTTGACACAGAACTTTTGGAACTCTTGGCATCATGCTGGGCACTTTCATAACTCACCTCTTTGACAGATTTTTGTGTTTTCTCCAGAAGCTCCATCTCCTTTTCTGTATGTTTGAGGGGGTTTGGTGCCTTCACACTCACAGGTTTGATAATACTGGTGGGTTTTCCTACACTTGGGGGCACCTGTGTGGTGGACTTGGTATCTTCCTCTTCAGATTCAAAGTCATCTTTATCCCACTTGGACTGAGGGACCTGGATCATGATAATGACATCCTCAGCAGGGGCTGTTATGTCATTGTTATACTCCTCCAGGGTCTTAATGACAGTTCGTTTGGTGTCTGGCTTCTCCTCAGGCTTCCTGACAGGGCTTCCCCCAGTAGAACTCGTGCTGGAAGGAAAAACATGGACATTAGTGACAGGATGCACACACAGCCAGCTTTGGGAACATCTTATAAACTGCCTCGTGTTTCAATTCTAAATTCTCAGCAATTTTCCCAAAGATATTCAATTAAGAGAACAGAAAAGAGAAAGGCTGAGTCTACAAGCTGAGATTATGAGCAATCAATTAATTTAGTATCTTGCTACTATATATTCAATTAACAAAGACACAAGATTATCAGATTGGGGACTGTCTGATCTGGTAATTCCTTCATGTCCTATTTCTCCCAATTGCAAATAAATTAGATATCCATTCTTGTTTCAACATGAAAGTAAGCAATTACGGAGAGGTACAGACAAGCACAGTTTTATACTCACATCCCAGTGTTCTTCCTTAGAAAGATGGACATTTTAAAAGCCTTTTAGATTACCAAGACACTATCTAAAGTCTCCAACAAACACCTACATTTTGAGTTTGCATCACCAATGAACTAACCCTACTGGCTTCCTGGGCAGTGCAAACCACTCGCTTTCCTTAACAACATTTGAGTTTGACCCAAGTAGAGCTTCACAGGGAAGATCACGCATTATTCCCTCATTTAGCCTGGAGTTAGCTGTTCCTTTATCAGGCACCATAAAGAATTCTATACTTTTCTTGGAGAGGGGGAGTAGGAAAGAAAGACAAGAAAAGAACTGCTGAGCTACCTGGTGTAATCTACAAGAGTTGAGCTTGCTCCATCAGCTGCTGTCACTTTCCTTCTCGCTTTTCCTTTTGCTTTTTCTGGTTTAACTTTGCTGCTGCTGGGCTCAGGTTTCTCCACGGTTTCTTTTCCAGGTGGCACGTTTTCTGCACTCACAATCTTTTTTCCAGTTTCTCGGTTAAGTTTAATCTTTTTGGAGGGGTTGTTAAGAAAAGCAGCTTTATCTTTTTCTGGTGTTCGCTCTCCTTTCTCCCCCTCGGGCTCACCCTTCCCCTTGGGCGACGTTTTTGAATCTGCAGTTTCAGGTTTAGAGGCCTTTGTGGAAGTGGTTTCATGTTCTTTATCAACCTTTTCCTCTGCTTTTCTTTTTCTTTTCTCAGGCTTGGCATCGGAAGGTTTGGTTTTCTCAGCAGGTTTTTTTGACTTGTCCTCCTTGCTGGAGGGCTTCTCTGACTTGGCTTCTTTTGGATGCTCTTTCTTTGCCTTCTCTTCCTTGGCTGGTCTGGTTTCTGGGTGATCCTTTGCCACTTTGGTGTGAACCTTCCGTGGGGTACCAAGAGCCTTCTCATCCTTCTGAGAGGAAGAGGTTTTAGCATTGTCTGCCTTTGGCAGCTCCTCCTTCACTTTTTTGATGGGTGGTTCCATTCGAGGAGATTTTTCGCGATCGGGATCCACCTTCTCCTGGGAAGCTTTAGCTGGTTTTACTACGTTGTCCTTCTTTGGAGCTGCTGCCACTTCTACTTTCCGCTTTGTCTTCTCAATCTTTGCTTTTGGCTTATCCTTCTCTTTTTTCTCCTTTTCAGACACAGGTTTGAAAGCAATAGAATCCGCTTCCATGGGCTCATCCCTCACAGGGGTAGCATCATCCCTGCTTGGCAGCATGAACAGTGAGTCTGTTTTAGTGTCTTCTGTTGGAACTGGCTCTCTTGGTTTTCTTGCCCCTTCTAACAGCTCAGCATTGGGAAATCCTTCATTCTCATCTCCTTTTCTCCTCTTCCGATGTTTTTTATGTTTATTGCCTTTGCCATCTCCCATTGGATTTTCCGCCTCCTTCTCTTTTGATTTTGTAGGATCTTTGATGCCATGGCTCTCTCTCCCAGGTTTTTCAGGGTAGTTTCCAGCGATATTACGATTTCTGTGGCTCTGCCCAGCAGGATACTCCTCCCTCCGTCCCCGAGCATAGGGTGAATTCTCTCGTCTGGTCCCAGGTGGGCCAAACCTTTCTGGAGAGAAGTTCTCTCTGTTTACTGGAGGTCGTGGCTGAGCGCCCACGGCATAGCCCTTGTAGAACTTCTCATACCACTCCCTGTAGTTCCTCTCCCACTCTCTGTATCTCTCCTTCTCAAACGGGTCTCTGAAGTCCATAGAACGGCCATAGTAAGCCTTCATGTCATACGGGGGCACCTCTCTGTAGCGGTTGAAGTACTCCCGCTCCGCGTCCCCCTGGGGGACAGTCCGCTTTGTGGGAGACTGGCCCCTGAACACCGGAGACCTGGAGCGGGAATGGTAGCGCCTGTATGGGGGTGAGCGCGACCGTGAGCGGTGGTAACCGTGTGACCGTGACCTGGAGCGGTAGTTCCGACTCTTCCCTTTGCCTCTCCTTTGATACGGCGGTGACCGCGAGTAGGAACGGGAATGGGAACGGCTAAAGGAGCGTGAGTAGGAGCGGGAGCGGGAGGAACCTGAGCGTGACTTGGAGTAGGTGTACGAGCTTCTAGAGTAAGATGAAGCACTATAGGGAGACTTGGACCTTCAAAAAACACAACACAAAAAAAAAAAAAAAAGAAAGAAAAGATGTTAATTCCAAACAGTCACTCTCCCCAATTCTTTTCCTCCCACACTTATTTTTGTTTTCCTCTCCACATGCTTATGTCAAAGCTTCTTTCAGCTGCTGACATAAAGCTACTGGAAATTGAAGAACTTGGTAACATGTCAAAGTTTCTGCTCATAAGACAGAACAGCTGCTGCTTTGTTAGTGTCAGAACACACAGAAGGGTCAGTCTACTTCCACTCACTATCACATGAGCTACCAGAGCTATGGACAGATTTCAGGTGGTTACACTGGCCTCTACTGGTACGGGAATACGCACATTTGTCACTACTTGGCAACCACATGCAGTGCAAATCATTTTTGTTGCAGTAAGATGCAAAAAGAGCAAGTCTGAGTGGCTACAGTGCAGCACCAAACATCAAGAAAACATCACTTATCCTGAAGACACCAAAGCCCAATGCTGAAATGCCAACTTGGTCTAGTAAACTTCACCCTTTTTTGGGAATTTGGACAGGATGCACAATCCTGGTACTGCAAAGGTACAGACAGGCCTGTGGAATCCACACTGCCAGGTGTGCCAGCAAAGTCCTGCACATCCCTCCAGCTCTAACCAAGGCAAATGACCACATTGCAAGAAAAACCCTATCTAAAAAGCTTCTAACCTCAGCCTCTAGTCAATGCCCCAGTGCCATAACTCTGGGACAGCTCCTGACAGCACTGCTAACAGCTACTCAGACTCCTGTCCAAGGGACTTCTGGGGACAGAAAACAGCAGATACCCTCAGGTTTTTGTTCGGAATTTTTCCTTTTACTATTTTTAAAAAAAACATTTCACATGATTCCACATCTGTTCATTAGCATCATTTGTCCTTTCCAAGTCCCTCACCAATTTCAGATTTCCTTACAAACAAGTGGGAGCTTTTAATTCCCAAGGAAAACGTAACAATGTCAACAAACTACTAGTGAAAGCCCCCAGCTTGCAGTCAAGGTTCAAATCTCTCATCTATCCACAGGAGATAGACAAAAGCAGAAAGGAGACAAATTCTCTCACCCATCTCCTCCAAAGTGCTTGGAGAGGCTGGTTACAATCAGAATAGGGAGACATAGAAAATCCAGCCCTTACAGCTATTCCATCCCTGGCCTCCTCAGGGCTGTCAGGCAGTGAACGATGTCACTGCAGACACATCAGAAAGAGAGACCCTTAACACTCCTTAGCACCTGCTGCCCACCGCTAACTCAAGTCACCTGCAATCTCTGTCACACTGGAACCAATAACTGTATGACACTCCTGTCACTGCTCATCCCTCAATCATCCAAGCCATCTAATGACAGGGAGGTGGAGTGGAACTCCTCCTGATTCCTCTAGACAATCTGCTTCTCCATTACGGACATGTAAAGCAGTTACCTGGAAAACGAACGCCTACGCTCCTTTTGAATCTTTTTATATTCCATCAATTCCTTAGCAAAATCATTTGTAAACTCATCAAGTTTGGACTTTTTCTTTTCCCTGTTAAAATAAGTTTGACCTTTATTACAATTATAGTTTGACCTTTATTACAAAAGACATCAAGAAACAAAACATGGCCAATATGAGAAAATGTTTACTGCATGCAATGCAAAAGGTGAACATCCTATTTAAGCAAAAACAGTTCCTACAAGTTTTAGGAAAAGTTTTAGAATTACGTTTGTCTTGGTTTAGCTTTGAATATTTACCATCTGCAATGAAAAAGTATATTGGGAGAAACACTATGTCACTTTGGCTTAGGTCAGATGCACTTTAGTGTAACTGCAGTCCAATAATTCCCCCGATACAGACACGACAACAAGGCAACGTTAGCGAGCCAAATACTTACTCCTCTTTAAGCCTCCGTTGCTCTCTGTAAAACTCCTCCCTAGAGAGAGGAGGTGCTTGTGTCGTTGGGATGGTGTTTGAATGAGCCGCTGGCACTGCTGTTGGGACCCAAGCTGATGACATGTTTGCAGGAGCTGGGGGATATCCGGGAGGGGGGACAGTGTACCCAGCGGATGGAGGCTGCCCAGGTGGAAACTGAGGAGGAAACTGTGGTGGTGGTACCCCAGGAGGAAGAGGAAGTGCATGGGGTGGTGGAGGATACAAGGGAGGTGGAGGCACAGGCACAAAGACTGGTGCTGATGCTGGCAGTGATGGGGCCTGAGTCCTTTGGGCACGGTCACTGTGCGGGCGTCCTCGATTTGAACTTTAAAGAAACCCAAAAACACGTGTCACTGTTTGTCACAGCCTGCCCTGAGTGTACACAGGAAAGTGAAGCAGCAGCACGGTGGGAGCTCTCCTGGTTCTCACTGGTCTCCGGCTTTCTGTTGACTTCAGACTACACTCAGTTCTGGAGCCTTGGCCTTGCCTTCTACATCCTTGGCCCAGCAGCTCCCTCAGCCTCCTCTACTCACACCCAGATTTGGGGCTGTGGATAAGGTTGTCATGAGACCCCCATCTCTCATGAGCCAAGTGCCCACCACTCCTCTGCCCCTCCTGGATACACTTCGTGCTCCACAATCTGAGCTTTCAAGCACTGCGCAGAAATTAACTCACCTCTCAAACCTCTCCTAAGCTCTCCCACGCACGCTTGCTGTGCTCCTGCCTCACGATGTATTTGGCCTGTTCTTGTCCCTCAATTGTCATTTTCTTGCTTACTGAATTTGAGATTTTAGATAATCTGGGGGATGGATCCTGGATTTTGTTTTGATTTATCTTGGAAGACTTTATAAACATGATGACCTTTACAATCCAGTTGTAACAAATCTCTAACAAATGAAGGACTAACTTGACACTGCAATAACAGATAAACAAGCTCCTCTCTCCACTGAGAGAAAGCAACTTGGCCCTTTGAGATGACTGAATGGAAGAAATAGAAAACTGTCACAAAATAACAGCCCTGACTTTTTCAATAATTTGCTCAATCAGTATCAACTAACTTGTTAAAGAAAGAACGTTGGAGGCTGATTTCTACTGGGAAATCAATTTCTTCAGCCCTATTCAGCCAGTAATGAAAAGGGTGGCTTTACATCTGATCTTTTAATTACATTTAATTTTTATATGTAATTATGGTTTCCTCAAAAAGTGTTCATTATTCAGAGTCTTCTTTTCAATTATGTACTGGAGTTTTATTTTTAAATAATCCTACTGCAAGTACAGATCCCTTTTGTTATAGCTAATTTAAATTAAACCACTTAAAAATTCATTACTACTTGTATTCTCCACAACTATTATTTCATTATAAGTCAGCTGTTGTCTAAGTGATGTGTTACAGACTAATTTACCAGGTTACAACTAGTAATATATTGAATACTTACAGTTCCCAGCCTGGCCTGCGAAGTGCACCAGCTCTCATTGGATGACCTGTGGCAGCGGGCACAGGAAAAAGGAAAAAAATTCTCAGTAAGTTTATCTGACTATAACTTTTTGGAAGAAATTCCAAAGTTCTAGTTCCTTACCAGTTGTGGGTATTGATTGTCCTTGAGGGCCCAGAAGACTTGGTATTGCTGGTTGTCTTAGCACAGGAACCTGATAGCCCTTGGGAACAAATGCCAACAGTTACAAAATAAGCTCTACTAGAACACAGGAACTGTTGCACATATTGAAATAAAATTTACCTTCTCTTCCAACAGACTGCTGATTGACAAAGGGGAGGATTTGGAAAGCTCAGCTGCAGTCATCAGAGCAGGAGGCAACACAGCATCTGCATCACTACAAAAACACACATTTGTATTATTCAAACACTGCTGTGAAGTGACATGTAATACACATCTTGAAATATAAAGTCCATGGTGAGAAAAGCCTGACTTCTGTAAAAGAAAAAAAAAAGCAAAATAATCTTCACTAGATGTACACCTGTGAAGTTGGAAGCTCCAGAGGAAGCACTGCTGAGGAGCCTGTTTGGATACTGGCATTTAGAGAGGAAGCTCTTCAGAAAAATATTTGATTAAGCTGCACTTGAAAGGATGAGAGTCTGTATAACTGATGCATTGAACCTCAGCTTTGGAAGATACAAGAAATGAAAATCCATTAGAACAAGTTTCTGTGCTGGCTGAGGCTGCCTTAGAGGCTCCTCTGAACTGTGGTCCAGGCACTGATGGCACAGCTGAGCCTGGCAGCCCCCTGGACACAGTGGCTCTGTGCATCCAGGGCAGCAAAGGTTAAAGGATATAACCCTAAACAATGGCACAGATTTTTGCACGAAAATAGTATTTCCTCAGTACTAAAAAGAAATGAATGAGACATTTAAGTAAGGTCTGATGGAACTAAATGGCTGCTTTAGGAATGGCTGGCCATTTCAAATCAAAAGCAGTCCCTTCTTCAGGGCAAACCTGTACTGAATGACTGGTAAGGAACCAAACAAAAATACTGCCAAGAAAATTCTTGCATGAGGTACATGTTCAACTTGCCAACAAATAAAAACCAAACTGCAACTCCCACAATGACTTGGAGCTGTCACTAATGATACCTAAGGTGCTAGCTGGGAAGCTCAAGGAGAAGAACCTGACTTAAAACATTTTGGCATCTTAAATTCCTGTTGCTCTCCAGATTTTCTTACCGAAAGGGTCCGTCTGGCTTTTCCCCTCGGAGAGACAGGGACACTGCTGGAGGCAGATCAGACACCACCACCGAAGACGGATTGACTGGCAGCCCAGCTGCCATGGATGGCCCAGGGCCCAAGGAGGAGAGGGCGGAGCGGGAGGCCAGGGAGGCCAGTGGGATCATGAGTGGCTCCTGCTGCCTGGCCATGGCTGGCCGGAGCAGCGGCTGCAGGGTGCGTGTGATGGTCTGTCTCATGAGGGGGGGCGGCGGGGGTGGAGGGGGCGGCAGCTGCTGCTGCTGCTGCTGTTGTTGTTGTTGTTGCTGCTGCTGCTGCTGAATCTTACGGAGCCTTTTCGTGTAGCCGGTTTCATTTTTGAAGTTGTTCACAGCCTAGAAGTAGGAAATGTGTAGGAAAAGGTGATATGAAACTTAAGTTGAGATATGAACAAAAGCCTCCTGAGAGGAAAATCACTGTGTATTCCTGTAAATGCTGTTAATCCTAAACTCAATCAGCATCCAGCTATGAATGCATCCCATTAAACTCTGGTATCAATGACTGGTACTTTTAGAGTGTCTGGATTTAAAGCACTTTGTTGTTAACACCCAGTGTGACAGTGAGGCCATCCCATTTTCACAGATTGTCTCTAACAAGCTGTAGGCTTCTCTAACTATAGATTATGTACTAGAAGAGTAAATTTAGCCTTATTCAATTCAACCTTGCTTAAGGAGATCTAAATTAATATTTTCTTCCCTTTCAGCTCTTTACAAATAGATTTTTCCAATGAAGAGTTCATGCTTAAATCACCACATTACCTGGCGCAGGAACTTGTTAGCAATTAAAGCATCAGGAGAAACGTCTGTCTGATGGCAGGTTGGGCACGTGTGTTCCTCAGACTCCAGCAATGCTGTTCTAATACCTGGGGATAATTAAAACATCAGAATAGTTTTTAACCAAACTACGGAAGCTTATTTTGTTCTTGTCAATTATAAAAACAAGCACACCATTAATGGGGAATTATGGTCTTGAACAGAGAGCATCAAGCTATAAGTGTTGGATACTGAAAAAAATTGGCACTGGCACAGGTTGCCCAGAGAAGCTGTGGCTGCCTCATCCCAAGGCCAGGTTGGATGGGGCTTGAAGCATCCTGGGAGAGTGGAAGGTGTCCCTTGGAACGAGATGAGCTTTAAGGTCCCTTCCAACTCAAACCTTCTGGAATCCTATGAAAACCTTTAACATGCAGCAAATAATGATAGGTTTGATATTTCACCGTGGTAATAGGTGAATATGCAGAGCAGACTGAGGCATGACATCTCCACTGGTCTTTTTTCCACTCTAGTACAGCAAGAGGTTGTTCCAGGTTAATGAACAAAACACATTTCTGAAAATCATGAGCAGGTTTGAGTTCTGAAGGTTTTAACCAGCTCTGGGGAAGAATGTGGATGAAATGCCTCAATCTCTGTTCCTTGTAGACCACACTAAGTCCCCAAAGTTGGAGATGGAATGTTGTGTGAGGGAAAGGGCTGTGGACAAACTAAATGCATTTGATATCAAACACAGTAATCATCTGCATTTTTATGCACTCTCCTCATCCTACTGCAGGTAAAGAGGATTTAACTCAATGCCTAAGAAGGAAAAAAGCTTTCCTCCTTTTTTTCACCCACTGTAAATGAGAAGAATCTTTCTCTGTTCTGGACACACTGAAATATTCAACACAAGTAACACAGGAATTTCTTTATCTCCTATCTCTTCTCTCAGAAGATCAAATCTGATATTTGGAATTAACAAACCTGGCAGTAACACTTACATTCATCACAGTAACTGTTTCCACAGCAGGGAATAACCACCGCATCTGTCATTATATCCTTACAAATGAGACACAACAGCTCATCTGGAATAGGATCATCTTCTTCCGAGGAGGAGGATGGCTCCTCAGGTAGGAAGGGAGGCTTCTCCTTCTTTCCTATTGCATAAGCTTCCCTGGAAGGAGAGTGGGGAGTGCAAAAGGAAGTTAAAAGGGAAACTCTTCCAAGCTTTTGATTTTATCACAGAAAGATAATATGCAGAATTCTTCTCCCTCTCCATCAGCCTTCTTAAACACAGCAGTTTGGTTTGAACTACAGTCCCAACACAAGGAGAGAGAGGGAAGAACAACTCTCTTTCTGCAGAACTCTCCCGTTCATTGGATCAACTCAGAAATCAGCTGAGACTAAAGAAGTATTTTTTGGCAGCTCATCTCAGGTGAAATGAACCCTCTGGCAAAGGAGAGCTGGGCCAAGTGTAAATTGGAGGCTCAGGATAAAGATGGTCTCTCAGTAATTACATTTTCTGAACAAAGTAAGTCTCTGTTACAGCTTCCACAAAAGGACATCCAGGAGAGAAAACCAGAAGGGCTCCCAAGTGTATTTTAGAACACCAAGTGTTTTTTCAGTTTATAGCAACAGGAAAACTTGAACCTGTTTCACCTGTGAAATCGGACCAAAATCTGATCACAGTCTGTGAGACAAATCAAAGTCCAACAGATGTTTTGCTACATTTTGCACAAAGACTTTGAAACGCAAACCAGAAGCAAAACGAGCTCCCAGAGAGAATGAGCTCAACTAAAACCCTGCTGAAATGCTCCGCAGAAGTCAGAGTCCCACACCCCATGTTTAACCAGTTCCCGGGGCGTGAGCAGCAGTAGCCCCGTGTTTAGTAGCAGAAAGCATCACAGGTTTTAAAGTTGAGATGCAGGGACAATGCTGCCTCCCAGTAATTCCAGATGCTGTGACAATGCTGCCTCCCAGTAATTCCAGATGCTGGCCAATGTGGCTGTTGCCACTCAGGCACTTCCCCACAGTTTCCCTCATTCCCTTTGAGGAACAGCCCAGCCAATCCACACTTACGCATCTATGGTTGGAATTGCGTATTTCCCAGTGTTGGTCAGCATGGCACCCTTTGTGTTGGGGTCCTTCACCTCCATCATAAAACTTCTTGGGATTCCTGTGCTTTTTTTAATTCTGGGAACAGACTCAAAATTTTTGTCCTGTTAAGAAATGCAAACATACCTCAATGCCCACACTTAAAACAAGGTTTCAATTATTATTTGAAGCACAAAAGGCTTTAACCCTCTCCTCTTACTAAGCACAAGGGCTGTTGTACTAAAATACTCATTTCCCAGTAAAAATACAGCCAGGATGTTCCAGAGGCCAGAGCAGTGTTTTGAACTCATCAACATTCTTTGGTTGAACTGCAGGTTCCTGAAGGGTGAAATCCCCCAAACCAGCTCTTCCTCCAGGGGGCAGTTTAGAGGGAGTTGAATTTAGGGCTTGGAGAAACTTATAAACCATCTACACATTAAGGCTGAATTCATCTCTAATACACACACAGTCACTGACTCACATTAAAGAGCATTAATGCTCAACCAGAGACTGAGTCATTAAAACTTGCAAATATTCAATAGATTGGGACACAGAAACATTTTGTTTACACGTAATACTAAAAATTGTGAACTACCATAAAAACCAGTTGAAAACAGAGGAAAATTTCCAATAATATTGAGATATAACAAACTGTGCATGGAAGTTCATCAAGAAAGATCTGTAGGAATACTTAATGCCTGTGACCTAGTGAAAATTTTACTTTTCTGATTCCAGGTTTCCCTTGAATCTGAAGGGTTTTGCAACACTGCCATGTAACCTCTGTATTTTACCCCAAAAGAAAAAATTCTTACTGTATTCATGCATTAACTTTCAAGGCAAAAAACCACACAAGCAACTCTCAAGTGCCCCAAGTCTTACCCCATTGGTTGGACAGTTCTTTATGTAGTGCCCAGGTTTGCCACAGCGAAAGCAGGTGTAGGAGGGGGGAGGTGGCCCCACAGGTTTCTTCATGTAACTACAAGTTTTTGGAGAAAAAAAAGAAAAACAGATGCATGTGTCTCTCTTGTTTAAAAAAAAGTCTCTACAATTTTTACATCAACTTCAAAGAACAGGTTTTACATGAGCAACACTTACTTGACTGGATCATATTCATGGCCAGACTGTGTCATCATAGCTTTTATTTTATCCTCCTCGGAAGCATTGGCTTCAGCCAGATTGGCAGTCTGTGCAACAGGTAATTATTTGACACACACATTAGAAACACATTTAAGCCCACACAGCCCAAGACAACACCACTCATCCAATCCTGTAAAGAGCAGCACTACACTAGCTGAGCTTGCATGAAACCAGCTGCTTATACCAAACATATTTGTGCTGAAGATGTTCTGGGGAGTCCTTACGCCATGACATGATGTTTATGTGCCTGAGAACCTACTAGAAAAGAGCATTCTTGGGCACTCAAACCTTAGGCTCTGTTTGTACCTTACAGCAAGACTTGTGTAACCAATCCAATTGAAGCTATGTGTAGAAAAAATACAATAGCTAGTATTTTTAAACTGATTTTTAAGCTCCAGACTATAGGCAGGAGAAGATCTCCACTGGATGTGGAATTAAGATGGATATAAATAAAACAATAATTATGCAAGTAGCATTATTTACATTTTTGCTGCATTAAAAGGACACACAACTCAGCTTCAGACACAGAGGTATTTAAAGGACTCAAGCCTTTTACAATTCCTCACCAAGGCAAAAGATTCCTTTCAGCAGAAATTTGCCCATCAGGAGCTGCAGGCAGCCCAAACTGCATGTTCCCCCCTACTAACTTCTTCCTATTAAGTGATTTAACTACAGTGAACACAACCTGCAGTTTTTTCCAGTTGACTGTGTCCTTTTAACACACAAATTGTAATAAAAACCTTCTGCACAACTAGATCTTCAAGTTACTGAAGGCAGCTGATTTTTTAAGGTGTATTTGTTTAAATGTTTTTATATTACACACTAGTCCAGATACAAGCAGGGTCTAAGGGAGTGACTGTCAATGACTTGGGCCTTCAAGCACCTACCACTCAGCTCAAGCACTCATGGTTTGGTTTTGTAGCATTCATTCACAAAAGCAACCAACTAGTTTCAACATTTTATTAAATGGTTGTTTCATATACAAAGTTTTTCTCCATAGTAACAGAATCCGGATCGCCAGCTATGAAACCATTTCCATTAACAGTTACAGAAAGCTTTACAGATAATACTTGACTAATTTGTTTGAACCCAAACGGTTTACAAAACACATCCAAAAGCCACAAAACATTGGTAGGAATAGACCAAAATTCAAATATGGCATTTCATACATAGTAATAATCACCAGAGAACTGTTAACATGTTGCCTCCGTGCTGAGCCGGGCTGCACTAGAGCAGTTGGGGCAGTAACAGTGCTGAGCTGCTTGGTGGCATCTTCCTGCACTTTAAATTTCCTCAAAAGCTTCAGTATGTACACCCACCCCTTGGACAGCTTTGCACATTTTAAGAGTAAAACTTCACATGAGGTTACAGACCCGAGGACACATTTAGGGACAGCACTAATGGGGACCAACTGCTTTTGGTGGCTCCCTTCCAAACTAGAGATATATATATCAATTTACTTTTTTTGGGGGGGGGACAATGTACACAATTTAACTTCTGTAGTGAGGAGGGGAAAAGTTACCAGTGGGAAGAGATTTATTTTTATTGGAAATGAACTCCAGCCTTTATTTTGAGGACTAAGAACTAGCTGCTCTGCCTCAGGCCCTGCCTGCTCTGCTGCCTGTAGCTTTAGGGACTGGTGGCTGAGCACTCGCCTGTCCACACAGTGCAGTCACTAGTGCTTTCCCAGACAAATTACACATTGGTGAAAAAAATGCAAGCAGTTCCCGAGCAAAACATGGCATTACAACAGTTTCAGAAGGTCACAGCTGCTCAGATGCCACACATACACATTGGTATATTCCTATAAACAATGAGGTACATTTACACAATTTACACAGTCTGCGTTCAAACAAATTAGATCGGGTTGTCCACTGTATAGATCCCACAATTTATGGAATTGTGCAGCATTCAGAGAATGGGTCTGTAACTATGACTAGGAATTCAGAAATAGCCATGCAATTGTCCATGGTACAGAACCGCTTCTCTTGTGGCTGGTCAAACCCCCCTGCAATGTCCGCACTTAGAGCCAATTAAATTCTTCTGGACAAACTGGCTTAGTTTCCAACGCAAAATTAATGAAACGTATGAAAAACGGTAAAACAGCTTCTGAAGTGCTTCTTCTTTGTGTCTTGAGGATGAGTTACACTGCAACATTATGCTGAGGCTGATAAGGTACTCCCCTTCTATCTTCCCAAACTGGGAACTACTCTTTACAGGATAGTATCAAAATATACACACATTTTAAAGTTAAAATAAATCATTAAAAATTAAAGGTTTTTTTCAATTACAACAGTTATCCAACTATAGATCACAGTATCAATTTAAAAATAGGAAGCAAACACTTTTTTAAGTATTTGACAAGAATATATATATACCTTAGTAAGCTGGGCCAGAGAAATAGATGCAGAAGAGTCATCAATCTGTTCACAAAAAATTAAACACATATTCAAGTTCTACAGTCAAAACACAGCAATAGTTAACCTCTACTACAGTCTGAATGTTTGCACTATATCCCTTGAGTGTCACCCAGAGGCATTTCCAACCCAGTGTAATTTGTATTTATTCAAAACAAAGTCCAAATCTACGATGGCTTAAGAGTGGCTACGTGGTTGACTAGAAATTAAAATAACCAACCCCACTGGAGATCAACTTATTGCTCAGGATATCTCAGACTGGGACCCCTGCCAAAAGGGTAAGGAAGCTGTCAATTTTCAGCTAAAAAGGATTTAAAAAAATATTTAAGTTGAATTGAGGAAGAAGCATCACTTGAGGTAACTTAATATTAGTGTGGTTTGTAAATGGATCAGTGATGTGTGAACCAGCAGCTGCCAGAAGGAAGGCCAGGCCCAGCAACCCCAAAATACCCACTCTGCCCCTCCTGTCGCTACCCAAATAAACTCAGATAAAAACCAATCTAGAACAGCAGCCACAAAAGCAACCTGCCACTTTGCCTGGAAAAAAACTTGCTTAAATAATTTACATAATAGTGTTTATACCGACAGAGTAAACTATAGAAATTGAGAAAACTTATTTCTTGTATGTTATTAGACCACAGGCCCTACCACCCAATTCAGTTTGGGAAGTGTGAGAATTTGGATTATTCCTTGCAATCAGACCAAATCTGATCCTTAGCAGCAGCCCCACACTAAATGAACAAAAGAAGAAAGTGCAAAGCATACTCTTGATGATGAAAACATGGATTCAGAGCACAAGCCTGGAATTTTTGTCTCCATTTTTCTCTTGCCAGATGCCTATGGAAGAGCTCTCAGGAATGAAGTCCTCAGGCCAGTAGCTAGAACAGACTGCAGGGCTCATGGAGAACTAGTGCTGAAGGGCAGTTTTCCCCCAGGCAAAAAAGGACAACTCTGATCCTTCCCCAGTATATTGAATTCTGTCATGCCACCAGCAGCACTCCAGCTGACACCAGCAAAACAGTACCAGAAAGACACCTGAAACCCTGCTGTTACATCTAAATTGCTCAAAAATATAGAATTTCATATTGTGAACTGAGCAGCTCTCTAAGAGGTCACTAAACAGGTCAGCAAAGAGACTGAAACCTTTCTTTAATAATGCTCTTGTCCTTTACTACCTAAAGTAGTGGGAGAATTCAGGGGAGCACTTCTAGCAGATGCTGGGGAAAAATATCTGCATGCTTGTGATTCCTCATTCCAGTTAGTTGTTCTTCCTCTGTTTTCAGAAAAGCACAAGCATTCCTGTATTACTGACTAAAGAGCTCTTGAAAAACTTGTATTTGGATCACCCAGATATAGACAAAGAGACCTTCATTCCACTGCAAATCTTACCAGAAGATTCTTTCTGATTCTTACCAGAATATCCTTTCTAGAACTTTGGACCTAGTCCTGTTTGAAAGGAGGTCTGGACAAGCATTTTAAAGCCTCGTCCTTCATATGTCCCTCTTTTACATGTGGAAAAGCAAGCCAGTGTTCTCTCAGGGCAGGCACAACTATCATTTTGTGCTTTTTCAGCAGGAAACAAAAAATTAGGAAAGCTCTAGCATTGAAGAGTCTAATACTGACCAAGAACTGAAACACAACAGTTAATAAACTATTAATCAGCTCTTGTATTTTTTAGGAAGCAGTTGTTACGTGGGCTGCAGGCAACAGTCTAATTTCTTAAAGGAGTTGATAGTGAAGAGTTACCAAGAGCAGCAAACAGATAATTAATGTACCCTTCAGTGCATCTGCCCAATGGCCATCTTTCCATGATCCTACATTTCTGCCTATTTTTTTCCTTTTAAATTCCTACTAAAGTATTTCCTGGCAGTCCCTCAAAATGGTCAAGTAGAAACAATGTCTCCATGAACTTGTGTGCAACCCTGAGGTAACACTGCAGAAGAATCAGAAAAAAAAATGAACCAGCAGAAAAAGCAACCCCCAAACCCTAAACTCGACAGGCAGTGTACTAACCCCCATTTCCTGCAGCACTGACAGAAACCAAAGTGAAACCAAGTGGGCAAGGAGAGAGAAAAGAGGAGGCAAAGGTTGATATCATTGCTGGAGTGCTCCACTGAAACTAAAAGGCTTTCCTAAATCTCCAGAGCTTGGCTACACTGGCAGTTCAGCCAGGAAGAGTCCCAGTTGTGCCTGATGGTGCTGAAATAACATGTACAGCCCTGCACTTCTGCAGCCTCTGAAGGCCAGCCCCAGAGCCCTGAGGGTACTGAGACACCAACACTTCAGCAGAAAGGCCCCACTCTGGCTTTGGCTGTGCTAACACCAGTACACATTTCCATGTGTGGAATCACAGCTGGCACAAGAACAAGACAACAAAGAAATATTAAAAATCAGCTTTGATGCATCTTTTAAAAAGAAATCTTAGCCGATTTTAACTTTGCAGCTTTACTGTCCACCAATAATTGAGATTTCCAATGATTTACTCCTCCTACACCAAGACCAGGTTCTGCTCTGAAATACATGCAGAAATAGGTGTATTAAAAAAAAAAAAAAACAAAATAAAGGCAGGCAAGCAGATCCCCACACTTCAGCCCAAGACCTGAGTTAACTTTAAGAACAAACTATTTGTGTCTCAGGCCCCAGAAGCTCCTGAGGCTACTGGGCTTTTACGGTGAGGAAGAGAGGGCTTGTCCAGAGGGATGCAAGGCTTCCACCCTCCCGATCAGGGACTGTCAGAACACACCAGGGAATGGCTCTGGTTTGCCTTTCCTTTCCTGCCATTAGTTCTCACTCACACTAAGTCTTCCCTCCCACTCCAGGATTTTTCCTTTTTTGACAGATCTACGTTAGCTTATGGTAAGATGCTACTGAGCAATGTAATACAGACATGCCAGGGAACACACGAGGCTAAAAGAATGTTAACTTTATTTATGAACATGTGGTTTGTGTTTATACACATGCTAGTAAACAAAAAGAAAAAGAACTGTTTTCAAGAAATAAAAACCCATCTGAATTAGATCCAATACTATAAACGTGATTTACATAAATGCATTACATTAACTACTAGGGTCACTGGGCCAGTTCAACTAACTCCAACTCACAATGAGAGGCATTTGTGTCCAAAGGGCATTCCAATCAATCAGCAATAGAATTATGGATGTCACATTTAGTGGTTTTAGACCTACACACAAAAAGTTTACAATTTGAGGTTGATTGTTTCCATGGGAACCAGAGGCTGTATTCTTCCCAGAACACAGTCCCAGAGTTCAGGAATTTCTAGATTAAGTGATCCTAACAGCTGATCGAGTGATCAGATCCAATGATCCAGGGTTAGTGTAATGCCTCATACCAGTCTAGTGAAGGAGAAGCAGTTGTACTTAAAATAAAGATGAAAAACAAACCCCACCAAATAGCACTTTGATACTCTAAGGACCATTGGAAGGGCGTCGTTCCAGAGCACCAACCCAAGTGGCACACCATGATCCACCCCATCTCCAGGATGGATTTCCATGGGGGGGTTTATATGTTAGCAGCACAATGACAGTGTTTGCAAACTTCAAGGAAAATGCTGCCCTTTTTCCCAATGTGAATTCCAAGTAGTGGTATACTAAAGAAAAGCTTAACCTTTGGGAATTACAGCAGCAACCAACCCCGGAGTCACCCAGACCCAAAAATGTGCTGCAGGCAGAAGTTACAAAAAATGACAGGGATTTCACCCCCCAGATGCCCCAGGCTCTAACCTGGTGCCAAAATTTGTGTTACATATTGTCATTTGCAGACAAAGTGTTGAACTAAACTGCTTCACCAGATAAAGGGAAGAGATCAAATGCAAAACTTTAGAATACCATTCTGTGTAGCAACAATATTGAAATTCATGTCAGGCTATTAAAGACATTTCTGTACTCAGAGGGGCTCAAACAATAGCACTTCAATTATACAGTTTTAGGAACAAATACCCAAGTATTTAAGGACATGAGAAGGAATCATTTAGCTGCACAGAACTGTCCTCAAAATGTCTGGGATATGCTGGGTTTGGTATTCATTTGAACCCCCAAGTCAAAAGTAAGGAACAGCACCAAGTTTCACAATAATGGTTTCTCAGTGGTTTTTGATAAACATTTTCAAAAACCATTAGGCAAAAAAAAGGTATTTAAAAACAAAAGCTAAGTGATACAATGTGAAAATGGCAAAAAATACACTCCAAACAGTTTTTATTGCAAGAAACAAAAAGCACACAACAACCTATACAAACATACATATCACTAGCTATAGACAGACAGATGTAGAACATGGCACCATGTTCAGTGTGCAAACCTCAGCCTTCAGGATCTGAAACCATCATACATTATCTGTACAACACAGAGTCATACAGGAGAGTCTGGCATAGTCAATACGAAATACAATGCATTGCTAGGCACAAATACCAATATTCACATTAGAACTCTGCAAATGAAAGCATTACTCAGTTTTTACTATGCTGAATCAAATACAATGTATTTACAACATACACTAGGTTTTACTAGAAAATATATTAAGTTAACGTTTGGCAAATTAATAAAAGGCTGCATTGTTTAGAATTAAGTGCAGTGTGTAGGAAAAAAAGTGTGAGATTGTGTTTTTACATACTGCTTTTGATGTCCCACTCACTGGCTCACTTCGACTTCTAGAAGAAGAAATAAAGGTGATCAGAATTTAAAACAAAGCACTTGTACCCAACACAAAGATTCCAGAACCTCAACATCACAACATTCTGCTCCAGCACTCTAGTGAATGTGAACATTTCTTGGTATACATTAACTGTTCTTTTGGTACATTCAGTGCAACTATCAGAAACCCCCCAAAATCCCATTTCTACCTTGCCACAAATTACTCAAGACTTACAGAGCTAGAAAACAGCAGTGCAAGAGGAAGTCCTCACATATTCTGCCTCTGCTCTCTGAGTATCAAACCCATGAAGTCTGTACTAGAGTTCTGTGTTCTTAAATAATCAATCACTGAAATGTGGAGGCAGCTTTGGCCAACCTGTACATCCCTGGTATCACACACAGGTACAGGTTCAGGGCTTCAGTTTCTGTGGAAGAACAGTGATAATCTACAAGTGCGAGTTTGCTCAAGTGAAAAACACAGTCCTGTGACAAAGGGGCAACACAACAGTGTCAGCAGCACAGTCTCTTAGAACAGTGTTTCTTTGTGGAAGCCCAAGCACTGTGTTCAGAGATCTATTATACTGAGCCACCAAAGTGCCAAAATATTAAACATGTTACATATGCTATATTGACTAAAAATAGTAGTAGAAATGTCACCTGAAAGTAGTTTCTAGGATTTTGTGCGATTTAGGAGTCCTGTGACAAAAAAAAAGGTCTTAATTGCCAGAATTTGTTTTAAGATAATCTTGAAAATGCTACAATATTTTAGGAAATAGGTATTACATTTGACAACTTGCTGAGATTCCACATATCATTGGTCTGTACCTGCATGCTTCTCATCAAGAACCACACATGCAACCACTGAGAGTTAACAAACAATTCATACATCATCCAAAGTGTCCCAGAGCAGAGGCAACGCAAAGGCTGCAGGGGAATTTAAGTTCCAATAGAAAGGCTCAGCTTCCTGGCACTGCTAAGCCCCCCCAGGCTCCCAGTTGCACCACAGACCTCCTGAAGGTGAGGAAGTACAAGAAAATACTTTGGATCACCACAGAGTGGGTGCTTCAGCCATTTACTCCAAGGTGGGTAAGGCCTTTCTGAAGGCCTCTCCACCACTCCAGCAGACATTCCCCATTTTCAAATATTCACCACTCTACAGAAAGCTCTTCTGCTTGGTTTACTTTCAACTCTAACACAGCAGAGCTGTCCTTTTCTTATCCCCACACTGGTACTGATGTGATCTTTGGTGCCAGCAGCACCTGTCCTCCCATTCTAGGGCAGCATTACAACACCAGGTGCCATCCAACATAAAGGGAGGGGGCACTGACAGGACAGCACTTGGCATATACTGAAATGAACCCACAAATGTCTTTACAGATACAATGCTGTGGGTCCAGAATTCCAAGAGAATGCCTGGAAGCACTGCACCAATCCCTGTAGTAACATGCCCCAAGGTTACATGCAGAGCCACTTCAGTTCAGAGCTTTTTGCTTGCAAATGCTTCGTGGGTACCAGGATGTTGCTGTACTGTTTGTTCAAGACACACTGTAACTCCTCAGGGTACTTTATTTATTGAGAACCAACATCAGAAAGACGTGGCAAAACCAGCAACTAATAATACCTGCTGCTGGTGGTGGAAAAGTTCTAAGGGGGCTGGAAAACATGCCCATTCCAACAGTGCTGATGGAACTAGAGAGACAGAGCCGGGCTGTATGAAAACACCAATGCAAAAGTAATCCATCCTCTAGGCAGGATTACATCTGAGTATCTGTGATTGTAATCAATACACCCCATTCTCTGTCCTCAGTAAATCTTAGGAATACAGAATTAATGCCAGGAGCACAGATCCCAGCCTAGGTACAGACGGACTCGGAAAGGAAACTAGTACCTTTGGTCATTTGCTAAACTGCCTCTGAGGTTTGAGTTTGGAATGGATTAACTATTCCTTCATGGCATTTGCACGAAAGCCAGTACCCTTTAGGGTAAGGTTCTTTTTGTCTGGCCTGGAACAGACACTGACCTTAGGAATCTAACAGAGATCACTTAGGAATTAAACTTCTTGTGTGCATGGTGAGACAGATGACAACTCCTGGTCTTTCCTCTACAGCTACACAATCCCACCAGATTTGAGGCACAAAAATATTTGTCATATCCTGCCCCACCTCCCTCAAATGCAGGAAATAGTCAAACATCCAGAATCAGACCCTCCTGAGATGGGAACAAATGCTAAGTTTACACTACAATGCGTAACTGTCTTTACTAAAAAAGCAAACACACATAGTAAGGAATGTCCCCATATAGAGGAAACAGGATCTGCTCTTGGATCTCGGAAAAATTGACCCCAAAACAAACTAAATAGAATCACCTTAAAAGTTACCACTGTTGGAGTTTGAACCCCATGTCCCAGCAGGCCTCAAAATTTAAGTGTCTTTTGGGACAGACATATTAAAACCTATCCCATGACAACAAACACCAGCAGCAGCTTTAACAAGAACTGTAACTGCTGTCAAAACCCACTTGGGCACACTAACCCTCTCCCAAAGAAGCCAAAGTTTGGGGTACTTACATAACATATGTTTTGCTTGTAGCTTTAACTCCTCCAATGGGGATTCTCCTCACTATCACCGATGAGTTCTTGGGAATCAGGGCACTATCATCGGTGTATTCTGAAAGCATCATCAAAACAGAAAAAACATTACTCAGTTTGTAAGAATATGATTAACAGGTAATTACAGAGCACTTGGAAGAATCCCTTTATAGATCTAAAAGCAAAATTTTATACATGACATCTTGTTTTCATCCTTTCAAAACACCAACGGCACCTGTCAAGGAATCTTCAGGTTTGATAATCAAACACAAGCAGCAAAATCTTTTTCACTTTTTATAGTTTGCATGCCAACAGTAAAACAGTCCCAAATGACACAAAAGCAGAGCCTGATAAAGCATGAGGTTCTCTCCTGATCTGCCTTAAGTTGCTTTTGCTTCTGTTTGGCTTCAAAGCCATGAGATCTCTGAAGAAAACCAAATCACAGCCAAGTCACACCTGCATAAAACAGATTCCCAAGTCTGTGACTTCTTGTCCTGAAAAAAACAGGCACTGGCCTAAAGTAGGAAAACTCTGCATCAGTGCTTTCACTCTGGTAACTACACCCAGCTCCTCCCTGCTGCCGTGCTCAGGCCTGGCAGAGGGAGCAGAGCTGCCAGCTCTGCTTTTTGGAGCTGAACCATCCACAACCTCATTGTGCAGCTCCTCAGGGCCTGGCAGAGAAATGGAAATGAAACTGGCACTGCTGGAGTCTGGAGCCCAGAAATCTGGGGGAATTTCTGAGCTTGCTTTCACACACATAGGGAAGAAGTAGCTCAAACTAAAGCGGTACCTTCCCCCTTAAGCCCATCATCCAGTCTGAATTAACCTAAGTGATGCAGGTTCTTTCCATTCACTTTCTGCAGAAAAGAGAGGCTCAAACGAAATTACTTCTGAAGACAGCCTTGAAAAGCCTTTGGAAAACAGCATGTGCCTGGAGCTATCCCTGCCCTGTGCTACTTGTCCAAAGAAAAGCTCCTCGTGCTGACCTTTTACATAAGACCCCCCCCAAAAAAACTCTCAGACACACTCTGAGTAAGCTTAAAACACAAAGATGTCTCCACGAGAATGGTTTTTATACTGAACTTACACAAGCTGAATGTGGCTAAGTTTTGCAAGCACCATGAGCAGCCATTCCCTGTGATGGGCCTGCAGTGTGAAGGTATTCCAGGCCTTCACCTTTGCAGATTGAATCAGTACCATGGTCTGAAACCCAGAGCTGCTGTGTATGTAGTCAAGCTCTAGGGTGGTTTTGATCAGTGATCACACACAAATTATGAATATTTCACAATTTATGCTCCATTTTTCAGTATATTATTCTTACAGGCAGGAACCTCCCTTGGACCAAAACATACCTACCAGAAGACATCACTTCAACCATAAAGTAACATTTTACTTCTATTCCCAACTAACAGAACGTTTCTTCAGAAAACTGGAAAATCATTTAGCTGAAACTAACTCCTGGCCTTGTCCCTGAGGGAACTGAACAGCAAGGTTCCTCTGGACTGCAGAGCAGTTCCATCCGCAGGAGAGAGAACTAGCAATGACAAAAAGAGCAGCTCTTACACAAGTCACATTCTGGAACAAGCCCCAGAGCTCTGCTCCTCACACACCCTGTCAAGAGAGGCTGTACTGGGACTTTCAGATGGAGGAGCTCAAACAGTGCCAAGGCCCAGACAAACACCTGGGACATGGTGCCAGCTGCAGTTCCAGAGGCCCAAAGCAGCTGTTTCTACTTGTGGAACAGAGTCAAAGTGTCCTTTCTGGTCCAGATCACAAATCACTGGAATGAGATTTCAGAGATACAGGATAAGCAACAGTGGCTCTACAAAAAGGCTTTTGGATTAAACTGTCATCTCCCATCAAGAACCTGTTCCACATGGGCAGCAACATCCCCTGGCAGAGACTCCCAACTCCCAGGACTTGCTCAGCCCTGTCACTGCCTCTCCACATGGAGCAGCGAGGCCAAATCCACCCAGCTCCTCCTCACACTTGTCCAAGCACAGCTCCAACACAAACACTTAAAGCAGCAGGTAACAACACTGTTCATTCCCACTCCCCTGGAGCACAAACTTCTTTTACCACCAGTGATGGCCAGGAATTGGCTACTGGATTTTGTCCACCTGAGCTCTGATTAAAAATAAGAACTCAACTAACTAAAAATGCTAACAAAGGCAAAGAAAGATTTGGATATTAAAGGTAAGAGCAAAAGAGACATAACAGTCTAAAACTTGCTATCTATCTTACAAGAAAGTAGTAGTTTGAAAAAGTCAAAGGAAAGAAGTATTTCAAGGAATGGAGGCAGACTAGTCAACAGCAGCTACTCAGCAACTGCATTACTGTCCTCGACCTTTTACTGCAAAGAGCTCAGATATGCTCTGAAGTTCATATTTAATGCACAAATCACATTTAATGCACAATTTAAAACACCACGTTTTACTTCATCTGTAATTAAAAAATCTGCTAGTTTTAATAATTTGTGGTTATATGTAAGCTATATAAAAAAGTTACTGACCAAAGTTCCCATATTATTTTCTGGCCTGCTTTAACCCACCATTTTGTGTGACAGCATTGCCCAAGCAGCTTTGAGCACTCTCCTCAGAGACTTTTTGCTCAGCTTAGGTAGAGAACTCACCAAGAATCCTCAGAAGGCAAGGGAGGGGCAGGGAAAAGCCTTGCTAATGTAAGAGCTGAGAAAGCCTGCTAACACACCAGGCTGTTCCCACCAGCACACAGGGAATTCCTAAGAACACATTTTCTCCCTAGTGCTTAAAATTCCACTCCCTCATGCCAGGATTTGTTAACCCTGTTCTAATCACTGCTACTTGCTCCCTTTGTCACAAGCCCTCGCTGTAGCTGTCTCTGAAAGCAGCCTCAAAACATCCTGAGTAACACGCTGGGCCACTTGCTGGATTCTGAACAACCATCACTGATCTCATCCCTTCTGGAACAAGCTGGCTCAGCAGGCCAAAGAGCCCAGGGACCTTCCCTGTGCTCTGTTCTCACAGGGCACTGTGCCCCCCACGAGCCCCTGCACTGCTCTGAAGGATGAGTCCATCAAATCCACCCTGCTCCCCCTCACTAATCGGATTACACTGACTGCCCCACGCTGGTGTGGGGCCCAAGTGCCCCAGCACTGCTCTGCCTTCAAACCCCTCCAAACACCAGAGCAGAGGCTTTTACTTCCACTGTATTTTGCCCAGTAAGTACAATGGCACAATTTCCACGTGTTTTAAGTCAGAACATCACAGGCCAGGAAACCTCAGTTCTGGAGTTTGAGAGTCCTCACAATATCTTGAGAACAACTGTTACAAAACACAGGTCAAGAAATCCAGATCCAATGAAAGAGAGGCAAGTTGAAAAGCATCACTCCTGAGCACAGGCTTTAGGAACATGCCTTAACAATAAGCATGGAAGAGGATCCCCACTTAATGAAACAGGTCCCACCCCTCCACTTTGCATTTTCAGAATTTTACAGAATCCATCATACCCTTTTTTCCCCCTGATACTTAAAATCCTGTTTACTTTTAGCTTACATTAGCAGTTATCCCACGACTAGTTTTGCATTAGGAAAAGTAACAGCTCCTGAGCTGTAAAAGCTTCCAGGACCTGGGACCAGTCTGACCACACAGCACATCTGCACTCAAGGGGCACTTTGTTCTTTCCAAGACTGTTTCAACATTTACTCAGGACTCCTGTAAGGACAAAGTTGTAAAAACTCAAGACTTCTCTTCACGTGTAAGAATTCCAAACATCCCACTTAGGCAGAACATCCTGGTCTAGTTTTTATTTTAATTTTTGCAGGTGAGTTTAAGCATCTACATCTGATTAATAAAACTGAAACTCACATTTACGCATATAAACCAATGATTTGGCAGACACATTCTTGAAATATACTCTCTAGCTCTGCTCTGCAAACCACCGGGGATTTCTGCCTGTTCACATGGAAAACACCCTTAGGAAAGCTTCAATAAGCATCTGTGTCACCAACAGGGAATTTAAAATTAGAGATTTTATATATTTATAATTTTATACTAATTTTGTAAAGGTCAAAGTGCAACACAACCTGCTCAGAAGACCCAAGCTAATCCTTTTTTTAACTTCACCTTGAGGCAACAGCACATTTACAGCTCCTAGGGAGGCAAAGGCTTTTCCTTTCCTGCCCTCTGGTTCTGTGTGGAAACAAAGTGACTCTCTGGCAAGTCTGCTATGTTGGATGCTGCAGTAACATGCTACGAGCAGAATTTTTTCTTCTGAAAACTTTGCTTTCTGTTTACTTGCCACAACAAAATCTGTGTTTGGCTCATTCCAAAGCATTTCTCCTGGTGCCCATAACTGGGCTGTCGCAGCTCCTTCCCCCCCAGGGCTCTGTTTTTGAGGCAGTTTCACACAGCCCTGACCAGCCCAGGGTGATGTCAGGCTGCTCCTGCATCTGGGAGGCCCAAAGTGCCCCAGCAACTGAGGGAACAACTCGGGGACTCTCCTGCAGCACAGCCTTTAAGCAAATCAAACTTATTTTTCAAAAGCTTTTGAAAATTTTATCCAATACGACTAGAAAAATTCAAGACTTCTGAACTGTCTCTGCCTTCGTTTCTCACACAACCTCAACAGCACCCCCGAGACCTCAACACTGGGAAGTCGCTTCACACGCGTCTGAAAAGAATTTAAATATCTGTGGATAAACAAAAGCTTTAAGTCCAACCTCTTCAAAGGCCAGGGCTGAAGTTACACAGCATTCTGACTCAGTTTTAATATGTGAAACAGGAAACCACCACTAATGCACCTTTTAAAGAAACGACTGTTGTGACACGGAATCACAAGTGAATAAATAAAGTTTTAACGCTGAAGGGATGAAAACACAATTCTTTTTATTTCTGAAAAGTCACATCCTGAAGTCTTTAATCACATTCAAACTTGGCAAGATGGCAGATTACCCAACTGGAGCATCAGAATAACACAAACCCATGTTCTCTCAGAATCAAGCGCTATTTATTACATTTGAAAGAATCTATGACTTCCCGAAGAACACTTCTTACATATATTCAGCATAAATGTTCTGCAATTTCACAACTGCCAACGACAAACACACAGTGCCAGGAAGAGTAATAAAAAAAGTTGGACAAGCATGACGGAATAATGCTCAACAGCATCTGGATGACGGTGTCTTTTGTGTGGAAGAGTTACATTAACCGGGAATTCCCACGAGTAATTACGATACAGGGAACGCTCATGTGCAAGAGGCTTTAAAGGGCTGCAAAAATTGTAACTCACGGATACACTCGATGCAAATTGTTGCTTCCGAGCACAAAACAGCTCCCAAGGAAGCGGTTGGAAGACAAAATTTAGTCACCAAACTCCCGTTTTAAAAATTTTACATTTAAATTAGCCATGTGTTTCACTCCTACCACCTTCAGATTTCTCTGCTAGATTTCAAAGAAATCTCGCGGGCTTATTCTGATAAGACATTCTCCCATATTTCCTCACCATTTTACCCAGAAGAGCTGCAGGAAAGCACAGCTTTTGTGCCACTGTGGTGCACGAAGCCCGCAGCCAGCACTCCGCGTGCAGAACATCTGTGATGGTGTTGGGAGAGCAGAGGATACAAAGGCTCTGCCCTGGGCCCCCCAGCCCCTCACCGCTCCCCTCGGCTCCCCACGCACCTTCTTTGGTCTGCGCGTTCGTGATCTGCAGGTCGCAGTCGGCCGCCTTCAGCTTCTCCCGGCCCATGATCTGGCGCTTGAGGTCGCTCAGGGAGATGTGGAGCCCGTCGAAGGTGACCGTGTCATAGTTGAGCTTGGAGGAGAACTTGTAGTGGACGCACGACATGGCGGGGCTGCGGCGCGGCGGGGCCGCGGGCTGGGGCA
>WEIV01016308.1:245662-287889 GCA_013390005.1 Calyptomena viridis | reverse complement strand
CGACCGCCCCCCAGAGCGCAGGCGCAGCCGCGCCCGCCGCGCCCCACGTGACCCGGCGCCGAGCGTGACACGGCGTCACGTGAGCGGGGAGGCCCCGCCCCTTTTGCTCCAGCGCCCCCTAGTGGAGCGCCCCGATAGACCGTGGAAAATTAAATCGCACAATTAATATTGATATTAAACGATATATTGGTCACCTTCCTCTGGATCTCATATTTTAATATATAATTATTAACGCCTCGACTCTAAAGTTCTGCCCCGGTGACACATTCAGCCCATTTATTGAAACTCACTAAGAATCACATTTCACTCCACAAATACTTATTTTCTCAGGTCTTTACACAGGAAACCTTTCACTGTTCACCTGCTCAAAGAAATCCCTCCGAAGACAATTTTTCCAGCAGAAGCAGCCTGGTGGTGAAGGTGTCGCTGGCACTGGATGGGCTCTGAAGTCCTTCCAACCCGACCCATTCCATGTGTGTGACCTTATCCCGACTTTGGGAATGCTCTGTGTCCCAGACAAACCCGTGTGCCCCACAAGACAGCCTGACGTGCCTGTTAAAGGCCGTTCCCCCACAGGGCAGAACTGCCTGTCACACAAACAAATGGTGCTGGGGCAGCACATCAAGAGTTCCCACATTTATAACTTAAAACCCAAGCTGTGACCCCCCCGAGGAGGAGGAACCCCCATTCCAGAAGGGCTGGATTAGCTCCCAGAGCCACTGAACCCAGAGCAGAGCTGGGGTTGCTGTTCTCTACACTCCTCTGGGCACCAGGGCTGTTTTTTGTACCTTTAAATCACTTCTAAAACTTCCAACTCTTCTGCTTTCAAATTTGTTCAGCAGTAAATTGTCCTCTGAGCTCTGCAAAACAACCTAAAATGTGTTGGCACCTTTTGAGGTAATTTTTGCATATTAGTTTAAAAAAGAGCAGTAAACAGAAAGCATTTGCTGTAAAATGGAGTTTCAGTGTTTAACCACAACGGATCACTGGGAGCTGTGTAGGGAACTTCATCTAATTCCCCACGTTACTGATTTAGAGGCAACTTTTCTGTGTGCACAGAGCCCCTTTGGCAGAGCACAGGGCTCTGTGGTGCTTCAATTCTCAAATGTACAAGGGCTTGAATGGTAGAATCATAAAATAACAGGATGGTTTGGGTTGGAGGGACCTTAAAGCCCACCCATGCCACCTCTGCCATGGGCAGGGACACCTTCCACTATCCCAGGTTGTTCCAACCTGGCCTTGTACATTTCCAGGGATGGGGCAGCCACAGCTTCTCTGGGCAACCTGTGCCAGGGCCCCCCCCGCCCTCATAGGGAAGGATTCCTTCCCAATATCCCATCTATCCCTCTCTCTGGCAGTTTAAGGCCGTGACACTCGGTTTCAAGCCTTGGATGGAAGGTTCATGTGGAATTGTGTCTGTCCTGTGACTGAACCACAGAAAAACAAACACCCCCCCAAACCCAGGAAGCACAAATGACCTTTGGGAGCTTCCTGGGCACATGCACAGTTCTGTTGGAACAGGACACAGAGACAGGCAGGGTGGGAAGGTGTGGATTTGCATTTCCTGTCAGTAGCAATGACTCCACTTTCATTTATTTTTTTGGACTCCATGTGTGAGCTCTGTGTGAGAGAAGAGGAACCTGCCTTGACGCCAGTGCTCAGGGCTCAGCAAGGATCCAGTCGGGCTGGAATATCCACATTGCTCCTGAGTCCCAGCTCAGTGTCATCCCTGCAGCCACTGTGGGCACTGGTTAAAGCCACGCTATAATTAACAATGACAATGCATTAATACACTGAAAAAAACTAACCCCAAAACTCTGACCCTTCCCTGCTCCTCTCTCTTGTGCTTACCACACCCAAACCATCCCACCAAACATCACACCAGGGATAATCTATTCCAGTTTGAGCATAGTGACCAAACTCTGGAGCCCCAGAGAGTGGCAAACAAAGGCAGCTAATTAGGCTGGGACAGTGTCATGCAAATGTCTGTACTTCTGAAGGAAGAGAGGAGCAGATCCTGGAACGCTGGGACAGCCAGGGAGCTCAGGGATTGCACCACATCCTAGTCAGCACGTTTCTGTCTCAGCCTTTATACCCACACACCAGTCAGGCTGAGATTCCCAAGGGGCATTTTTGAAAACCTGCGATATTTTCCAGGAGAAGTTGCTGAAGCTTTCTGGCTTCATAATTCACAAAGCTTCCCAAGAAAGAAATGCCTTTGCAAGGGCACAAATCCCTCTTCCTGAAGGATGGGAGGCACCCCAAGGCCACCCACCCCTCCAGAGGGCTTTCCAGGACAATAGGATCAGCTGAGAAAGGAATCCACACTTATCTTTGCCACTGCAACTCTAAAAGGCTTTGTCAGGAACAGGCCAAATCTCCTCAGAACACATCCCCTTGTTTTAATAAATGTGCCACGCTGATTCAAACCTGGAAAATGGTGTTTTGGACACTGCCTGGTGAATCCCTGTGGAATGTGCTGGCCCAATAGCCCAGTGGGGAGCACTGAATCCTCCAGTGATTCTCAGAAAAATACAGAATGGTTATGGTATGAAGAAATAGAATTCCCCTGTGTTATGCCCTGCCAACCCTTCTCCTGGAAGGAGTTTGGCCATGGCATTTGTGCCACCCAGTGCCTCACCCAGTCTGACCATTATTCACTGCTCTGAGCTCATATTCACCCACATGGGGAAGCTGGTTTTGCCAAAGCTTCTCTGAGCCTCCTCAGCCCTCAGGGTCCACCTGCCCTCCCAAAAACTGCCTCAGGGAGCCAGCTGGGTGATGGATTAGCATCCTGTGTCGCCGCCCCCCTCCTCTGCTGATGTACAGCTCCTGAGGTGCCACTGGCCAGAACAAATGGGCCCAAGGGGCCCAAGGAAGAGGTTATTTATTATTTTAATTGCTAATAAATATTATGGATATCTGTGAGGGATTGTTCCACAGTTTATGAAGTGAAAGGGAGAAGACATAATTTACCAGGCAAAGGAGAAGGAGCCAGAGACCCTGAGACACTGAGTGCAAGATTTCTCCTGACTGTCTTTGGCCTCTCTGGTAGTGCCATGGGTATGTGCCAAAACTGAGGGATTTGACTGCCCCTAGAGCTCTTACTGCTCCTGCAGCTCACCAGAAATACTCGGATGTTTTGGGATACCTTGTCCCTACAGCTCCTTTGCAATGCAGCATGTGAACTAAAGTACCCCAGAGCAGCAGAAATGCCCCCTCTGAGGCTCTCAGAGAACACCCAGCACAGCATTCCCAGGCCTGGCCTCTTCCTGACCAACCTGTCCATTGGCGTGGTTACATGGTTGTGTTGTTCATCTGTAAATTGCTTCTGCAACAGCAATTAAGGCTTGAAGTGCAGTAGAAGACAGGGAAGTCTGTGACTCCAGCACTGCTGAGAGGCACTGACATGAGGTGGCAGTGCCAGCCCACTCCAGAGGCTTCCCAGGCTCTGGACTGTTCCTCCCTCAGCCTGTGAATTTGGGCTTCTAATTCCCTCCACCCTGTTTGGTGTCAGCACTTTCTGTCTGTGCAGAAAAGTCCCTGAATGGAGAGAAAATGAAGCTTTTCCCCTGCAGTGTCTCTGGGCCTCTCCCTTGGCAGCCCCAGCTTCACCCCCAGAAACCAAAGCAGTGTGTTTGTCTCAGCCTCTCCAGTGCTGGGCAGAGCTTGTCTGAATGTTGCTGTCCTGGAAACTGGGAAGTTCTTCCAGCACAGCCCTCTGTGCACTGGCAAAGCCCGTCTGCTGGGTTCCCTTTCAGAATCCATCCACACTTTGCAATCCATCAATGTTTGCCAGCTCCCTGAGGCTTGAGGGACTCAGAATTGAGGGAAGCTGAAAGAGTTGTGCTGGAATACTGAAATGAATCCCCAAACCTGCTTTTATGTCACAGGAAATGAACAAACAAGAAAGCAAACAACCAACCCCAGCCTGTAATTACCAAAAGTGCTGGGCACAGCTCCCTCCATTGCTCTGGTTGCACCCTCCAGCACGGACCTGCACACCTGTGGGACAGGTGGAAATGCTGACCCGGTTTTCAGGGGGTCCCAGCCCCGGATATCCCCCTTGCAGCTTGAATTTATTACCCTCTGTACTAAGAAGATTTACCCTATCAACGAGTCAGAAAGGAGGAGAGGTCATTTCTCATCACACAATGAACCAGGAGAGGCATTGCAGGACAAATTCCTCTCCGTGTGAACGGTATTCAGAGTAAAAGTAATTTCTGTAATACTCACAGATAATTTATCCAAAAAGCCATAAAAAACATGTAAAGAATTCCATCAAAAAGAATCCCCCAAGAAGCCTGTCCCAGAGCTGCTCCTCCCTGGAGCTCCAGGCACCAGGAATCCCACAGGTTCTGTCCTCCTGGGATCAGTGCCCTCCCTGGGTTGTGATCCCAAATTAGAGCACGATCTTCTCTGCAGAAGGATTTCCTTTGATTCTATCTCAAAATGATGCCAGGAGATATGCCCAGTTCTGGGTCTGCCCTGCACCACAGATCTCTGTGGCAGAGAGGGGGCTCAGGCTGGGGGCAAAGCCCAGCAGCATCTCTTCTGCCATTCCTTGAGCCCAGGATCATGGGCACAGAGGGGGATCACGCTGCTGGTGGGGACATCTCGCCTTCCTCCCGGGAATCCACAGGCTCTAGGAAGTCGTCACCTCATTAGCTCAGTGTCACCGACACTACCGGGCACCCCCTGCCAGCCTGACCCCCCCAGTGCCGCCCAAGGAATTCCGAGGTACTAATTATTCTACTCAGCAAAATTAAAAAAATAACTGGCCATTGCCATCTCGTGAGAGAAGTAGTCAGACGCAATCCACTTTTTATTTTAGCTTGGTTTGGTTTTTTTTAAGGAAAATGGATTCTCCGCCCCCGTCCCCTCTTGCCACTAGAGGTCATTTTAGCACCGGGATAGGCGGCTCCCTGCCACGGGCTGGGACACTTTCCACTCTCCCAGGCTGCTCCAAGCCCCGTCCAACCTGGCCTTGGGCACTTCCAGGGATGGGGCAGCCACAGCTTCTCTGGGCAATCTGTGTCAGGGCCTCACCACCCTCACAGGGAAGAATTTCTCCCCAATATTCCACCTAACTCTGCCCTCTGGCAGTGGGAACCCATTCCCTCTTACCCCGGCCGCTTGTCCAAGTCCCTCCTCAGCTCTCTTGAGCCCTTTTAGACGCTACAAGGGGCTCCAAGGTCTTCCTGAATCCTTCTCTTCTCCAGCCTGAACAACCCTACAGCCCAGACAAGCTCTGCTGCCTGTTTTGGGTGGTTGTTTCCATTCTGAGGAGCAGGAAACATCGCCTACATAACACATAGTTTTGTCCAGTAGCAAAATCCCTGACAGTTCACACTCAGTGCACCCCCACACGTGTGGCTGGTCCCAGTGCTCCCACTCAAGTGACCATAGAGCCTGTGAATGCCATGGGCTTGGGGCCGTGTGGTGTCTGAACCCTCTGCATGCCAGGCACCTCCTCTGCTGCTCCCAGTGCCACCAGTTCTCTGGGTTCTCCTGTGGGAGCACCAGTGTGTCCATCCTCACCTGTGCTCCTCAGCCCCTTCTGCTCCAGGTGCTTGCCTCCAACCTCTCCTGCCTTCCTTAATCCCTGCCCTCTGTGCAGCCTCTCACCTCATCCCTCCATCCACACACATCAAAGCAGCTCCAGCTTTCCTCCTCATTCTTAGCTGCTCAATACATTTTAAATCAGAGTTAATTTGAGGGATCAAAGGCCCCTTCTCCCTGTCCCCTGGAGCCCTCCCTTCCCAGCCCAGCCATGCCCGACTGGCTGCACACAGCAGCTATCACTGCATGCAGATGCCGAGGATCAGGAGAGGGAGAGCCAAACCAGAGCAATTCTCCTCTTCAACTCCCTGCACGGCTGCACTAATCGCTCTGGAGACAGTGCTGACTTTGTGGAATTGGCTGGTGATGGGGCTGTGGTTGACTTTATCCCTGGATCCTGCCTGTCTTTGACTCATCTGTGTAGTGAGTCACCAGCACCGTTAATCCCTGGGAGATAAGGGTCCAGCTCTCTCTGCTCAGATACCTCTGCACTCGCTCTTAACAACTGGGAGTGAATCCGTGTGAGCTGAGGTCGTGCTGGGAGCACTCCAGGACACACTATGGGGTCTCTTGTCACACCAGCACTTTGTCATCTGTGCCAGGGCTCTTGGCTCCCCCCACTCAGCAGTCCTGGAGGCTCCTGCCCCCCCGAACCATTTACCATGTGGGCAAACACTGCCTCTTCCTCCTCTCCCCCAAGGTACTGGGGGTCTCCTCTCTCCTCCAGCACAGCTCTGCACCCCCAGGATCAGGACCCACAGCCTCCCCTGTGCCTGGTACATCATCCTCAGTGAGGGCAAGATGAAATCCACTGTTAGTTGTGTCCTCCATTTTAAAACATCCTAGGCATCTGTTAGTAAATTTGTCCCAGTTTAATTTCTCCCTTTGTTAAAATGTGTGTTTTATTCCCAGCTGAAATCACTCTCAGTTACACAACTGCTTATTCCATCCATCCCACAAAGTGCTTGGAGACCACAATCCCGTGATCTCTAACCTCCTCTGTGACTCACCTTTTTAATCTTTCACCCCATGGCAGATTTTCAGCCCTTGAGTGGCTCTTGTACATCCTGCCAGGACTCTCCAGCTTCCCAATACCTTGCAGAGACAGCAGCACTGGCCCCAGGATGCTACTGGTGTGACTGGTGCTGTGCAGAGGTAACATCCTCCCTGTGGGAATTGCTTTGCCATTTGCCTGTGGACACCCAGGACCCACAGGAGCCACAACATCACTTTGGGGTTGGGTGCAGCTGGTACCTGCCCTGCACCTCGAGCATTTCAGGGTCTCCTCTCTCCAGACATGCTTCCCTTTGCCCACCCCTTTCTCCTGGCTGTGGCCTCACCTTCTGCTGCACCCACTCAGTCAATGGGACAGGACCCAACACAGGTGTGGGGTCACCAAATCCTGGGAAACCCTCTTTGCTTCCCTCTGTCTTATTTCCTTTTGGTGCCTGCAGTGATTCATGAAGACTATGCTGTTTCCAGAAGCAGCATCCCTCCTTCCAGCCTCACCTGAGCCCCAGATGCAGGAGGAAAGGCCCCATCTTCTGCTGCAATGGTGCTCAGGTGAGCACTGGGTGTTGCCCACCCTGACCCAGCCTATCTGTGCTCTCTCAGCACCCTCCAGCAGCAGACTCAGCATCCAGTAATGCCGCCCCATTTCCCAGCTTTCCCATCCACCCAGAGGGTGAAACACCCTGCTCAGGCTCCCTGAATTCTCCTCCTTGTTTGTTCTTCCTAACCCAGGGAGTGGAAGCCACATTTGTATGCAGAGTTTGAGAGCAATTAAATTGAATTCTAATTATTGTATATCACAATTTAGCAATTTCTACCATGCTAATATTAATTGCTAACATGATGATAAGGCATATCAGGCAGTTGGGACAGAACAGGCATTTGCTTGCTTGGAGAGATGTGTGGAAGCAGAAATCACTGGATGTCCCACAGCTGGGAGAGGTGCCAGAGTCTGGCATCAGCCTCTGGCCATCTCAAGGCAGGAGTAGAGAGAAGGCTGGAATTGCTCAGGTTGTGTTCCTCAGGGACTGTCAAGGTCACACTGTGAACCACAGAGTGAGGGTGATGAAGATGTGCCTGGTCCCACCTCCCCCACTCGGGGGGTTTGGGTGTATCTGGTTGCATTTGTAGAAAATTCAGTTAAAAAAAGCCAATGACCAGCTGGTTCTCAGATGCAGCTCCCTAATCCCTGCCTGGGGCTGCACTCCCAATCCCCCTGGGATGTTCCTCCTGTGGAGTGGCAGGATGGCTATGAGGCAGGAGACCCAATACCACCATGTTTATCACATTCCAGGCAGCCGAGACAGCGACCCTCACCTCTGCCAGGCTGGAATCATGATTAGAACACCAGTGGGACTGTGGGGATGGGCACTGGTGGCTATGGGAAAAGAGACTGGTGCCTGTGGGGGTGGACCGGGAGATCCAGCTCCAGCCGAGCACTGGGACTGACGTTCTGGTTTAGCAGGACCAGCTCTGAGCTTGTCACAGACACTGTGGCAGGTGCTGCCTGTCAGAAAGTCCTCACCCTGCCACAGCCAACGTGTTCCACATCCTTACATCACACAGGGAAATCCGAGCAGATCAGAGCCAAGACAGCTGGACATGCCTGTGTACAAGCACATCCCTTGGGAGAGTTAATCAAGGACACAACAATCCCAGGAGCTGTGGAATGAACTCAGAGCTTTGAACAGAGCCTTTATGCCTGTGGGCATAAAGCTGGTGCTTTGCAAGGAAGCCCTTCCCGAGGAGGTTGCTGTAGGTCCCTTGGTGCCAGACATGTAGGGGCTTCCAGGAGGGAAGTGCAGGGATATCCCTGATGGCTGGAGTAGCAACTGGGATAAACCCTTGGCATGTTTCTGTGCTGGGAGGGAGCACAGGGAGAGGGAGCTGCAGTGCTGGGCAGGCTGGTGGCACATGGGCAGAGCTGAGAGAAGCTCAGTGGGCAGGGGTAGAGCATCAAGTACAGCGTGGGACTGGCATTTCCTGTCACTCCTGCCCCCAGGACTGGTGTCCCCCAAAGATCTGCTTGAGCAGGCTCTGCTCAACTGCAACTTGGGTGACTTAATACCAATGAGGTAATTTTGTCCCCAGGATTATTTATCTGTCTATTGAACAACTCTGTGTGAGTCAGCCAGGCTGCACTACAGCCCCATGATGAATTACACTTGGACACATGCTAAATGACATTTACCAATAAATTTATGCAGATTTCTCCTGTAATCCTTCTCCTCATCAGAAGTAGTAATGCTTTCTCTAATGCAAATGCACTGAGAGCCTCGACACATCAAACGGGAGCTGGGCTGAGTTGTTCAGAATTCAGAAGGATAAACTTCATTGTGCTCATGAATAACCATTTCCTAGAGATGAATATTCAACAAAGCCTTGGCAGAGCCCCCTCCGAGGCCTGGCTGTCCCGATGCCTGGCTCCAGTGGCTCTGACCAGCCCTGCAAACAGATCCACACCCCTTCCCCTTCCTGTTTTGGGCATTCCTTGCATAGCACTGATTTCATGGGCTCCACTAATGAGTGTGGAGCCCCCGCAGAGCAGTGGCACATTTGCAGCCCTGTGGGTGCTGTGCTGACCTCTCCTCCCCATCCTGACCTCTCCTCTCCATTCCACAAACCCCTATCTCCTCTGGCATCCCCAACCCACAGACTCCGTGTGCTTTCCATCACAGGGTCACACTGTCATTGAGACCAGGAGGGTCCAGCACCTGTCTCACCCCATGTCCATGGCACCCACCTGTGCTCCTGATCAAAACTTCACTGGCACAGGTTGCCCAGAGAAGTTGTGGCTGCCCCATCCCTGGAAGTGTCCAAGGCCAGGTTGGACAGGGCTTGGAGCGACCTGGGATAGTGGAAGGCGTCCCTGCCCATTGCAGGAGATGGAACAAGGTGGTCTGTGAGGTCCCTTCCAACCCAAACCAGTCTGAGATTCTGTGATTCTGTGATTCTGACTTTTTCTGAAGACCCTGTAAAAATGTGGTGGTGGCTTCAGCTCCTGATCCAATCAAGTGCTCCTTGTTGTGTTACAAGAAAAGGCTCCTGCTTCCTTTTCCATTCCCAGAGCTGGTTGTATGGGGAGGACAGGAGGAGGCAGGTGGAAAGGTGAGGACACTGGGACAGGTCTGGCTGCTTAGTGACACCCCCAGCACCCAGGGCAGGAAGTACTGATCCAATAACACTCCAGGCTGTCCCCAGCCTGGACAGAGCAGGAGGCAGTGAACACTCTGGGGTGCCAGAGGGGGGACACTGGAAGTGCAGAGCCGTTTGGCCCCTTGGTCAGTAGGGTTTACATTTTTAATAATTTTAAAGATGACTACATTCTGGGCAGTGATGATCTAACCTAGCGAACTGCCTGTCACTTCACGGCTTGGCAGGAAAAATCACATTGTTGGACTCCTGGACTTTTTCCTTCAATCCAAAACAGACACAGTGTGGAAATAAATTATTTCTCTCACAGTTATGTCATATAATTTTCTCTGTTCTGTGTTTTATGCCCTGGCAGCCTGGCAGTCTCAGTTAACCCAGGGCAGGGGCAGCTCCAGCACCCACAGAGTCCTGTGCCACCAGGATCAGCAGTGGGGAATGGGAGGAGAGCCAAGAGAGGCTGCAGCTGAGGCTGCTGGAGGGGCTCTCTGGGACATGGGCAGCAGTGCATCCTCCACCTCTCCTTCCTCAGCTGAGAAAAACTGCCCCAAAGGCACATTTTGGAGTCCAGCAGCACTGGCTGCAGGGTTTCCATGATCTGAGAGGTCAAAAGGCACTTGAACCCTGAGGCGAGAGCCTCTGGGAAACACTATGAGAGTGATTTATGGTTTCTCTCCTCACTCGGAGCCAGCTCAATGCCCTTCTTCTACTTCTATTTATTTTTCTTGTTATTACTGTAAAGTAAATATGCTGAGGATTTAAAATTTAGACCCTCATCCCTGACCTTGCTGCTGCAGAACCAGCAAAGGAGGGTCTTGGGACTGTGATTTTACAGCTTCCCAAATCAGGAGATATTTCCATATTACCTGCTCTGGAAGGGAAGTTCCTACTGGCTGTAATTGGAGGAAAAATTAGCTTGGAAGTGCACAAAAGCACACAAGAGGGTTAGGGGGTGCTCAGGAAAGGGGCAGCCCAGCAGATACTTGCCAGGAGCCATCCCAGCCAGCCTGGTTGTGCCTGGCAGTAATGTGACCTGGGGAGGAGCTGCATCCCCTGATGCCATCCTGCATCCACTGGCAAAAGCTCTGGGACTGCTCCACGCATTCTGGACACAATTTCCCACTATCCCACCCCCATCCTGGGTCCCCAGCACCACCCAGAGCCATGGCTCCCATCCATCCTGTGCCAACTTCTCCCACACCACTGGTGGCTTCACTAAGGAAGTTTCTAAAGATTCAGGTTATGAAATCCTGCCCTTTGTATAAACATTTCAATTACAAGTTTCCGGGCCTTCTTTCCTAACATAAACACATTTTAATTGCAAATTGCTTCTACTGTCTTCACCCACCCCCAGCACTGCAGCAGCTGCTGGCTTTAATATTTAATGAACCTGCCTGTGGGCTGGGCTGGATGTGGCAATGGGGCTGGGGGACTCCTGAGTGCCCCAAGAGTGTCCCCAGGGTGAGCCACAGGGACAGTGGCTCCTTCACACAGGGGAAGGGCAGCTCCTTCATCCTGCAGAGCCACCACTGCTGGGAGTGACTCTATGCCCGGGGCACAGTAGCTGTGACATGTGCCCCTGCCAAAAGTGGGAGTGTCACCTGCAGTGAGTGTATCCCACCCCGCAGGTGCTGGGGGGCTCCGGGCAGTTTCTGGGCACAGCCATGGCCCCACCATGGCAGAGGGGCTGGGTTTGGCTGCCTGCCCATCATTTCCCACCAAGGGTACCACGCCTCCTGTGCCACTGCTGCCTGTCCCTGGGGCCACCCCGTGACGAGGAAATGCCATTAGCTGTGCATGTGGCATCTCACGTGCCACAACTTGTAGGTCAGGTCTCTTGGCACCACGACTAAGAGTCCTGCAAGCACTGAGCCAACACGACCTGCAGTCCTGGCACCATGCTCAGGCAGCAGGTCCTGTGGGAGTGGGGGATTTGTCACCTGGGAGGTGTCTCTGTGGCTTCTCCGGTGACATTCCAGCTGGAGCTGGAAGAGCTCAGGGTGTCCATCTCTCCTCAGTGCTCTGCCACGGGGGAGCACAGGGTGATCCCCATGCCAGCCCCACTGACAATGTTGAGGCACATGTGGCTCCCCCCTTGCCCAGGCAGCACGTGCTGTGCCTTCCCCAGCCCTGGCTGGCAGTGCAGATCCCACAGGACTGGTCCTGAGCCCCAAGGTCTGTCTATCAGGGCAGGGTCCTGCTCCATGGGGCACACACTCAGCCTCACACAGGGCCTGGGTTTGCTTTGAACCTCCCCTGCAGCACCCCACGGGCACCAGAATCTCACAAAGGAAACCAACTGAGCACTCCCACTGCTCTGCCTTTTATTCTTTCACTTTTTTCCCCTTTTCTCTCTTCAAATCTTCCTTTGAAGCCCAAACTTCCTGCAGTTTGAAATGGACAATCAGGCTGCCACAGCAGCTGCAGCCCAAGAGCTTCAGCTCTTGGCAGGAGGATCAGAACTACAAAACTATTTCTTTGAGGCAAATTATGCATTCATCCAGCTCATTTGAAACAAAATATGATTTGCAATTTAACTTTCCATAATGAGCTCCTGCTATTATACCGTTTCCATAATGGCTGGTTTCATTGGAACAGATTGTTGGTGCACATGGTTTACAAAACATTTTCAATGCAAGCCCCGTTTTTTCTTATTTTAAATAGCAACAGCTGCTAAGCATGATAATTATTGTATTTCATCAAAATAAACTTACCGAGTTGCTTCTTGATGCCACTCATCACAGCTTTCCAGCGGACCTGCAGGTTATTAAAGAATCTGAAACTTTAATTCAGCAAAGTGAGAGCACCTCATCCAAGCCCTGCCATGGGCAGGGACACCTTCCACAATCCCACGTTGCTCCAAGTCCCATCCAACCTGGCCTTGGACTCTTCCAGGGATGGGGCAGTCACAGCTTCTCTGGGCAACCTGTGCCAGGACCTCACCCCCCTCACAGGGAAGAATTATTTCCTAATATCTGATCTAAATCCACTCTCTGACAGTTTGAAGCCTTTTACTGTTGTCCTGTCACCACACGCTCTCATAAAAAGTCCCTCTCTATATTTCTTACAGGCTTCCTTCAGGAATGTCAGGAACAGGCAATGAGAACACACAGTAATTAATTCCTAATTGCACTTACCTGCATCACTGTTTCCCAGGGCCCCCATCAGAGCTCCTCCAGCTCTGGGACAGCCCCAGAGCTGCAGCCATGGGCACTCATTCCATCCTCCCAAACACCCCCAGCTCCTGCTGACCTTCTCCAACACCAGCTCAGGGGGTGAAGGAGGATTTTCTTCTCTAGTGGCTGGCAGGGGGTTAACAGCAGAGGGATGGGAGTTTATTAGCAAAGAACAGGTGAAAGTCTTATTTGCTGAAGATTTTCCTGGGGATTTTTGAGAGCTGGGTTTAGTGGTTGTGGTCAGCCAGAGATTTATGGGTGTGAAGGCACTTGTGGCAAAGGATAACGATGCCAGAGGAGCAATTCCAGCCCAAGTGAAAGGCTGCCCTTTACAGCACCTCAGCCTTTGGATTTAGATGACATATAGTAATAGCACCAGAGAAGCCATTACTGTCCATCAAGTAAATAATAAACACCCGGTATAAATGGCTTGGCCTTACCCAGCTTCTCATGAGCTGTGTCAAACACTAAAAAAACTCCCAAAAAATCAAAGCCAGAAAGGACAAAGGACGACATTGAAGAAGAAACAGCCAAAGCTCTGCAAGAATAGGGACTGGGGATCTTCCTTTGCAGGAAACTGTGCATTTGTCCTGATGCGGACATGGAATTAGGGAAAAAAGGATGGAAAGCAGAACTCTGTGCTGCAGCCAGGCCCCAGCTGCCATCTCCCTGCCGTGGGCTCTGTGCCAGCTCTGTGCCAGCTCCTGTTGGCTGACAGCGCTTCGCTGCCGGGTTTGTCAGCACAGCACCAACAGAGCAATTAAAACCCTCCCTTGGGAGCAAACGGCAACAGCAGCTCACAGGGAGACCAAACCAGCCCCGCAGCCAGGGCTGGGAGCCATCTCCAACTCCCCCGGCTATGGCCAGGTCCTCTGTGTCTGCAGGGCTGGACCCAGCACCATCGGGGCTGCACCAGCACCCAGCTGTGCATCCCTGCGATGCTGAGTCCTGTTTCACTCTTGTGAGCTGTAACTGACCCAAGGTGACAGCCAGTGCTGTACCTGACACTGGCACAACAGGTACCGACCCCAGGGGACACATCAGCCGTGGTGCCGTGTGGGACGGATGGTCCTCGTTCCTCCCGCCTGTGGGATCGTTCCAAGGGCAAAGACTGAATCAACCAAAGTCTTCTGCTCCAGCCACACGAGTCCCCGCTCATTGTGCAGTGTTTACAGTGCTCCCACGATGATCTAACGCTGCACAAAGCCATTGTAGGATAAATATAGAGCACTGCAGCACCATAAATCAGCTGCTCAGGAGCACGGGGAGCATCGGGCTCTCCAGTGGGATGTGGGTCCACTAGCATTCAGAGAAGGGGCATCTGCACAGGACACCTGGCCTCTTTGTCACCACCCTGGCTGTCCTGCCTGCAGTGGGGTGGCAGTGACGGGATCCTGCCCTCACTGGCAGGTCGCTCAGGCCGGCGTTGGGAATGGCTCTGGCAGCCACACGCACATGATGGGCTATCATACTGTTTATCAAGGGCTGGTGGAAAGAAAACAAGGTAATGGGGCATTTGCTGATTCAATTCGTTGAATTCGAACAAATCTTTTTAATCTTCCTCCCCCGAGGATTGGAAAGGTCAGGAAACAGGCAGAATGTGCACTTTCAGGTATTGAAATTAAACTTGTTAAGAAATCCATATTGATTTGCACTTCTCTGAGAAATATTGAAGCCTCCAGATTTAGCCTGTGTATTGATTTTCTCTTCCAGGGGAAAGACATGGGCACAAAGGAAAGATATTACACGTGGCAGTAAACACCTTCAATCACCGCCCGCTCTGCTCCATAAACACACGGCAGAGCAGAGCCCGGCACTGCCCCCATCATTTCTGTGCCCGGAGAGGGGTCAGTGCCTCACACCCGACAGGGTTAAAAGGCTTTTGGGCAGCCCCGATCAAACTGCCCGGTCGGGCAGTTCGACATGGTCACTGTAGGTCCTTCCCAACGGAACTATTCCACTCCGTTCTGTTCTCGGTTTTGCACTTCAACACTTTCACTACTTTGTTTTTAAATATTGCCCTAAGATGGGGGTGCTACTCTTCCTCGACTGTTTTTAACACTGCAAGAATCAACTACAGCAACTACAGCAACTAAGAGGCCTAATTAGCATCTGAATCAGCCTTCTCGGAATAACCCCCTTCGCAATAACAGCAAATAAGGGGGAGGGAGAGGAAATTCTTCCCCGTGAGGGTGGTGAGGCCCTGGCACAGGTTGCCCCAGAGAAGATGCGGCTGCCCCATCCCTGGAAGTGTCCAAGGCCAGGTTGGATGGGACTTGGAGCAACGTGGGATAGTGGAAGGTGTCCCTGCCCATGGCAAGGGGGTTGAAACGAGATGGGCTTTAAGGTCCCTTCCAAGCCATCCTGGGATTCTATGAAGAATGTGCTGAGGTGGCAACAGCCCTGCCTGGGGCTGTTTGCAGATCTCCAGGAGGCATTTCACTCCGGCAGAGCTGCCAGGCATTTCACCTGGCAGAGCTGCCAGGTTTCCCACGGCGACCTGACCATTATTGCCAGGAAGCATTAGGATGTGCCCTGTGCCCAGCCATGCTCTGACTTTAGGCAACAGACTCAGGGCGAGGCAGATCAGACACACACCCCAGGCACCAGATGTTTCCCTTCTGTGGAGAGCGAGTAAACGAGAGCCCCACTGGCCCCAGATCACTCCTGGGAACCCCCTGAGAATCCATCACTTCTGTCAGAACATTAAATAAGATTTCAATTAAGTGACACACCATCACAGACCAGCTGCTTCAAAACTGCCTCCATTTGGATGAACTCTGCTCCGGCGGGAGAGTTTAAAGCCAAACCTCCATCTGCTCACATACTCCCTGGCATTCCCAGATTAACCTCCCTCTTCCCTCCCAGCCACAGTGTGTGGTTCTACAGTGCCCACAGCAGGGTCAGTGCGACCTATTCAGCCAAGGAACTTGCCAAATTGGACAATTTTATTGTTGTTTTTCTCATGGATTCCCAACCATTGTGGAATCACACCCCATCCACACGTGGCTGCAGCCCGGCCCCAGCTGCTCCCGCAGCACCACAGACACACGTCACCTCCATGGCTGTGCCCAGACAGTCAGCTCTGACTGCTCTGTATCAGCTGTAGGGGATTAATTCATTTTCTTGCAACATTAGACGTGAATTAAATGCTGGATACTTGCTACCAGTCACTGGAGGAATTCTGCTCCTGAGTCCTTTCATGGCCTGGATGGAAGGCAGGAAGGAAGGCAAGAAGGCAGGAAGGAAGGCAGGAAGGCGGGAAGGTGGGAAGGAAGGAAGGGAGAAAGGAAGGAAGGAAGGAAGGAAGGAAGCAAGCCCTTTCGAGACCACATAAAATTTCAAAAGGATGTTTCTTCCAACCCGACATGACAAAATTGAATTCCAAGCTATTTAATGCATGCACGAAATGCCATAGAGAAACCCAGCCTGAGCACTCCGTCCAGCACAACAGGGAAAGGGGTTCGGAACACGATCATTGCTCCGGCACTAACTCAGTGCTTCCAGCTCCAGACTTCCAGGCAATTCCACTTAAATGTAACTACTGGGTTAAGGGTTCTCACGGACAGGGCTATCGCCAGCATTTCCATGGACACACAGCTACGGGAACACTGTGGTTATGATCACACGAACGATGGAGCCCTCGGGAAGCCGCTGTCCCGGGGGAGTTGGAGCCCTGCTCAGTCCACAGGGCACCAGGGCCAGGTCCCAGTGTGGCCCCATCCCCTCCCCACCGGGGTCCTGCTCCCGCCGCAGGTGCAGCCGCCTGGCCTGGGGGCATTTCAGGAGTGAACAACCAGCCCCGTGGGCAGGGGCACAGGGAGCCTCTGGGTTTGTCCTTAAAAACGGGGTTTCACGGGTTACACCGTCACGAGGGTGATGCCATGCAGCCTGCCCACGGCCCTGCCCGCCTCAGACCGGCGTGGTTCGTCTGTTGGCCGGGTTGTTGTGCAAAGACTCCTTGAACTCTTTGGGGATGGAGTTATGGACCTGTAAAAAACCGTGGTCCCGCTCAGAGTTGAGCAGCGTCCCCATGGTGACCTTGGAGGGATCCCTGGAGAGGGTGAACATGGAGATGTCGGTGGAAGGGATGGTGCTGAAGCCCTTGCTGATGGGCGACATGTCCCGGGAGCGGGGCTCCGTGGAGCGGGAGCTGGACCTCCGGCGGAAGCGATACCTGTAGGGGGGGAGGCGGGTGAAGGCCGATTTCTTGAGCAGCTCTGAGTGGGACCTGGCGCGGATCTGGCGGTGCTTCTCGATGTACATGTGCACGGCGATCACCCCCACCATCTCGGCGATGATGAACGACAGGGCTCCGAAGTAGAAGGACCAGCCATAGGAGTAGCTCTTCTTGGAGTCACTCTGCCCTGGGTCCCCCGCGTTGGCCGAGATGTAGACAATGATCCCGATGATGTTGCTGAGACCTGCAGGGGAGGATGAGAGGGACAGGTGCTCACCTGAGTGGCAGGATTGGGATGGGGGGATGTGTCCCCATGGGACACCAACCCCTCTGCCAGCACACTTGGGTCAAATCCCCTCACAGACCTCTGCTGCTGTCCCAGTATATCCATATATTCCCTTACACCCACTATACCTGTATGATCTTGGATATTGGAAGGGAAGAATAAACCACTGGTATTTTGTTTAGAAAAGGGACATTTCAAGAGCTTTTTGTGCTTTCTTTTGCCGAGGACTGAAGCACTAGAGTCCAGCCAGTGCCATGCACTGGGGCTGTGGGCAGGGCAGAGCCAACCTTTGAGGCACAAGGGGATCCCTCTGGCACAAACCCCAGCTCACAATGGCCCTGGGAGTGCAGGGGAGCAGGAATGGCTCCATCTCTTTGCATGTCTGGTGGAGTCCAGAGGCTTTTTTTGGGACAGGAGCAGATTGTGCCCTGCCAGCAGCCGGCGGGGTGTGCCGCAGGGCTGGGAAGCGGCTGGTGCATTCCCGGATTTACTTAATGAATCGATTATGTTCTCTCTGCTGTTTTCTCATCTGCATCAGCAGCTCCTGCCAGCCAAGGAGGCAGAGTCATTTGTCTCTTTGTGGGGAGAAGAAAAACACAAAATAGAGCAGTTGCTTGAGACAAAGACATTGTCACGAGATAATCAGGGGAAGCGTTGGGAAACAGCACAGAGAAATGAGTAATCCAGCAGGAATGGCCTCTCCAGAGAGTGATTTCCATGTGGGACTGCGGCAACTGGCATAGCACCCACTGCTGGGTGGGGATGGAGGACAGAGCTCCCCAAAACCTGTCCCAGGGCCGGGTAATGCCACAGTGGGACGGCTGCACTCAGAGAACCCTTCCCAGGCTGCAGCTCCCACATGGATCCTGCTCTAACAGGGTGGATGCTTGAAGTGCTGTCCAGTGGAGCGGCCACAGCCAGAAACCCCTGATGGTGTTTTCCCACAGGGATGGGACAGCTCAGGAACTGCAGAATCATTCCGTGCCAATGGCCCAGGAGAACACACACTCCTCCTCCCACTGCCCCGTGTCCCCCCAGGCAGGAAGAACCAGCATGGGCAGCCCCTACCTGCAGACACGAAGAAGATGCCGGCACTGAGGATGACGTTGTGTTTGCTCTTATAGAACTCGCTGGCAGCCACGCACAGGCCCCCAAAGAACAGCAGCCCCACGCTGAGGATGGGGAAGATGCTGGATGCTCTCACTGCACCTGGGGAACAGGGAGTGGGGCAAGATCAGCCCCTGGCATTCCTTCTGTGGCAGGGGCTGCCACCACCCCTGGCACAAACATCAGTACCCAGGAAGAATTGGTGCAAGGTCATGTGTGGTGCTGCCAGGAGGGATGGGGACACCCAGCACTGGTCCCCACTATGCATCTCCTGCTTGTCATGGAATCCTGGAATGGTTTGGGTTGGAAGCGATCTTAAAGCTCATCTTGTTCTGTCCCACTACTGCCATGGGCAGGGACACCTTCCACTATCCCAGGTTGCTCCAACCTGGCCTTGGACACTTCCAGGGATGGGGCAGCCACAGTTTCTCTGGGCAGCTTGTGCCAGTGCCTCATCACTCTCACAGGGAAGAATTTCTTTCCAGTATCTCTATTGTCCTTCAGCTCCAGAGCCCAACACCAGCCCTGCAGACCCTGTGATTCCAGCCACAAAAACAGCTTAAACCTTGAATTTCTTTTTTTTTCCCCTTCTAGGCCATTTCAAGGAATCATTTCTTCCAGTCTTGTCACACACTCAGCACCAGCAATTTACCTGCCCATTACCAAACACACCACCCACAGCTGTGGATGTGCTTCTGGAGTCTGAGATGGCAGAAACCTCATGGATCTCACCAGGGTGGGAAGGAGCTGCCAACCACCAGGTCAGGAACCTTTCCCATGGGACCCCAACTATCACAGCTGCTTTGAAAGTCAAAATCTACAAACTAACACACCTCAAGTTAACAAAAAGTCATTTTCTGATGTAAAGGAGGAATATTTCCAAAATGGACAGAAAGCTCAGGCCCCAAAGCCCAGCCCTGACCCCAGAGCCATGACCCCAGCCTTGGGTTCCATCCCAAGAATCAGCTCTGGCAGTGCCAGTCCCGCCACGTTCAGGAGTCACTGACCACGTACACAGAGAGGTGTCTTTCCTGCATGCATTGGCTTCCAAAATGATAATGGAGAGTAATGAATGCAGTAAAACTCTATCTGCTGCACTGAAAATACCTCCACCATGCCTTGGTTTGGGCTCTCATCCCTTGATCAGGGCTGTTATTAAAGCACAGAAATACAGAGAAGCCCCATTAAAATGTTGCTCTGGGGGCTTTAAAATAGGCTTTTTACTTTAAATGTGGGAGGGGGTGGGAGAACTTCAATGTTAATCTACTCAAACTGCAATCACATTCCATCAAACCCCCTCCCCTCTCCACTGGGTGAGAAGAAACTGGGGAGTAAGAAACAACATCTGGATGAGTAGCAGCTGGGTCAGGCAGGGGGTGGAGGCTCAGCACTGGGCAGTGGGCACAGGATTCCTGCCAGCCCCAGCAGCTCAGAGAGCAGGCAGGGCTGCCTCTGCCTCCAGGGCTGCTGCCGTATGTTCTTGTTTGGAAACAGAGGTGTTGGAGTGAACCCTGAGCCGTGCAGGTCTGTCACACACTGGCTGCCAACGGCCCAGGCAGTGCTCGCCCGTGTGGCTTCACATGTCAGGGTGTGACATTTGTGCCCAGGCTCTGTCCCCTGGTGCCCCAGGGCATTCACACATGTCTGCAGAGCCCTGAGGGGACAGTGCACCTTCTCCAGGGGTTGACCCTCACGCAGCCTCACGGTCCTCCATGTTTTCCCCTGAAAGGGGAAATTTAGGTTAAATATATGGAAGATATTCTTCCCTATGACAGTGAGGAGGCCCTGGCACAGGTTTTCTGGGGAAACTGTGGCTGCCCCATCCCTGGAATTGTACAAGACCAGGTTGGAGCAACCTGGGATAGTGGAAGGTGTCCCTGCCCATGGCAAAGCGTGGCACTGGATAACATTTAAATACTAAGGTCCCTTCCAATCCAGGCCATTCCAGGATCCTAGGATTCTGTGTGTAGTTCTGCCCCGGGGCTTTGTTGGCCCCAGAGACAGGAGGACCTGCTTTTTCCAGGAGAGTTACATGTCCAATTTCCCTCTGTGTCCCGGTGCCCAGCTGCCATCACAGAGCACATGGCAGATGCTCATAGTGCTGTCCCAGACAATTCAGCCTGGCTGGAAACTCGGGGAACAGAGACACCAGTATGAATAGCACACAAACAGGAACCCCGGTGGTGCTGCACCACAGACCTATGGGGTCCCACTCCCCCCCTGGGGGGACCCCAACAAGCTCAGGCTGTGCTGGGACTGGCATGGGGACAGCGAGTGCCAGACAGCTGTGCCATTAACATGCGGCTTTGCAGCGTGATGTGGCCGTGCTCCGGTATCCTGGGGTTTCACTGCTGCTGCACGTGGAGCTGGAGGGGCTGCAACTCATCAGCCTTCCGCCAGAGGGTGGGGGGGATCTGCTGGGTGCAGTAGGGGAACAGGGAGGGGGTGCCCAGGGAATGCACGCCATGGGAAAGCTGAACTCACGGAGGAGATACTCAGCCGTGTCCTGTTCGTAGTCTGCATCCTCAGGGAAGTGGTCGATTTTCTTGCACACTCCTCGGAAGGTTCCTGGGAACACACAAGCCAGGAAACATTTAACCCTGCTGTGCTAGATGGAGTGTTGTGGGATGTGCAGCAGTCCAGGGGCCCGGATGTTTTAAAAGTGGAAGCTGAGGCACAGTGTGTGGGATTCCTCTGGAGTGGCAAGGGACAGGGTGAGGTGGGAGTAACCACAGCACCTCCCCAGAGGAAGGGCAGCCCCCTGCCCCCACCGGCACTGGAGGTCATCCTGGCTCCATCTCCTCTCCCATGGGACAAGGATGTGTCCCCAGGGGACACCAGGCAGGAGAAGCCAACCTGCAGTGTCCCACATGCCACCAGGCTGCACCTTGGGGGAGCTGAGCATTGTGACAGGCATCAATTAAAGCCTGGAGATGAAGCTCTGGAGGAGGCAAGCTGTCATCCAGAGGGAGACACGGCATCCGAGGGAGAACTGCCTGCTCCCGTTGCTTTGGGAACTCCGTGAGAAGGGATTGCACTGGGCATGGCGAGGACATCAGCTGCACAGCACAGGCCCCAGCCTCCTCCTCCTCTCAGCTTTAGGGTTCCCACCTACCTCCTCCCCGCACCCAGAGCCAGCAGGCTCTGCCCCACTCACCCCAGGGCTGCCCCCCACGTGTCCCTTTTTCCTCCAGCCACCCAGCACTGCCAGAGTGGGGCTGCACCACCTGGGTGGGCACAGTGAGGGCAACACACCCAGCCACCCAGGGGGAGGGGGTGGTTAGGGGGCAGGCCCAGCTCCACTGCAACTATCTCATGCGCTGACATTTATTTTGGCTCATTTATTCCCTCTGTTCATCAACTGATGCTCGTTGCCATGGCAATGCTGAGCCACCTGACACACAACTTCAGCCTCCAAACACACACCACAACAAGGCTGAAATCCCCAAACCCCCTCTGACCCCTAAAATGCTCCCTGAGGATGGAGTTCTTCCCTGGGGAGCTGTGGCTGGAAATAGCTCCAGGGATAGATGAGGTGGCTGCTTGGGGTCCTGGTTGGGGACTCAGCCACCCAAGCAGCTGGGCCACATGGCACATCCTCAGCCACCACATCCCTGTTCCCTGGTGATGGGAGATGGGAATCCAGGTGTTCCTCTCCCACCTTTATAGCTGGGCCTAGGTAAAGGCAATGATACAGCATCACAGGCAGGAAGAAAGTGGATTTCGTCCAGGTCCTCACCTTCTGGAGTCTCCCTGCTCTGCCCACATTCTCTTAGCAATTATTTGAGGCAGTGGCAATGCCAGATTACCTGCTCCTAGATCACCTGCTCCCAGCTGCCTCTGACCCCTGCCAGATGTGAGGCCACAGCTGTGAGCTCAGGCAGGGGATGTTCCTGCTCCAGGGCTGGCCAGAGCAGGACTCACTGTGACACAGTCTCACTGGGATGTTGTCTCACTGGGATACCAGCTCAGCCACTTGCTCCAGGTACTCGCAGCCTCAGCCTCTGCTAATTCTTCACCTGGGCACACCTTGCCAACACCCAGGTGTGGATCCAGCCATGGGCACAGCCCCAGGCACACCAGTGTGGCCCGTGCTGTATGGGCAGGCTGGCCCAGGGGGCTACTGCCTCCCCTTACAGATGCCAGTGGTCAGCCTTCTCTCCCTGCCAGAAGCACTGCAGGCTGCTGGTTCCAGCACACCCCGACCTTCTACAGAGTCCTTTCCCAGGTGTTGGCCGTGGCTGTGCCATGGCTCCGTGCTGTGAGTGTGAGTCACACACCCAGTTTGATTCATCTGCAGCCAGGAGAGTGCCAGTGCAGGCAGCGCTGCTGCCAGCACTCACTGCCTGCTCAGCTGTCCTGGTGGTGGAGCTGAGTGATTTCCTCTCCCTGTTAGTATGAATCCCGATTAGCCAGCTTGGCTGATGGCCACACTTCCCTGCCGGGGCCCAACACAGCAGCAGCTGGCTCTGCTCCCTGTGTAGCAGGGCTGGGCCGGGGACTCCCTTCACCCACTCTGGCGCTGGACAGTACAGAGGAACCAGACCTGCTCATCCCATTCGTCAGCAGGTTCTGCTCCAGAACTCCCAGGAGCATCCAGCAGGTTGATAAGCTCAGCTTCCCCACGCAAGAACACGCCCTGGGCTCCCCTCAACCCATGGACAGGCTGGGATGGTGAGCAGCCAACAGGCACCAGCTAGGAGACATGGGAACATGTTTTGAATCAGCTGGAGATGTGCCAGCTCCAAAGCCTGCAACATAATCCTTTGCCACATTCTGCAGCCCTTTCATTTTACTTCTCTCCTTTGCTCTCTGGAAAAGCACATGTGGCTGCACAACCCACCACTGCCTCAGTGCTCTCCTGTGGCCAACATGGACCCCCTTGCAGTGGGAAATGCTGCTACCATGTCCAGGGAGAGAGGCACAGCCCTCGAGGTGGCACTTTGAGCCTGAATAAGTCAGTGAATAGAGCAGCAACATCAACCAGGATAAATGCCTGGGTGAGCCAGACAGAGCAGGTGGGAGCACTGGATGAGCTGTGCCCTCTGTCACTCATGGTGGCACAGGGACAAGTGTGTTCTTCAAACACTCACCGTGTGCTGTGGCACTGCTCTCCCTGCCCAGGCTGGACTAGGACCCCCACCACATAGCCAAGCAGAGCAGCTCCCAACCCTTCCATGGCACCTTCAACAGCTGGAGGAGCTTGGTCAGGAGCTGAGATAGCAGAGCCCCACAAGAAGCCTCTCCCCTGCCCTCAGGTCTTGTGGGCTGCTGGGGGCACCTGGTCATGGCAGGGTCAGGGGGAGCAACCCCAGCTCTGCCACCAGGCAGGTGCCATCAGGAGGGTGCCACTTCTGTCCTCACCCCCACAGCTGCCACGCACCCCTGGCCAGGAGCACATCCACTTTCATTCTGCCCCAGCCTCACCCAGCTGCAAATCAAACACTCTCTGTAACAGTCTCACCTTAATTCAGGGATGCCTTGAGAATCCCCAGGCACAGCAGGGAAGCCCTTCCAGCCAGGAAGCCTTCCAGGGCATTTTGTATATGTCAGCAATGGAACTGTGGGCCTGTAGGGTGTCCCTGCCCAGGGAATCCACAGCAAGCCCTGTCGTCAGGCAAGACTGGGTTTAATTGGGAAGTGATGAACTCAAAGCACACTCTGTAGTCACTGGTTTGTTCAAGTATCCCTTCCCTTCCTTCCCCACCCATGGAGCTGTTTGCATCCCCCTATCCTGATCTCCCCCCAGCTGCCTGGTGGATGATGTGAGTTCCAGCTGTCCCTGGAGCCCCCCATCAGCTCTAGAGACGCAGGACAAAGGTCTGTGGGTTTCCTGCTCTGCTCACTCATGTTTCACTGTACACACTGAGCTCCCGGCACTGCATTTATTGGCACACGCAGAGGCAATTAATTGATTTGATCTCAGGTTGTTTTCCTCTCAAAGCCCTTTTCCCCAGGGAGGGATGGGGGGACAGGGAGGGGGTTGCAAGGGAAATGCAATGGTAGAAACATGGCCAGGAATATTGATCCCAGTCCAGCGAGCCAGAAGACTAAAGAGCTCCAGTTATGGTGTTAAAATCTCATTACTTTTCATCCAGTGGAACAGTTTTCCAGAGACCATTCTGGGTGTCACTTGTGTGTGCAAAGGAAGACTCAGGCTGGGGAGGATGAGCTAAGACTGCTCTTAAATGAGAAAAAAATTCCTTGCTCCCCTCACACTGCCTCAGCCAGGAGGAGTCAAGGTCACTTTGCAGTGCTCAGCTCTCCACTCCTCCCGATAAATCCAAGTGAGTTATCTCCAAAGTTGTGGTTTCCAGTAATGGCCTTCCTAAAGACATCACATTACACCAAATCCATTTGGAGGCAATGGTGGGTCACTGTGGTCTAAGTTCTCTGAAAATTAATATTTTGGAGAACCAGAGGTCAGAGCTGAGCTGGGAAGTGCTGGGGCAGGAGCCTGTGGCACATCCCCAGAGATGCTCAGACTCTGCACTCCCTGAGTAACAAGAGCAAGACACCTAAATATCTCCAAGAAATTAAAACTTCAGAGCTCGTCTTTTTTTACCTCCCACCCACCTCCCAGATGCTTGGAGGGATGGAAAGAGATTCATCTGTATTCCTTTCCTTCCCCAGCTCCAGGCTCTGTGAGGGATCCTGAGGCTCTTTGCACAAAGTCCCTGGTGTGAGATTGCAGGGCTCTGGGGTTTTGGGTCTGTTAGCCATGGACAGCATCCAGTGGCCACTGTGAAGGGCTCAGCAAGTGGCACTGAGCAACTCCTGTGTCCCCAGGAAGGGCTGTGGGGGTCCAAACCATTCCCCCCGCACCTTGTTTGCCTCCTGCCTCGCCAAATTTTCAACACAGCTCAGTTTCAGAGACACACAGTAGGTTAAAGAAGCAGCAGAGAAGGCTGGTGGGATGGCTACAGACTCCTGACCCACAGCTTGGGGCAACACAGAATTGTTGTTGGAATTGCTGCTGGAGCCAAGGAAAAGGGGTGCTGCCTCTCAGGGCAGGCAGGTGAGGGACTTGTCTTGGCCATCACACCAGCTCTGTGACTCCTCAGGCTCTTATTGTCACCTGCCTCTCCATACACATCTGTCAGTCTCAACTCCACTGGAAAGGGGCTGAATTATGGCAAAACCTGTGTGTTCATTCAAGAAAAGCCCCCAGCTCTGCACTACTCTCTAGCCAGCATGTCCCCACGGTGGGATGGCTGCTGGGCTCCCCAACACCTGGCAGTGGGAGGAATCCTCCTCCTCGGGCCTGAGTTCTCCCACTGTACATCCCCACTGCTGGGGCAGCTCCACACCAGCTGCCCACCACAGCTCCATCTCCACTTCACACCCTCTCCCCCTCTCTGCACTGGTGGTTTGTGGCTGAGCAGAGGCACCTACACAGATATGCCTCTTCTGAAGGACTTTTTTCCTGTTTTTATAAAAAAAAAATAACAGTGGAAAAAACCCAAGTCAGATGAAAGGAGTGCAAGAGCGAGGAGGTGGCAGAGGTGGCTCCGCTGTGCTGGGGCCAGTCGGATGCCAAGGCCGGTGCCAGCACAAGCCTAAACATACAGAGAACCAAGGCCCACCTGCATCCCACCAGCTCAGCGGGGTGTGGGGGGCAGAGGATGGCCATGACAGGCATTCCCATGGGGAACACAGCGGGCACAGCCTGGCACTCACACCTGGGGTGGGCTGGGAACTCCTGCCAGCTCCAGCCTGTGAGGTGCCAGCGTGTGGCACAGGGACTTCACTCCCTCAGCAGTGCTAAAAGGGAAAAAAAAAAGAAAAAAAAAAATCTACATTTTGACAGTGACTCATCATCTCCCATTCTGGAATCTGTGGGGTTGGTGCAACCTACACAAGGCAGTTCAGAAAAGCAAAACAATTCTGAATAATAGAGAAGGAAAAAAAAGTTTGCAGCTGATGGGTAATTTCCAGCCCTCCACTCTGAGGGTTTAGCTGGGTTTTCTCATTAGTTAAGTAATCAGGTAATGCTCTGGAGCTGCTTCCAGGAGCTCCCCCAGCACTCCCCTGAGCTTCCTTCCTCCCTCCATCCTTCCACTTTCCTCCTTCCATCCTTCCATGTGTGTGGAGCTCATGGCAGGGAAACACCGTGTTCCTGGGAGGTGCCGGGATGGGGTAGGAAGGTGAAGTGGGCTGAAGGGATACAGGGTGGCCCCCCTTCCCTGCTGTCCCCTCCATGGCACGCTGGCAGCAATGGGCAGCAGCTGCCAATGCCAAGAGCCCTCAGATCATGCTGGGGAGGAGAGCACTCATCAGCATGTCTAAGGAAATCATTTCATGTTTTATCTTTAACAGTGAATAAACATTGATTTTTATTTTAAAAAGTAATTGACATTCCTATGAGAGCGCAGTGAGAGCCAGAATCAGCGTAAATAAGGCATGTGGTGGAAATTAATGAGCTTCACTGATTGAGTTTATCTGTTTAAATTAATACAATTCTAGCAATTAAAAAAAATAATGATCTTTTGTTTGCTTGCCTGCTTGGACACATTGATGGCAGGAGATGGGGCAGAGCGGGAACCTTGGCCCCGGCCGAGCATCCCAGTGCCCGAGGCACAAGGAGCTCCATCCCTACAGCTGGAGCAGGATCCCACTCTTCCTTGTTTAATGAACAATTTAGATTCACTTGGGTTAACTGACGAGCTTCTGGGAAGGGTTTGCCTTCCAGCTTCCTCTTTGGCTGTTGGCAATAGGGGCAGCCAGCTCAGCCATGGAGATTCCTGAGTCACAGTTTTTTGCTAACAGGATTTGGTGAAAGTGGATCTGTCCTTCATCATGGAAGCTTGTTCCTGTTTGGGGAAGGGGACTTGGGTCATCCCCATTCTCCCTTTCCCACCACTCCTGATAACTGGCTAGAGCTGGCAGAAGTTCCCAGCCAACCTCTGATGCAAGTGCCTGGTCTCTAAGGTCCCTTCCAATTCAAACCATTCCATGATTCCGTGATTCTACAGTCCCAGCCACCAGCTGGATAATTAACAGAAGGATCCAGACTCACTTATTTGTATGAGTGAGTTTGACCCATGTGGTGTTTCACAGCCAGAACACTGAAAACTGATGATAAAAACTGCCCAGATGGGACCAAGGTGAAAAACAAGAGTTAAGAGTGTAACACCTGAGATCTCTGGTTAAACAAGCTGCCAGTAATTCAGATCAAGAGAGGCTGTGAGTGAGTGGCCCTGGTGTCTGCTCCCACCCCGAGCTGTACCAGAGGCCGGATCATCCCCAGGCTGCTTAAGCACCTATTTACACTAAGGAGGAGAGAAGCTGCATTATGATGGAGAGCTGGAGGTTTCACTTCACCAGTATTAAAATGTCCTCTGAATTTCTAAAAACCTATAAATGACAATTTCATAGCTGTGAAGCGTGGCTTCCAGCACAGGGGAGTGCTATTTTCGACTCTGTGTTGACAGCTGAAAGGGAATGGATCACAGAATTAAAATCTAGTTGCTGCTCAAGTCCAAGCAATCATGGCTTGATTACTCTTCTTATGGGCACACAGAGGCAAGTCCAAGGCACCAGCACAGACTCCTGGTGCTTTGAGAGGGCAACTCACAGAGCAGAAAACAATTATAAGCCAAATCAGTTAGGAAAGTAGATTTAAGTATAAAAGCATAACTGTGAATAGAGAATGATTTAAGAGTGCTTTGCCCCAAAACTCATCACCACGACAGGAGTTTGTATCACTTTAGAGACTGCCTGGGTAATATGCAAACAGGTATAAAAATAAAAACAGGCCCAACAAAGAGAAGAAAGGAGATATTCATAACTCTGAATATAAATCAGCAACTTGGAATTGTCGGGTACTGATAAAGGTGCAAACAAACAGCAGAAACTCATCAAAACATCCTTCCCCAGTGCACTGGGATGAGCAGCAGCAGCAGAGAGGAGCAGTGCCAGTGCCCATCACCAAACCACGGCAGCAGCCTTAGTCACAGTCCCCAGAAACATTAAATAGCTGATTACAACTGCAGCATTTCACATCCAGCACATGCACATCCTGGAGCTCAGGGAGAGGCGCGGAAGGAGCCAGATGAGCAATTAACAGCCTTTGGAAATGCCACGCTGGGAAGGGCGAGGGTGGAGATGCTCCACTGCCTGCCCTGCCAGCCTTGGGTAGTGCCACTGTCCCTCCCCTGCTCCAGGTGCTCGGGCTGGTACCTGATGGCACAGGCAGGGACTTGAACAGGGGGACGGGCCGTGGACAGAGTGACAAGGTCGCTGGTCACGTTTGTTTTGGTGCCCCCAACATCACACTGAGGGACTGCCAGGGACAGGGCCTTTGTGCCAGCAAGGGACAGATCCTGACTGGGGCAGCCTGGAAGGCAACCATCAGCCTCAGGGCCAAAAGAGCAATCTTGGTGCTGTGATGTTCAGAGCCTGGAATAACAGTTTATTCATGGAATCATCATGGAATGCCATAATGGTTTGGCTTGGAAGGGACCTTCAAGACCATCCAGTGCCACCCCCTGCCATGGGCAGGGACACCTTTCATTATCCCCGGTTGATCCGACCTGGCCTTGGACACTTCCAGGGATGGGGCAGCCACAGCTTCTCTGGGCAACCTGTGCCAGGGCCTCCCCAGCCTCATGCTCCATTTCAAGGTGAAGCAGCTGCTCAAATTCATGATCAACCCCACAGTCCATGTTTGAAGGGTGATGTTACTACAGCCAGGGAGGACTCAGAGGCAGAGGTTCAGAGGTGGCAGAGGTGCCCAGCAGGCAGTGATCTCCCTGTACCCTCAGCACAGCCTGACCTCAGCCCAACACTGCAGCTGCTGAACTGCATCAAGGGCTGCAAAAAGCAAATCATTCTCCAAAGGAGCCCCACAGTGCAGAATATCAAGACTAAAAATATGTAAATCGCCATGGAAAGCACTGTCAGAGCTGCAGCGAGACAAGCCAGTTGCCAAAAGGCAATTTCAAATTTCCAAGCTCACCGCACAAGGCATTAAAAAGGTCACTATTTCTGAAATAAGGATCTTTACGAATAAACACATTTGCCGAGGCCTCGGTGAGTCATTCCAGAGTGGAGCACAGAGCATTTCCACCCTAATGCTCCTGACAGGCCGGGAGCAGGGAGATCTTTTCATGTTTACAGTTCATCAATAGTTATTACAGCTGCACAGTCAATCTTTAAAGCACATTTAGCCTGGGAGGAGGCTCGGCAGGTTGTTTTCCCTGAAAAAGTGATATTAAATTTATTACATTCTCCCTCTTTTATAGCATTGACTTGAAGGTAAGCATTTGAACTTCAAATACGTGACTGCCACACCAGCACATGCCTTTTTTTAAATATATCTATACTTCTGTCACATCTTCCCGGTATAAATATTTGAAGTTTTCAGCTGATGCACTAAAAGGCCTCGATCCATCACAGCCTATTTATTCCAGGGAATGCAGTGGGCATCGTGCTGCTGGTTTGCTGGTGTGGGAGGGGTGTGCTGGCATCCTGCAGTCCCTGCTGCCAGGCAGGGGTGCGGGTCGGGTGCAGGTACGGAGTGCTCCCAGCCCCGCCGGATTTAGCTCCCGGGAGCCGCCGGGAGGCAGAGCCGCCTCCTCACCATCTGCGGGAGGGAAATGAGCCCCGGGGAGCGGCTCCAACGCCCCAGATGGGGAAAGCGATATTCGGGAGTAGCACCATAGTTTCACTCTTGGCTTTTTTTGGAGAACAAGAAGGGACTCTCCTGCAGATGAAGCATCAGGAGAGAACTTTGATGGTGAACGAGTGAGCGATGCCAACCTCACCTTCCAAGAAGTAAAAGCTGCCCTTCTGAGCTGACCAGAAGTCCAGAGTCATTCCCATGGCACAGCACTTGCCCTGCCCTGTGCCTTTAGAGAGCTCTGCCCTTGGGAACACCTTGACAGTACCATACCAGCAGCAGGCTCCCTGTCTGGGGCAGCAACAGGGGATGATGCGCCTCATCCATCACTCATCACTCTGGGATTTTACAGCACCAAGAGACCCCCAACACATGACAACCAGCTGCCCTGGGCCCCTGAAACACTCCCCTGCCCACAGACAGCCTATGAGACTCCTCTATTTAAGGCTCTGCTTTCCCTGCCCACTCCACAGCCCTGGCACCTCAGGCTCTGCATCTGGCCACCATCAGGAGGGAGCAGGACCTGGTTCTAAACAGGCCCCTCTCTAACATGGCTCAGACTCAAGCAAACTGCTTCATAGCCCCTGAGCAACTCACATCATCACCTTGGCCATCAACTAGCCTCACCTTCCCCAGCTTCCCAAACCTGGCTCAAAGCACAAAATACTTTGATAGAACTCTGGGCTTTAAAACAACCTCAGTTCCATGAGGCCCTAGCATTCCAGGAGCAAAACAACCTCAGCTCCCTTTGGCTCTGCCCTTCCAGGAGCCCAGCAGAGCTCTGAGGGGGAGAGGAGAAACACATGAAAGCCCCTGAGATGGATGGCAGCACAGAGCTTCACCCCTCAGAGAATGCTTTCTGTCTTCTTTGGCATTTAATCACAGAGAGAGACCATTCTGCTGCTGCAGTAGCCAGATGCTGCCCTGCCATGAGCTTCAGGGACAGCAGGATTATGTCCAGTGGCACAGGCTGCCTGCCCTGCCTCAGCACTGCCCTGGTTCCACTTGCACCAGCCCCCTGGAACTTACCTGGGGCTGCCCCCATGGCTTTGCTCTCCCATTTTCAACTCCAGTGTGTGCCCAAGGTCTGCAGCTTTGCCCTTGGCACTGCCCTGCCCACACTGCCCATTGCTGCAAGGAAAGGTGTGCCTGCAGCAGCCCTTTAATGACTCTGTCCCAGCTGCAGCCCAGCAGCTTTACCTGGTTAGTGCTGATGGCACCCACCTGCCACACTCTGGATGACACACTGGCAGTTTGGGTTACAAGCTGGGCAGAGAAAGGATGGAGAACAGCCCTGAGGAGAGCTGCAGAGAGACTTTGGACAAGGGCATGGAATGAGAGGACAAGGGAGAATGGCTTCACACTTCACACTTCACACAAGGGCAAGGCTAAGTGGGATAGTGGGGAGAAATTCTTCCCCATGAAGGTGGTGAGGCCCTGGCACAGGTTGCCCAGAGAAGCTGTGGCTGCCCCATCCCTGGAAGTGTCCAAAGCCAGGTTGGAGCAATGTGGGATAGTGGAAGATGTCCCTGCCTATGGCAGTAGTGGGTCTGAATGGTGTTTAAGGTTCCTTCCAACCCAAACCATTCCATGGTTCTATGATTCTGTTATCCCCAGTTTACAGATGGGTAGTGGAGCACTGGAGAGATGGAGATCACAAGCATCTGCTCATTTTGGGTGCTCAGCTGGAGCTGTGCAGAGCTGGGGATTTCACAGCCCTGGAACAGGCTCTGCGCGGGAGGTGACGGTGCTGTCACAGCCCAGCCAGCTCTGCCAGAGCCCGCGCTGCCAGTGGGGCTAAACCTGTGCCCAGGGAACAAACTCCTGGGTGCTGACGGGACATTCTGCTTCTGCTTTCTGGAAGACATCTCCTCCTGGAGAGGAGATCTGTTCAAACTGACATTGCAAGTAATTTCTGAAGAGTGACTGAGCCTGTGTACCCTGACAAGCCCCTGCTTAAGGCACAGGATGGTGCTGAGACCCTCTGTGAGTGGCACGATGTTACACACATGGCACCAGGGCTGGGCCACAGTGATGGGGAGCAGCCCCCCCAGACCTGATGCCACCACGGCCATGGTCCTGCAGTGGGCAGAGGGGCTGTGCCATCACCATGGTCCCAAAGTCCAGTGTCCCTCTCGGCCCCGTGCCAAGCACACTGCCGGCAGACAGGCCGTGCCATGGCAGGATGGCTCAGGCGTGGTGCCAGCACGGCTGTCTGTCACCTCAGCTGCGAGTGCGCCAGAATTCACAGTGCAGCCATTCACGGCCCCATCTGTGGGGATGCACCGGAGCTCAGCCGGGGGAATCGGAAGGAGCTGGTGGTCCCTGGCCAGGAGCTGCTGCAGGCTGAGCCTGGGCGATGGCAGCAGAGGGATTGGGGCAGGCTGGAGTAATACGCAGAGTAGATCCTATCTAATGTTATTGTCTACAACTATTTAAACACGCTCGCCACCCCTCCCGGCCTCCCGCGGTGCCCTCACTGGGTGAGGGAAACAGAAATCCCGGTTCCTGCTCCTCCCCAGCCCAGAGATCTCACACCCTGCTGCAGCTTTCCTACTTCCTATGCGAGGTGCAATCGCTCTGATCTTTCTCCAGCATCTCACGTTGGAGACAAGGCCAGGGACTGATGTACAGAAAACACTTTCATCCTTGGCTGGAGCGTGCTGAGGAGCGACAGGAGATGTTCCCGGCACGGGGAGAAGCAGCCCAGGGGCTGTGAGAGGCTCCCAGCCCCCGACAGCAGCCTGGGCGGGCAGGGGGGAGCAGCATGTGCCCATGTGGAGGGGTCCCCGCTCCGGGGTCCCGCTCCCAGCACAGCTGCTGCGCCGCGATAAGGGCTGCGAGGCTGAGCGGGGCTGCTCAGGCAAATGGAGGATTTGGCAAGGATGCTGCGCATCCCGGCAGGAATGACTGCTCAGCTGGCCGGGACACACAGCCGGGCTGCGGCAGGGACAGCCACCAGGAGGTTTGCCTCGCCAAGTGACAGTGACCTTTCCCAGCCAGGCACAGTCCCGGGCCGGGGGTCGGGCGGGAGGCTCCTGGGGGAAGGCAGCCAGGGACTCCCTCAGCCCCTTGCAATGCTCGTGATGACGTTGTGTGATGCAATCGGTGATGCTAATGCATCACATACTCTGACAGCTGCAAAAACAACCCGAAGTTTGTGTTCAACATCCAGCTGAGCAGCACCATCCTGGCCCAGGGGTTCCCAATCTGTGTTGAGAGGGAGCCCAGCACCTCCAGGGGGACAGAGGTGCCGTCCCTGGGACAAGGAGAAGTTCTGCAGGACACAAGCAGCTCAGGAGTGTCAGCAGCACAAGCCAACACTGATTTTAATAATTTAAAATCAGGAATATTTTGGGTCATTTCTTGTTACTAACCTCTCTGGGAGTGCTCTCCCCTCCCCTCTCCTCTCCTTGTGTTTCCAGGCACAAAGTGAGAGTAAAGATGTTATTAGGGGACAATTACCAAATCACCAGTGAAACTGGAAATGTGAGGGTTCAAGAGGCACAAACATAAATGTCACCCTGAAACGCCACCTTTTGTCACTGTTCTGCAGTGCCTGAGTCCCACGAGCTGTATCACCAATGTCAACACCCCTGTGGGTGCTCACTGACCCCCAGAAAGGCTGGGGGTCACACGTTGCTTCCCTCTGCCTGTGCCCACCCTGGGGCTCCTGGCCTGGCCCAATTCTCTTTCTTCAATACAAAGCACTTGGTAAACAGCGACCCAGAGCCCTGAGGTAAACCCAGAGCCCTGAGGAGGGCAGTGGGATGGCACAAGGGGGTGACCCACTCCCACACCTGCTCTGTCATTTCCTTGTGGTTCTGTACAATAAAACACTACCATTCCCAAGGACCTGATGTGAGAACAGCTCAGCCCTCCTCTGCTGCCCACCACCACCAGGTTTGGCTGTAGATTGTGGTGTCCAGAGATATGAGAAAAGCAATATGAGAAAATTATCACATGCTATCACCCGTCCAGCAGTTTCGATTGCTCCTCCTGCCTCTTCCTGCAAGGACTGTGAAAAACCCAGATATGTTCTAGTGCTGTCACTCACCAGTGAGTGGGAGACTCCTGCAAGGGTCAGGGGATGAGTGAAGCCCAGGGGTCCTGAGCTCAAAAAGGACCTCAAAAAGGGCCAAAAACCTGTTGTGAGAAGACCTTACACTCCTTCTTCTCTGGGCAAGTGATCATAGAATCATAGAACTCCAGTATATTTTGTGTTGGAAGGGACCAAAGGACACGGGACAGTCCCAAACATGCAGCATATCCTGGCCTGGACTTTTCCTCCTGAAGACACTATTAAATCCCTGCTGCAGGTAGGTGGCTGGAAGGTCACAGAAGTGTAGAATCAGAACATTAGCCAGCACCCTCAGTGCCCCTGGCTGATCCAGCGGCTGGGACACGAGCAGTGTTTCCCAGCAGGGTTGTGTAACAGGTCTGGGTTGCAGGATGCAGCCTGTGGAACCCTCCTCCCTGCGCTGCAGAGCTGTCAGCACACACACACCGAGGGAGAAGGCACCCGTTGTCACACCAGCACTGTTGTTCTTTATCACAGCAGGTGTCTCCTTAATCAGAGCCGTTATCTGAAGCTGCCACTGCTGCACTCCCTGAGCGAGCCACAGCTTGGTACAGCCCGCACGGGACGTGCAGAGCAGCAGGGTCTTCACCCTGAGGAAAGCTGTCCAAAAGCTCTGGAGATGAGCCCAAAGAGTCAGCCAAAGCAAACCCACCCAAGAACCCTCAGGAGGGATGGGAGACCCCCCTCTCCATACCAAGCACTAACCCAAAATGCAACCACCAGCTTCAGGAATCTGATTCTGAGGGTCATTTGAAAGACTGAAGTGGGTTGTAGGTGTTGCAGCCCAGCAACAGCCCTTCCTGACGGGAGCAGGGGAGTGGGCAGGAGCCCTCCCTATCTGACACGAGCGGAGCAGTGGGAAAGGGCTCTCCCTTCCCAATGGGGAGTGGAGCAGCAGGCAGCTCACCCTCCCTGACAGGGTGTGGGGCAGTGGGCAGGAGTCTTCCCCACCACCTCCAACATCACACATGTGGAGAAACCCTTCACTGAGCTCACAGCTCTGCTCCTCCTCATCTCCCTAAGGGCACTTCACAGGGACTCAGCACACAGGTGGACACTTTTCCCTTCAGATGCCTTGGACTGACCCACCCTCAGCTCCTGGCAGTGCTGGTGTGTTAATGACACATAATTTTAATACCTGGCAGCTGTGTGCTGCCAGCGCCATGAGTCAGCCAGCAACACTCAGCAGGTGAGGCAGGGATGGAACCCACTGCCAAGTGGGACCCCTCTGGTAGCAACTGAGCCAACCCCGTTATACTTATGGGTTAGTGCATTTATATAATTTTAGGAGCATTTTTAATTTTCCTAAAAAAGGAGGTTAATGTCTATTTATGAAGTGCACACTGTGTTCATTAAAAATCCATGGTGAAACCCATGTGAAGAGGAGCTGGGAAGATGTGAGGAAGCTCAAGTTTTCCTCATCCCAAACAGTGAAGCATCACAGGTACCTGGCCTGTCACCCTGGACCTGTGTGCCAGAGCACAGCATGGCCCAAGGGGCAGTGCCAGAGGGCACAGGAGGGTCTTCACCCTGTGGATCAGTGGTCACAGTACTGTGGGACTTTTCTGGAGCCATGTGAGGTGAACACTAGTGAATCCACCTGGGCTCACCTTACAAAATGCAAAGCTCATGCAGAGAGCAAGGATTTACCAAAGGCCATGTAACTCTCAGCGGAGGAGCCATACAGCTCTCTCTGCTCCCTGACTACTCCAGCAAACAACATTGCCGGCACCTCCCCACACCTCTCTGGGGACCAGAGGATCCCACATCCATCCATAGGCATCCTCCCCAAACCACAATTACTCCCAGCCACCAGCCTCACCACCGGGGCTTGCCACCTTCATTAGCTATTCCTAATTATTTACAGCCGGTGTGGAGCCAGTGACCTTGCATGGGAAAAAACCCACTTGAGCCTCATTCATATTCAGCCTTCCACCTCTATTACACGGGAACAGCTCTGGAGATGACAGGCTCTGCACCACGCCTATGCAGCAGTAAAATGCCTCTTTCTGAGCTGTTCACAGCATACATTTTACTCATCACGTGCTGCTCGCAGGCAGTGAGGGAACTGGCTCTCTTACCCACCCAAGAACTCGGGATTTTTGCCCAGAAAACACCGCAGCCTCTCAGGAGGGTGAATTTTGCACCCTCTGCTCAAAGCAGAGCTGGTGGCAGCAAATTGAAGCACAGCTCCTCCCCGGACACTCTCCAACAAGCATTGGAGCTGGAGGCACGGCTGCCTGGAGCCATGGTGCCAGCTGGCAGTGGCACAGGACCCTTAGTGTCCAGAAGGATTTTTATGGCTCGTGGCATTTGGCCACATGCCACAAGAACATGGGTCTGGCCCGAGGGTCCAGCCAGCATCATCTCCATCTCCATTAGAGGACAGGATTCACAATACTTCCTCCACCAAGGCGAGACTCAGGGATTCCCTGGGTCTGAGGTTGTGCCTGGGTGTTGTACGTGACTCCTTGCAGACCCTCATGCCCAGGGCATGTGTTCAGTCCTGTGTGAGCACAGTGCCAGGCGTGTGGGCTGTCCCTGCTCTGTGCTGTGCTGGCAGACAGACTCATTGGGTGTTAAACCTGCAGCCTGGTTATTCCATTAGAGAGTCTCAAACAGGTAACTGGTCCCTCTCCACCTTCATCCATCACCTCACCTTATGTGTCACCATCACATCACATCCCCTGCTCCCACCACACGGATTAACTCGATGCCTCCCAGCTTTCAGGTAAAAAAGAGCAAATAACCCCCGTCCACCACCTCCCCAAACCTGCCTCACTGCACAGACCAGACATGTGTCCCACCTCCAGCCAAAGCTGATGGTCCCCACCCATGAATTCCTGCTATCCCTGGGCTCTCCTCACCATGGTGCTGGTGCCAGTGGGCACTCCTGGACAGAGCCAAGGCTGGTGGCACTGGGACAGGGGGCCATGCTGGGGTTGCTGGGCCAGTGAGCTGGGGCAGGGTGGTCAGTGTGGCTGTGGGAGAAGCCTGGCAGCCACAACTACACCATCACTGGCAGTGAGCTGGACCGAGCGCCCTGGAGAACAGCTAGATGGCACCTTGGGGTGTTGATGAGAATCTATCACAGACACTGACCAGACAGAGGAACAGGATGAGCAGCTCCTTAAATACCTGCCTATAATGAGTAGCAAGAAAAAGTGCTCCATCATGGGTGATTGCAATCTCAGGGACATTTGCTTGGCGCTTTTAAAAATTAAAGATAATAACTTTCTAACAGAAACAATCTTGCTGTCACCTTGGGGAAATTCTCTGCTTGGCCTCACTCAGAGGGCTGAGAAGAGCTGGAGGCGGGGGAAGAGCTGGTGGCTGGCCAGGGCAGCTGCTTCCAGTCCAGCTCAACACCTTCACTGAGACCCAGCTCCTCTCAGCAGCCAAAACCAGCCACAGACAAAACCAACAGGGGAAAATTCAGGAGCAAGGGCAGGTGCCTCCCTGCCCCTCACACCTCTGCCAGGCCTGCTGAAAAGGAAATGGAAAATTGAATTAAAAAATTAAAACTTGGGGATTTTGATATGAGAAGTAGCAGGACATGCACATAGCTGATGGGAGAAGCTGATGGGATCAGTTAAAATAAACCTGCCACCAAAAGGTCAAGGCAAAATGAGGAGGATTCCTTTGGTTGTGTTAGAAGGAGGTCTCCTGACGATGTAAAACACCACCAGATCACAACAGTGCAGCTGTCAGTCATGGAGCAGAAGTGACACATTATTATTTATTCATCAGATACTTCTGTTCTGCACTTGGAGACAAATAGGCTCCTGTATTCCGGCAGGAGCTGGGGGGATGCTGAACAGCGACTGCCGAGTGTAAACATGGAACCAGGAGGACTAGAGAACTTCCTCCCAGGAGCATTCAGAGAAGGCTGAGAAGGTTTCTGAAGATCTAAAATGGATTTTAATAAACCTTGGCATTCTGTTGAATTTCTAGAAGATGGGAGAAGCTGGTTTAATGCCAGGAGTGATGCGATGGGCAATAGCAGGAGCTGTGTCCCAGCACTGCCTGTGGGTTAGCAGGGGTGGGAACTGTGGGTGAGGTAAATGTCAAACAGCCTTGTGGAAAATAGATTTATCAAACTTCATAAATTTTCTTGATATGGTTACCAATCCAGTTGATAAATGAAGTTGGTAACATGATATATTTAGAATTCCACAGGGTATTTGATTTAGCTCTCCTGAAAAACTCAGAGACCCACATTACATAGAATCAACACCACTTTATTAATGGAGCTGGGAGATTGCAGAGATGGTCCTTGTCATCCAAGGGATGTTTCTGCACAGGATCACCTGTTACCAGAGCAGTATTGAGCTATGACAACATCTTGGTTGACAGTATTGAAGAAAACAGGAAATCATTGGGGGTAAAAGAGGGAAGTGCCAGAGAAAAGACTGAAGGAAATATTAATGAACAAGGGAGGTGGGTCAGGCAAATTTGGTAGCATGGGGTCATTCAGCAACAGCCATCTTCATACAGTCAACTCCAAGGATTAATAGTGAGGAAATATGAGAGCAAGTTCCAATTTGGGGGTGGGAGATGATGCTCAGCCACTCAGGATGGGCTGGGGGTCAGGGTGGGAGGGACTGCAGCCAAGGGGGCTCAGAGGACTGCAGATGTGCAACCAGGACCACGGGCAAACAGCCCCCATGGCTATGGGAGAACTGGGTATCAGAAATTGCTTCTTATGTTCAAAGGCAGCTCGAGGAGCTCATGTCCCTTCTCAGTGGAACCTCTAGCCCAGAGATGTGGCCAGACACCCTCAGCTGTAGGCTCCAGGAGAGACCATCCAGCCACCACACACCTGCAGGACATGCAGGGCAGGTGTGGAAATGACTGGGCAGGGTTCTGAGGGTCGTGGGGTCAGCTGATGATACCCACAATATTATGTTTTAATCTAGGCTGGATCCCTCCAAAAAGACCGCCTCAAACAAGGCTCTCCAGGCTTGGCAGGGAGGAACTGCTGGTTGGCAAAGGCTGTGCTGGAGCTGCTATGGGGGACACTGGAGGGGCCAGGATGGGTCCAAGAGGGACACCTCGGCTGGGGAACGGTTCTGGGACATAAGATGTCTGTGTTCACTGCAAACTGCCCGGCATCCCATCCCAGAGGGGTGCAGGATGCTCAGCATCCTCCGTGAGGGAGGCAGGCAGAGCAACGCTTGGCCTCCTCCAGAAATGACAGAGCACTTTATTCTGATGAGGAAAATGAGGGAGGAAAGGAAAAGTACCACATCGCCTTAAAATATGGTATTTTGAGAAGCCTTGGCCAAATCCTCCTGCTCCTTCCGCCTGTTTCAGATCCGCATGATGCCATGGAGCCAGTCCCAATCTACACCACGCAGCAGGGAGGACACGGAGCCTCCCTGAATGTAATGATGCTGCATTTAATGATGCTGAATTTAATTAAGTTTGATAAAAACCAAAGTTCTTTCACTTTCTTTACAAACACCAGCAGCCTGTACAGCTATTTCTCAGCTTCAGCTCTCCCCCCAAAGTGCCATGTCCTTCCCTCCCTTCTGTATTGACAGAGGAAAACAAGTGATGCTGAAACCTCCACGAGGACAGGTGCTGGTCACACCTGAGCGGGACACACCAAGGGACACCTGCTAAGTGTTCACATACTGTAAAAGCAGCAATTAGGATCCAAACGCTGTGCTTCCAAACAGGCTATCCCAGCCCTGCAGTCTGGGAACACCTGCCTGGGCTCCACATATTGAATCAACCGCTAATTCGTGTTTCCCGGGGTGGGTGTCCCTCCAGGGGTCTGCGGCGGCTTCATTCAAGATTTATCCACTCTTGTGATGCTCACGTGGTGCTGTTCCCACGCAGGCGCTGCGCTGGTGACACGGATGCACCGCCAGCACTCACGTCGGGAGAGCCACTGGGGCTCCCACACTGAATTCCTCCCTCTCTGCTCGCATTAAACCCCTGTTAGCAGTGCAGAGTTCAAGGCTGAGGCTGTTCCCGATGGGCAGAGCTCTGCTCAGTGCTAAGAGCATCTTCTGCACTGCAGGAGAAGCATCCCCTCCAACAGATCGAGCTCGGTCTTGCTACGGGGGGATGAAGCATCTGTCCCTTTTTCAAGCCCAGTACAGTGAGTGCACAGAAATCAGGAGGCAGCGAGGCCCTGCAGCAGGAATCACAGAGGACCTGCTGCATGTACCAGGGCTCAGCCCCCAGTGCTCCCATGGCTGCTGTGACCATCCCTCAGACCCTGCTGCAGCACAGTCCTTCCCCCGTGCCGTGTGAGCTCTGCACAGCTGGTCTGGGGAAGTTTTCCCTTCCCAGCATTGCACCAGTGAACAGCCTGCGAGGCACCAGTGCATTTCTCCTGCAGAATTCAGGAGGGTGATGAGCAGCCCCTTCACATCCCTCCAGCACCATCACAACTGCATGTGCTCCTCCTGAGCACGGGCTGGGATCCTCCCTGCCCTGCCACTGACTGGATGCTGCAGCCCCGTTGTCACCCTCACCCACACGGAGCCTGTGTCCAGGGTGAGGCCTCGGCGGTGCCGCAGGTACGGCCGCACAGCACCACACGGCTCCTGCTCCCACTCCCACTCTGCTCTGCCAGAGCACCAAAAAGGGGTAGGACATGGAGCTGGGAGCACTGAGCCCATGGTGAGCCCATGCCCTGCTGCTCTCAGCCCTGTTCCCGGGCTCAGGGTGATGGGCTGTGATCCAGGTCTGAGCTCTGGCATGGCACTGTCAAGCCCTTTCCCAAGTGAGCTGTGCCCAGGGGAGCGGGGCCTCTCTGGCTCCTTCCAAAGCAGTGATTGATCACAGTGAAGGCAACATAAAACATTGGCTGGAAAAAAAATACAGCCAGCAAACCCAAGAATTTTGGAAATTACTCATGCCTCCAGCGATCCCATCTTTCACAGCCCTGGCTCCTGCCTGCTTGGCTCCCTCAGCCCAAGAGGGGAGACAGATTATCTCAAATTATTTATTATGGAATTAGAGCATGATCCAAACCCTCCTTGAATCAATAAGAAAGCTCCAACTGACTTCAGTGGGTTTAGGACCAAGCACCAGGAACAGACGGGGTATTTCTGCTTCCATGGCCGTGACTCACCGAGAACTTTCCAACGTGGAGGAGCAGCTCAGCGCCATGGCTCGTCTGCCCCCACCATTGGAGGGGTTGCTCCTGGGCTGGAGGAGTCTGATACCCTTGGAGCCCCACAGCAGAGTGGGGCAGGTCCCCCTGAGCACACAGGACACCCATTGCTGCCACTAATTGTAAAAGTTAGGGCCCAGGGTGATGCCATCGGCCATTTTTTGCTGCGCAGGTATCAGCACCTGGCTCCATTCAAGCTCATCTTTAAGCACAGCCTGTGGGTGCTCAGAAACACCTCAACCAGCAGCTTTGGGGCAAAACTGCCCCAAATTGTGGCCTGTGCTGCAGGATGGCGGCAGCTGCCGGGACCTCACCAGCCGGGCACTGCTGTGGGAGGGAAGCAACGAGGCAAAGCAGTGAGGCCGGGCAGGAAAGAGAAGGGCCATGGGGCAGCTGTGGTGGGGCAGCCCAGCCGTGGGGAGAGAGGGACGAGCTGTGCTGAGGCAGCAGCAGCCCAGCTTGCCCCATTCTGCCTCTCGGAGGGGAAGGGCTGGCACTGGTGCTGAGGCTCGGCGATGAAAACGCCTGGTGCGGTGGGTTTCCCAGGGATAGGGGACACGGTGCCCGCGCAGCCCTGGAGAGGGGCAGCAGCCGCCGGGCTTTGCTCGCTCCCACTCACACAGCCCTGGTCGGGAGAGGGACCTGTGGCCCCTCAGCCCGGAGCTCTCTGAGAGCATCCCCGGGAGGACACAGCGCTGCTGCCGCCGCCAGCGATGGTCCCCGGCACGGGGGGGACCCCACACCCTGCAGCCCCGCTCCCCCCAGCCCCCGCGACCCGCGCAGAAGAGCCCCCCGCGAGGTTCCACCGCGGTGACACCGCAAGTGCCCGGGGAGAGAAGCGGAGGGCGGTAGCGCGGGGCCGCCGGGCCGGGGAACGCTCGGATGGACCAGGGATCCTCCGCTCGCCGGGCGCCCG
>WEIV01016308.1:90450-245576 GCA_013390005.1 Calyptomena viridis | reverse complement strand
TCCTCCAAAGCCCCGAGTGGGTCATCACCTCCTCGTTCTTGCGGCTCGTGTCGTTGTCGCTCGTGGACTTAGTCCTGCACACGCCGCGCGAGTAGAGCCAGTAGTCAGTGCCCACGGCGATGGTCATCAGGCTGAAGGCTGCGAAGGCTCCCACCGTGGTGACGAGCATCTGGACGCCTCTGTCACACATCCTCATGCTGCTTCATCCTCCGGCGGCGGCTCGCAGGGGAAGGGCCGGCGNCCCGGAGACCTCACCCCGGGATTCTGGGACTGGACTGGGATTGTCCCAAGGGACAGGGACCGGGTGGCTGTCCCCGTCCCAGAATGCCAGCACTGCCCGGGGGTCCCAGCAGACACCCACCCGCCGCAGTCCCTGGCGAGGGGCGGCTCGGCTTCCCGATCCCCCCGCAGTCCGCACAGTACTCGAACTGCTGCACCCACTACCGGGCATCGGGTGGCACTCGGGGTGAGGGGCTGGCGGCCACACGCCCCCACAGCAGACCCCAGGGGGGGCACAGTCCTTGCTCACGCCGACGCGGAGCTGCCCGTGCCCCGGGGACACGGTGTTTAACCCCTGCCCAAGTGTCGATCCCACCCGAAGATCCCTGGTACCCACAATCCGCTCCTGAACCATTCCCACCAGTCAATCCCCCTGTCCGCTCCCTTTCCGCTGTCTCCCCATCTCCCTCAAACATTCCTCAGCCGGTTGGATGAGCCCATGACTCATGCGACCTTTCCAACAAGCCCTAGAATACACTTACCTCTCGAATTCACAGTCCTGTAAGGGCCACGGGTGAGACTGAGACGGGAAAGTGAATGATTTATGCGATGGCGTGTACTTCCCCAGACCTCATCTGTATGCACTCACATGGAAATACTAGTTATTTACTCCAAAAATGCAAACACAAAATTATGAAGGTACCGAGAAATTAAGAATGTGAAAATTAAGTAGTTCTTCAACCTGAAATCACCGTCTGTGCTACTCCCCAGGCAGGAGACGCTGATTGCTCCCTCCTCGGCTCCCCGCTGGCTCCAAGCGGTGGATCACCCCGGTTCATTCCCGGCTTCCCTACGGGCCCCGTGCCTGGTTCCCAGCTCAGGCTGGAGGCGGTGCAGCTCTGCCCAGGCTCTCCGGGCACACAGCACCAGCTCCTGCTTCTCAAAGTTTCCACCTGGAGAGTGGCAGTGCTAGGTGGGCTGGAGGGGGGACACACAACTCGCTGAGAGTGTGAGGATGGGGACACAGGGATTGGGGTCAGCAGCACCCAGCCACTTACCCAAGCTGCATCCCAGGGATTTTTCCTGTGTATTTTTTGAAAAGGAGTTATCACTGCCCAGTTTCTGGGACTGTCGCTGGCAGTGGCACATGATGGTCACAGGTCACACCTTGACATCACAGGATAGACACTGAGATGAGCCTTCCACATGGCTGCACTGGAACAGCGGTCATAGAGTCATAGAATCCCAGAAAGATTTGGGTTGGAAGGAATCTTAGAGCTCTTCCAACCCTCTGCCATGGGCAGGGCACCTTCCACTACCTCAGGTTGCTCCAACCTGGCCCTATCCAGTCTGGCCTTGAACACTTCCAGGGATGGGGCAGCCACAGCTTCTCTGCCCAACCTCTGCCAGGGCCTCCCCACCCTCACAGGGAAGAATTCCTTCCCAATATCTAATCTAAATCTAAATCTCTCCTTTTAATTTAAAATCATTTCCCCTTATCCTACCCCTATCTGCCCACGTAAAAAGTCTCACTCCAGCGATTCCATAAGCCCCCTGGTCCTGAGCAATGCCATGGGTACCACAAAAGTAGCTCAGGGCATGGCACAGCGAGAGACCACATTTCTCTGGGCCATCTGCCTGAGCCGTGGCACGACACCCCTCACCCTGCCACCCCCCTGCTCCCCCCGCCCGTCACCCACCGCCTGTCACCAGCGCGTGGGGCAGCGCCTGACGCCAGCACCCTGCCTGGCCCCCGTCCTGCGCAGAGGCAGCAAANCGGGGGGGCTGCGCCGCCGGGACACCGCCCCCCGCCCGCGCCCACCGAGGACAGGAACAAGGGGACCGCGGCTGGGCACCCACCCCGATCTGCCGGGACTGGGCGGGGACCGTCGCTGCTCCGGGAAGCCCACTCCGGGATGCTGGGACCGGGACTGCCGCGGGCGTTCGGGAGAGGGACTCTATCCCAGGACACCCGGACCGGGCGGGGAGACCCCACCACCGGGTGCGGGGACTGAGCGGGGACAGTGACAGTGACCGCCCCGGAGACCTCACCCCGGGATTCTGGGACTGGACTGGGATTGTCCCAAGGGACGTCCCAGAATGCCAGCACTGCCCGGGGGTCCCAGCAGACACCCACCCGCCGCAGTCCCTGGCGGCTCGTCTTCCCGATCCCCCCGCAGTCCGCACAGTACTCGAACTGCTGCACCCACTACCGGGCATCGGGTGGCACTCGGGGTGAGGGGCTGGCGGCCACACGCCCCCACAGCAGACCCCAGGGGGGGCACAGTCCTTGCTCACGCCGACGCGGAGCTGCCCGTGCCCCGGGGACACGGTGTTTAACCCCTGCCCAAGTGTCGATCCCACCCGAAGATCCCTGGTACCCACAATCCGCTCCTGAACCATTCCCACCAGTCAATCCCCCTGTCCGCTCCCTTTCCGCTGTCTCCCCATCTCCCTCAAACATTCCTCAGCCGGTTGGATGAGCCCATGACTCATGCGACCTTTCCAACAAGCCCTAGAATACACTTACCTCTCGAATTCACAGTCCTGTAAGGGCCACGGGTGAGACTGAGACGGGAAAGTGAATGATTTATGCGATGGCGTGTACTTCCCCAGACCTCATCTGTATGCACTCACATGGAAATACTAGTTATTTACTCCAAAAATGCAAACACAAAATTATGAAGGTACCGAGAAATTAAGAATGTGAAAATTAAGTAGTTCTTCAACCTGAAATCACCGTCTGTGCTACTCCCCAGGCAGGAGACGCTGATTGCTCCCTCCTCGGCTCCCCGCTGGCTCCAAGCCGTGGATCACCCCGGTTCATTCCCGGCTTCCCTACGGGCCCCGTGCCTGGTTCCCAGCTCAGGCTGGAGGCGGTGCAGCTCTGCCCAGGCTCTCCGGGCACACAGCACCAGCTCCTGCTTCTCAAAGTTTCCACCTGGAGAGTGGCAGTGCTAGGTGGGCTGGAGGGGGGACACACAACTCGCTGAGAGTGTGAGGATGGGGACACAGGGATTGGGGTCAGCAGCACCCAGCCACTTACCCAAGCTGCATCCCAGGGATTTTTCCTGTGTATTTTTTGAAAAGGAGTTATCACTGCCCAGTTTCTGGGACTGTCGCTGGCAGTGGCACATGATGGTCACAGGTCACACCTTGACATCACAGGATAGACACTGAGATGAGCCTTCCACATGGCTGCACTGGAACAGCGGTCATAGAGTCATAGAATCCCAGAAAGATTTGGGTTGGAAGGAATCTTAGAGCTCTTCCAACCCTCTGCCATGGGCAGGGCACCTTCCACTACCTCAGGTTGCTCCAACCTGGCCCTATCCAGTCTGGCCTTGAACACTTCCAGGGATGGGGCAGCCACAGCTTCTCTGCCCAACCTCTGCCAGGGCCTCCCCACCCTCACAGGGAAGAATTCCTTCCCAATATCTAATCTAAATCTAAATCTCTCCTTTTAATTTAAAATCATTTCCCCTTATCCTACCCCTATCTGCCCACGTAAAAAGTCTCACTCCAGCGATTCCATAAGCCCCCTGGTCCTGAGCAATGCCATGGGTACCACAAAAGTAGCTCAGGGCATGGCACAGCGAGAGACCACATTTCTCTGGGCCATCTGCCTGAGCCGTGGCACGACACCCCTCACCCTGCCACCCCCCTGCTCCCCCCGCCCGTCACCCACCGCCTGTCACCAGCGCGTGGGGCAGCGCCTGACGCCAGCACCCTGCCTGGCCCCCGTCCTGCGCAGAGGCAGCAAAGATATCTCCCACCCACAGCTGAGGGGCTGCAAATTGCGTTGTGAGTGGGGGATTTTGCAGCCTTAATTGTGTTATTTTAACACAGCGTGTGTAGGTGTGAGCAGAGTGCACATGTACCGTTTCCTAGGCTGTGAACAAAGCGAGCTCAACAGAAGCAAAGTCCATGATGGATCGTGTTGGCCCCTGTAGGGTTGGCAGTGGGGACACCTTTGCCAAGCCTTGCACCCCTCTCACTGCTTCATGGATAGATTGTCAGCCCCAGGAGTGAGCTCCAAGCAGTCNCACCCGGACCGGGCGGGGAGACCCCACCACCGGGTGCGGGGACTGAGCGGGGACAGTGACAGTGACCGCCCCGGAGACCTCACCCCGGGATTCTGGGACTGGACTGGGATTGTCCCAAGGGACGTCCCAGAATGCCAGCACTGCCCGGGGGTCCCAGCAGACACCCACCCGCCGCAGTCCCTGGCGAGGGGCGGCTCGGCTTCCCGATCCCCCCGCAGTCCGCACAGTACTCGAACTGCTGCACCCACTACCGGGCATCGGGTGGCACTCGGGGTGAGGGGCTGGCGGCCACACGCCCCCACAGCAGACCCCAGGGGGGGCACAGTCCTTGCTCACGCCGACGCGGAGCTGCCCGTGCCCCGGGGACACGGTGTTTAACCCCTGCCCAAGTGTCGATCCCACCCGAAGATCCCTGGTACCCACAATCCGCTCCTGAACCATTCCCACCAGTCAATCCCCCTGTCCGCTCCCTTTCCGCTGTCTCCCCATCTCCCTCAAACATTCCTCAGCCGGTTGGATGAGCCCATGACTCATGCGACCTTTCCAACAAGCCCTAGAATACACTTACCTCTCGAATTCACAGTCCTGTAAGGGCCACGGGTGAGACTGAGACGGGAAAGTGAATGATTTATGCGATGGCGTGTACTTCCCCAGACCTCATCTGTATGCACTCACATGGAAATACTAGTTATTTACTCCAAAAATGCAAACACAAAATTATGAAGGTACCGAGAAATTAAGAATGTGAAAATTAAGTAGTTCTTCAACCTGAAATCACCGTCTGTGCTACTCCCCAGGCAGGAGACGCTGATTGCTCCCTCCTCGGCTCCCCGCTGGCTCCAAGCGGTGGATCACCCCGGTTCATTCCCGGCTTCCCTACGGGCCCCGTGCCTGGTTCCCAGCTCAGGCTGGAGGCGGTGCAGCTCTGCCCAGGCTCTCCGGGCACACAGCACCAGCTCCTGCTTCTCAAAGTTTCCACCTGGAGAGTGGCAGTGCTAGGTGGGCTGGAGGGGGGACACACAACTCGCTGAGAGTGTGAGGATGGGGACACAGGGATTGGGGTCAGCAGCACCCAGCCACTTACCCAAGCTGCATCCCAGGGATTTTTCCTGTGTATTTTTTGAAAAGGAGTTATCACTGCCCAGTTTCTGGGACTGTCGCTGGCAGTGGCACATGATGGTCACAGGTCACACCTTGACATCACAGGATAGACACTGAGATGAGCCTTCCACATGGCTGCACTGGAACAGCGGTCATAGAGTCATAGAATCCCAGAAAGATTTGGGTTGGAAGGAATCTTAGAGCTCTTCCAACCCTCTGCCATGGGCAGGGCACCTTCCACTACCTCAGGTTGCTCCAACCTGGCCCTATCCAGTCTGGCCTTGAACACTTCCAGGGGTGGGGCAGCCACAGCTTCTCTGCCCAACCTGTGCCAGGGCCTCCCCACCCTCACAGGGAAGAATTCCTTCCCAATATCTAATCTAAATCTAAATCTCTCCTTTTAATTTAAAATCATTTCCCCTTATCCTACCCCTATCTGCCCACGTAAAAAGTCTCACTCCAGCGATTCCATAAGCCCCCTGGTCCTGAGCAATGCCATGGGTACCACAAAAGTAGCTCAGGGCATGGCACAGCGAGAGACCACATTTCTCTGGGCCATCTGCCTGAGCCGTGGCACGACGCCCCTCACCCTGCCACCCCCCTGCTCCCCCCGCCCGTCACCCACCGCCTGTCACCAGCGCGTGGGGCAGCGCCTGACGCCAGCACCCTGCCTGGCCCCCGTCCTGCGCAGAGGCAGCAAAGATATCTCCCACCCACAGCTGAGGGGCTGCAAATTGCGTTGTGAGTGGGGGATTTTGCAGCCTTAATTGTGTTATTTTAACACAGCGTGTGTAGGTGTGAGCAGAGTGCACATGTACCGTTTCCTAGGCTGTGAACAAAGCGAGCTCAACAGAAGCAAAGTCCATGATGGATCGTGTTGGCCCCTGTAGGGTTGGCAGTGGGGACACCTTTGCCAAGCCTTGCACCCCTCTCACTGCTTCATGGATAGATTGTCAGCCCCAGGAGTGAGCTCCAAGCAGTCGCCCCATGGGTTCACTAAGATTTGCAACCAATAAGAATTTGGGGACCTTGGCATTTTGCTCTGCAGCTCAGACAGTGGTGGGCATGGCCACAGCTTGGTACCCTGGGCAGCCTGGGCTCCTCCAGTTCCTGCTCCATCATCTCTTGCTGTTCTCTGTCTTACCCATGCTCATCTGCTTGCTTCTGGGCCCACACCCTTCTGCACTGGGCAAAGTAGAAACAAATATTAAAATGGAGCCCACAGTGCAAAAATTGTATGGCTCTTGCAAGGAAAAAGCAGCTCTTGCAGGCAAAAATGTCCTAACCCAAGTTCTGTTAGGCTTTGTCCTCCCAAATCCAGTGATGAAAGCTCTGCTGCATTTAAATTGGCAAAGTGACAGGAAGTAAGTAGTCAGAAATAATCCCTGTCTGGATTAGGTTTTTCCTTGAAGGAAGAGAGGCTGATACAAGGCAAGTTTGGGCCATTAATGATGCAGGGAGATGCTCCAGCCTTGCCTAGTCTTCACTTCATTTCCCTGCTCCCAGGGGCTGTGAGGGGATAAGGACTCCAGAGCCTTCAGCACACGCTCATCCTGCCTCACTCCTGTGAGGGGATTATTTATATCTGCACACACTTTGGAAGCTCTGGTTGCAATCCACTGCCTCCATCAGGACACAACAGTGGTGTGTCCCTGCATGATGTGCTGCTGAGCTCAGTGGGGTCCTACGTGTGACACAAGGCAGTGATGCCACATGTGCCACCAGTGCCCATGGCAGGAGCTGCTTTGCTCGGTGTGAGCTGATGCAGTTCCCTCCCTGCTCCACACTCTCTGCTGGACTTCTGACAGTTGAGTAGCAATAAAAATAGCAGGGGAGGAACAGAAATCCATTCTGATTAAGCCTCTTTATTCTGAGATGCAGAGGGAGCGGGGTGGCCGTGCGTGGGCCAGCAGCAACAGCTTCCGGGACTGGGCGACCACACTCCAGCAGCTGGGTGTCCAAATCCATGTTATTTTGCCCACACATGTGACATTCCATCAGCTTTTTTTTTCCTCTGTACTGACAGATTCTCAACAACTCCCTCACAGGAGGGTGTAGCCAGGTGGGCGTGGGTCTCCTCTCCCAGGTAAAAAGGGACAGGACGAGAGGAAACAGCCTGAAGTTGCACCAGGGGAGGTTTAGATTGAATATTAGGGAAAATTTCTTCACAAAAAGGTGGTTAAGGGGTGGGGTCCCCATCCCTGGAGGGATTTAAAAGCCATGTAGATGTGGCACTTGGGGACATGGTGGCTCTGGCTGGGGAAACTGTTGAACTCAATGGTCTTAGGGGCCTTTTCCAGCCTGGATGATTCCATGATTCTTTGATTCCCTGGGCAGACAAAACAGGCTGAGAAGAGGGAAGGGGATGACACAGGACAGCAAGCATTATGGCAGTGGCCCAGGGTTCTTCCAGCTGCTCTGGGCAGCTCAGTAGCTCCCCATCATCCCAATCCCAGGCTGTGTGAGGGAAGCCAAGATAATCCCTTCCCCAAGGTCATTCAAAATGCAGCCTGTACATGGAGCATGTCTGCATGGGACGAGTGGGAAGGACAGACAATTCCCAAAGGGATCTGTGGGCACTGCTATCCCAGAAGCAATAAAAGAACAAATAGCAGAAGATTAAACCTATTCTGTAGCCAGGTCCAGCTGGACTGTGATGAGCCACGAGGAAAGGTTCAGTGCTGCTCCAGCCTGCTGCAATTTAATTGATTTGATTTAAATCCTTTGAAGAAGAAGTGGATAAGGAATAATGAGGCAAACAGGATTGTAATGCAAATGAAAGAGATGAAAGATGGCTTCAGGGAGACGCTCTTGAAGGTCAATGCCCAACGCAGAGCTGCTGCTGGTCACTCAGTCCAACGTTAATGAGGCTGTGTTCCCCCAGATGCTTTGATGGATGGAGGGATGGATCAGGAGCCGAGCACTGGGATGTCTGGCCTTTAATCCCCTTGCTCCAGGCAGATCATCCCTCGCAGCAGTGGGGAGGGTTTTACCTGGCTGTCACAGGGCCTCTGGTTCCTGCTGCCCGTGTCACACCGGGGAAGCACAAACTTCCTAATCGGGTTTTTCCAGATACTCCAATGGAGGCTCTAGCTTCAGAATTAATTAACTTCACTATCAAAAGCTGAGTCATTTGTCACAATGGTTTTGTCATTAGCTCCCATAATTAAGGAAAGTGTCACAAAACCAAATGTTTCACTTACACAAGCCAAGAGAAGCAACGCTCAGGAGCGTTTCTGACATGCTGGGAATGGGCACATCAGTGAATCTGGGGGGGCTCGACCAGGCACCCCAAAAACCTGGGGCTGGGAGGACCTTCCTGGCATGTCTGGGGCTGAGGGCAGCAGCAGGGGCTGGGGCTTGGGGAGGGGGAAGCACAGACCAAGGCTGTGCAGCCTGGATGAGCCAGTGCTGGGGCTGGCTGAGCCAGGCAGTTTTCCCAGCCCAGGGAAATTGGGGTGGCTCCTGGTGACCACCAGCCACACTGGATGGAAGAGATGAGAAAAAGTCCCCAAAGGCAGGAGGGGAAGCCCTTCCCAACACACTCACCTTTCACAAGGGCACTTCCTAAAAAAGCAGAGTTCCTCAGCAGAGGAGGGCAGGGATGTGCCATGCAGCTCTTATGATTTGATGGTGCACTCGGCCAGGGAATCCCCCTCCCTGGCCCAAAAAGCACGTGCAGGATCCCACAGAATTGGGATTTGCTCTGTGGAGCCCCAGCACCCCCCCTAGCTGCTCCCTGACCCTACTGCCAGTCACAGTGCCAACAGGGGGCCTGCCAGACACCCAACCCCCCCATGCCACCAGCTCAGCCCCACAGCCCTGCACCCCTTATAGAGACTGGGAACCAGCTCATCCCTGGAGTCTCATGGGCAAACGAAGCCAAGCTCAGAGTGTTTCTTTAAAATTATACATTTTATTTTTTCATACATGCAGCAAATTGAATCAAGAGTATATGCCCATCTAAAAGGAGGTCTTCATGAGAACCATTTGACAACACACAGCAGGTAGTCTAGGATGTAGAAAAGTCATCAAATACTTGCAGGTGAAATCAAATTCACAAACACAAACTGTTCAACAATAAACATTTTCTCTTTTTTTTTAATCTTTTTTTTTCCTTGTTTTAATTGCCACTTTAAATGTGATCAGAAATAAACAACTCAGGTGACACTTCCATGCATGGAGCCAGAGGCATGTGGCCACACAGGCTCACCTGGTCCTGCCACAGCAGATAAGTCACACCACCAGGCAGTGGGAGCGAGTTCCACCCTCCAGGTGCAATCCCGACCTTTGGAACAGCATGATCCTCGTGCTCTGTTCTAGAACCCCCCTGGTTCTTCCCTTGGATTACAGCCCTGGGATTCACAACCAGCAGAGCACATTGACTGCCCTGTGCTCACTCACCTTCCATCTTTGAGGTTCTCTGTCTACATGGGTTGGCCATGGTGCAAACTTGCATTTATTAAATTGATTAAATCAATCAGTAACTCCTTTGGTGATGGGTCTCAGCAGGAGAAGGCTGCTCAAAGCTCCAGCCAGGGGACACAAGTGCAGCAGCAGGTCCCCAGCCCTGTGCAGTCACACTGGGAGCAGCAGTGGGGCAGGTTCTGTGCCTGGAGCAGCCACTGACTGGCAGCCAAGGGGCCCCAGGGGGAACTGACCCATCCTGTCCCATGGAAACCACCTGAGAGCCTGGACCCCACTTACCTGCAGCACTCAGATGTAATCCAGCCTTGGCCAAAGGGAGGACTTGCAGTGACTGCATGTCCTGCCTCCTCAGCACCCCCTGCCCTCCCCTGGGACAGCACAGGGCTCTGGGCCCCACTCTGTCACTGTGGAACCCACTGCCAGTCCTCCTGCACCGAGGTGGGACACCAGATCTGTGTCCATGCCCCAGCAACAGCGAGTGGACAGGGGCACCCTGCCAGCCCCCTCTGCATCACTGAGCTGAGATGCCACCTCTGTCCCCAAGAGCATCCTTCTCCTGCCTCACACTGTCCCTGTGTCCCCAGCACTGCTCTGACACACACTCAGCAGTGGGGGCATCGTGTGCTCCAGGGATGGATTTACTGGGCTTTCTCCATCCTCAGAGCACTGGGGGACTGGTGAACGGGGCTCTCCTGAAACTCAGCTCCAAGTGTCCTCCTGCAGCCCTGCTTTCCCCATCCAACAGTGAAGACTAAATCATCAAATTACAGTAAACAGTGACTCAAGCCCTGTCACCCTGCCCTTCCTTGGAGGAGTCCACACAGCTCTGAGTGTCTGTCCAGGGCCAGGTACATCCCATTACATGTTTCTCCATGGAAGAAACAGCTCATCTGGAAACAAACCTTGAAATAAGTTTGGCAAGTAGCAGAATGGATCAGGAATACTGAAGGTGCGAGTCCTGTGAAGAGGACCCAGCCCTTGCCAAGCTCTCCCCAGAGCATGGATCTCAGTCCCAAAGCTGCCACCCAGGCTGCCTGGTGCCACATCCCTGCTTCCCCATTCCGTTTGCTCAGCATCCAGCACTGCCTGCTCCATGCACAAGTGTCACCCCAACACAGACACACAAGTCCCAAACAGAAAAGACATGACTCCCCTTGCAGCAGCCCCTGCACGTGCCCATGGCCCCAGGGTGCTCCTCAGCCCCGGAGACCTTCCAGCAGCATCCTGGGCAGGCCTGGGAGCACCCTCAGAGCCAAAGATATGGAAACTAAAGACACTCACCACTGAAGTAATAGTAATTCTGCAGCAAGGGGTTTGAAGGTCACAGTACCACACATGCTCTGACATCAGCTGTGCTCTGCAGAGGATGGCACCCTCAGGAATGTGTGCCAGGCTCCTGGGAGCCCTCACCAGTCATCAGCCCCCTGAGCCTCTCTGGGCCTCACCTGGTGCAGAGCCTCTCATAAACCCCCTTGTCCATCTGGCACAATTTGCAGTTTTTCTGGGTTTGGTTTGGTTTCCTCCAGCCCAGGGCAGAACCCAAGGCCACAGGCTCAGCTCACCCTGCAGCAGGCACAGGGCAGTGCCAATGGCTGGGGAACAGGGCAAGGACACCCATCCAGCCCCCTGGCACTGGAACATCAGCTTAGCTGCTGGCAGCCCTTTGTTCTCAAGGAATCATTAAATGAAGAAAATAATTTCCAAAGGTAGAGCTTGACGTTTATAAAAGATCTACAAACCAGAATTTCCTCTGTAGAATTCTGTGTGATGGATAAAATCCCAGCCCATTTCCCTGCAGCAGGGAGGACTGGCTGGTTCAGAACACACACACAGGGGTTCTAAACCAGCCAGGGCTGTGAGGGGGGCGGGGGACGGGGACCCAGGGGCTGCTCCCCTTGGGCTCTGCCTCTGTGAGCCCCACAGCCAGTCAGAGTCACTGCCCTGCTTCCCATGGGCAGGCCCTGCCTGCTCCTGTCCACCTCTGCCCACTCTTGCCCCCATCTGCCTGCCCCTGCTCCTTCCTGCCCACTCTTGCTCTCCCCTGTCTGCTCCTTTCTCCACCTGCCTGCTCCTGCCTGTCTGCCTCTGCCCACACCTCCCTGCTCCTCTCCTACACTGCCTGCTCCTACCCACTCCTGCTTGTCCTTGTCCCATCTTGCCTGCTCCTTCCTACACCTGCCTGCCCTGGCCCTCACCTGCCTGTTCCCACCTCCACCTGCCCCCTCCTGACCACTCCTTGCCTGCTCCTGCCTGTCCTTGCCCCCTCCTTCTGGCCCCTGTCCTCCCGCACACCATGGCTCTGCCTCACAAATGGCTGCTGGTATTGTCTCTTCTCATTCAGAATTTTTTTTAATTGATGAAGAAGGTCCTGGATTGCTGACTAAAACCCCCAGGAATTTTGGTGGAAATCAGGGAAATCAAGATGCCTGTGAAATCCATGGGTTTGGAGCCTAGAAGAGAATAGCAGAGGGTGGAAAGTAGAAAAGTTTCCGTTATAAATAGCCCTCAGTGCAGCCCTTTGGTCTTGGGCATGTTTTCTGTTGGTAAATTGTAAACCGAGAATATAAATGTGTTTTGTTTTGGTAGAATATTAATATCCTTTACAGAAGCTGTTACATCTCAACAGTGTCTGTGAAAGATTTATGCGAGTGCTGACAGAGCGTATCAAAACTGCAAACTGTTCCAGATGTTACAAAAAAAATCCCACCTTTCACTTAGAAAAAGATTTGCTCTGATTTACAAGAAGTGGCATGGGATTGGTTTGGAGTCGTAATGCCTGAGCGTTGGGAAGGGGGATGGTGGGGGAGGATGCTCCAGAGAGCCAGGCTGACCCTATAGACAATGTGAAAAAGGTAGGTCTATAAGCAGGTTTTTCCACACTGATCAAATGTATCCATGTCTTGAGCAAAAGGCTCCTCTAAGACAAGCTCACACTCAAGCTTCAGCACAACGCTTTAAGCGACCAACCATGCTTAGCATTCCACAGCAACGCTTTGGGACTAGCTGGGTCACTGGGATCTCAGCATCCCACTGCAAAAATTACAGAGACTGTAGCAATTTGGTGTATTTCTGTTTAAAAACTCTATTAGTCACCACCAACTATAGTTCCTAGAAGTATCACTGACCGGTAACTGGCACCCGGGACACCTCTGGCTACGGAAACCAAGCTAGCGAGTGGCACGGACATGGAGAGGCCTCCGAGGAGAAGCGGTCGGCGAGTTTGGCGTGAGGGAATGTGTGTCTGCACTGCTAATCCCGGAAGACTAGTGTCAGTATGTACAGGGCGACCTGGAGCTGGGACAGCGAGGAGAGGCCGCGACTACACGTTAATGACAAACTCGGGGTTGGTGTAGGAGAATCCAGCAAACTCGTTCTGGTCCAAGTTCATGATGAAGAGTTTGTCCGTGGGCGTGAGCTCCACCGGCTGCCGGGTGAACTCTTTGTCGAAGTTGGAAGTGTCGCGTTTGTCCTTCTGTCAAACGGAAAGCACAGAGTTAAACTGGGAAAGGAGGGAGCCAGCAAGAGAGGGTGGCGGCACCCAGGGGTGGGGGCAGCATCCGGGGCAGCTGTGTTGTCCCCAGGGAAGCCGTGCTGGCCCAGGGGAACTGTGTTGTCCCCAGCATTCCACATTCCACACCGGTGCCTCAAGCTGCCACTGATGTAAACGTACAGCCCTGTACAAAAGAAACAGCCCCACACCACCAGCAAGAAGAGAGGAACACCAGTTTAACACGCCTGAAACACACAACCAGGACACAGAGGGACACACGAGAGCTGGGGGTGTTGGGAAGGGGCCACCTCTCCTCCCCAGATCACTGCAGGAGAGAACACAGGACAGTTCTCAGGATGCACAAGCTTCACTGCAACCAGAGCTGGGCACTGCAGAGGAGGAAGGAGCCTGGAGAAAGCAACATGCCTCAAAACGGCAGCAACAATCAATACGATGTTAAAATTTAAACAAAATAATCAGCTGTAAGAGCTCCTTCTGCTTTAAGGTTGGTTTTTGAATGATGCCATGATATGGTGTTAACCAACACTGGTTCATTGATGGAGGATGCAATTTGCTCCAGGGTTGTATAGAGAAAACACACAGCATTTCAAAACCTCCAAGAAGGAAAATTCCACATATGCAACCTTTTCTCCTTGTAATTTCATAAGAAGAACCACTTTGCAGCTACACCCAAGCCAAAAAAGGGAAAAAAAGGATGTTAGTGTCAGGATTAGTGCTGGGAACCTGCTATCAGCACTGCGAAGCCAGCGCTGGGAAGGCATGGGCTGTTTTCCCAAATCCATGTGGATCAGAGCCTGCCTGGCTCAGGGGGTCCTGCTGGAGGAGGTGGTGGGGCCATGGCTGAAGGGGTGACCAAGCACTGAAGGTACAGAACAAGCACTGCGGGTCCTTCCTTCATCTGCAAGGGAGGACATCAGGAGCTGGGAATTGGCTCTGCTTCACCTCATTATTTAAAGCCAACATGCTCAAAAGACCTGCCCTGTCCCTTCTTCCATGTCTTTATGTAGGAGAGACCTCAACTCTGTGTTGAAGGTGACCTTCCCCTGCTGTGACACTGGCAGGACCCTGTCACAAATTTGGTGCCTTGCAGAAACCTGCAAGATGTTTGTTGTTCTTTTTTTTTTTTAATTTTTCCCAGACTTTGCCTTTGAAGGGGCACCTGATCTGCTGTACTGGGATTTCCAACCCTGGATTAATCTGTCAGCTTGTACTGAGAAAATGAACAGTGGGGGTCCTGCAGGTTCCACATCCCACCCTGCTCTCCCCACCTCCCACTACCGTCCTGGTGAAGGACATGGCAGGTGAAATGCTGTGTCCTCCCTGCAGTCCCTCTAGTCCCAGCAGCTGCCACTGTCCCAGAACACTGGGGCAGAGCCATCAGCACCTTCATGTCTCAACAGGAGCACAGCCAGGACAAGGCACAGAGCCAGGTCCTCCTGCCAGCCCAAGACAGGCCAGGAGCACCACACCATGGCTGCAGTCAGACTGAGCCTTGGAGATGAGCCAGCGATGGACCAGAACCTCCAGGGATGCTCAGAGACCCCACTTGCCACAGGGGAGATCCCACCAGTTTGGCTTTAGCCTTCTGAGAGGAACATCAGAGCCAGCCAAGGACAACGGAGAGGAGACAAGGTGGGAAGAAAAGCAGGGCTGGATGGAGCTCAAGGAGCAAAGAGAAAAAAAGCCAGAAGAGCTGGGATGCGGCTGTGCTGTCAGGCCTTGAACACGTGGTGATGCTCAGGGCACTGGTGTCTGCAGGTCCCTGAGCTGCCAGAGTCCCTCCAGGGCACACTCCCACACAAAGAAGGAAGAAGACATGGATTTGGGGGCACAGAAGGAGCAGGGAAGGGCAGACGAGATGAAGGAGTTGACTTGAGGCGCAGAGTTCTGCAGGCAAAGGGTGGAGCAGCTGAAATGTGAGGACAAGCCCACCTCGATGACAGCAGGGTCCCTCCAGGGACAACGGCCAGATGGTCCATGGCAGAGCTCTTCACTGCAGAGGGGGTTGGCAAAGGGTCTCTCTTGCATCCCAGCATGTGTGGAAGGAGCTGATGGTGGGACTGGGCTCCTGCCTTGCTCCCACAGGGATGCTGAGCTGCCCAAGTGGTTCCTGAAGGTCACATCCATCCAAACCAACGTGTGCCAGGACAGCACCATCCTACCAAGCCAGGAGATTCTCCTGAGCAGGAATGCTGTGGGATACTGCAAACGGGAAGGACACATCTACATTTGCCACTGATGCAAGTTGTCCCAGCCTTCCAGAGAGCTTAACCTGCAGGCCCTGGGGTGGGAAAAACCTGCTGCTGCTGCTTTTTGGCAGCAGAAAGCTCTGACAAAGGCTGCAATGTGCCTGGGAGGGGGCTCAGGGCAGCCACCCACTCCTGCACTGCCCCCTTCGGCAGCTTCCCCGCTCCTCGGGGGCTCGGCTGGGAAACCGTGAGTACAGCAAAGTGGGGTTTGCTGATTTCTTACCTTGAATTTTGTCTGAATTGCAATTTGGCTTCTGTCAAGATGATGAACAATCTGGGAACAGGCAGGGAATGGCTGCACGGATCTGGTACGGAGAGAAGGGAGGGCAGGGAGCACTCAGGGCTGAAAGTGCCTCCAGCAGTGGGTGAATTGACGCTGGAAGGTGACGAGGAGCACAGCAGGATGGCGTGGCAGGGGCACACGTCGTGCTGTCCAAGGCACTGTGCTCCAGAGCAGTGTTTCTGCCCGGACCACAGGGACGAGAATCCTCCCGGACTGCTGCCACTGAGCTCCTTCCCCGCGCCAGAGCTCCGGGACCAGCTCCCACCAGTGCCCTTAGTGCTGCCATTCGGTGCCTTTCGGAACAATCCTACAGCGTCCAGACCCGCAGAACTTGGCAGAAGTGGATTCCTAAAGGCAGGAGGGAGGGTCTGCCGGCACTCCGGAGGGATGTTAACAGGAACCTGTAATCCCTCTTTAGCTCAAACTGCCAATTGCTTTGAACAACCGCTCCCGGGAGAGCGGGGCCGGGATGAGTCACCGGCACAGCCGGGCGCTCGCCTCTGCAGTCCCACAAATCCGCAGTCGGCTCCGTTCAAGGTGCTGGAAGAGATTCCCAAGCGGCAGAGCTCTGCTGGCCTCCACCCCGGATCGTCCTTCCTCCGAGGGTCATCCCAGAGAAATTCCTTCCCTGCCCGTGCTGGAGGTGCGGGGTCATCCCAGCGCAGCGTGGGCTGGTGCTGCGGGCAACTCCCTGCTCGGACGATGCTTCCAGTACATTCTACGTCTGTTTTTTGGGGCAAACGCTGCAGAAGAAGAAGAGGCTCCAGTGCTGCCTGTGTGTCCCTGAGCTGGTGGCCCCCAGCAGCCGGGGAAGCTTCCAGCCCTCGTCACGGTGCAGCCCCAACTCCTGGAATGGCCTCGCTGAACGGCAGAAACCCATTATTGCCAAACACATGCAGGTTTCTTGCACATAATTTCTCACTTTTTATTTTATAATCAGTATCAGAAAAAAATAAATTGGCACATTACAAGTCAAAGCAGACTGATACAGTGACACCCCATGAACATCTGCAAGGGTATAAAAGGAAGCGGCGTGATTTATTGTTGTTTCAAGAGAAATTCACCCTTCCTGAAAGGTTTCCTTTGAGGCCAGAAACAAAATTCAAGCCATTTAAATATCTAGTGGCAAATTTTAAGAGTAGGATTATTAGTTGAAACAAGTTTTTTTATGAGGTTCATAACAGAATTCACAATACTGGTCAGAGTTAAACAGCTCCTGTTTGGGTTAATACCATTTGACACATTTAAAGGGCAGGTAGAAAACTCCATCAATTGCTTTGGCATTTGAAAAGAAGAAAAAGCTTCACTATAGGACTGATGCTGGTGGCGTTTACTAGGGTGACCATGGATTCAAAAGCAGCTCTTTTGAATTTCTCATTAACCACTGGATATGTTTATTTTGATTTAAAAAATGCCACTTAGAAACTGCACAATCAGGAGAAATCTTTGCCAAGAGCAGCTCTGCTTTCCTGAATAACTTATCCCACTGCTGGGATACCAATGCCGGGAACACACCAGCCCCAAGCACCTGTGAAGGGAAGGGGCTGGTGTGGTGGGGCTGGACGGACAACAGGACACAGCTAAAAAAGGAGCCAGGATCAGCATCTCAGCTCTCTGGAGGTTCTGGAACGAACAGGAAGGCTCCAGAGAAAAGTTTCCTTAAAAATACTTACTTGCCACTAAGGTTAAGGCAGCTAAATATTAAATTTTCATGATTATATTAAAGACTAGAAAAAGGAAAGAGCAGGAATTAAAGCACATCATGAAGGGATTTCTCCCAATTGTCACTGTGTTTCCATTTTCCTTCTGACACCCACTGAACTGTTCCCATTTTCTACAAATTAACCATCACAAAAGCCCACTTGCAGCATTTCCTGCACATCAGCCCTCCCAGAGACACCCCAAATTGCAGGAGGACACTTCTGGCTTTGAAATATGGTGAGTCTAGTAAGGGACTGAAGAAAATCCATGGATGCAAGTTTTGCAATAGAAAATGTCACCACAACAGCAGCTGGGACTGGATGATGGATGCAGGGATAAGATCTACAGAGCTACTTAGCTCTTGGCTTGAGGCTTAAAAAACTCAGAGTTAAAAAAGGAAAATCCTTCGAATTCTGCCTGGTCAATGTTCCTGATGACTTCCTGGTCAGGAGGGGTGAGCACGGGTGGATGGCGAGTGAAAAACCGGTCGAAGTTTTCAGCATTGCGTCCACACTATGAGAGGGGAGAAAAGAATGGATGGTGGGTGGGCAAGGAAGTGACCCCTGGGATAAGGCTGCACCTACCCCCTAGTGTGGCACAGCCACGGCAGGACAGGAAAAGGTGCAAAACACACTCTGTCAGTCACGACATGATGGCATGGCATGGCATGGCACAGCCAGGGACTGCCACCCCCCAGCTGTGCCGTGGAAAGTGGCTGCAGCAGGAATGAGATGGGATGTGATCAAAACAAGGGGCCTGGAACTTCCCAGGCTGCAAGGCAGGATTGAATGGAGTAACAAGAGCAGTAGCTCGTATCAGGGGGTGCTGGGTCACTGTGCAGCTCCAGAGCAGACTCAGTTCCTTCCACACACATTCCATGTGGGACTCTGCTCCAAGGACTGCTGATTCTCCCTCCCATCACACACAGCCAATGCTCTCCAGGCCCTGTTTCCTCTAAGGAGTTGCTCAGCCAGCACATACCAGTCCCTCAGGTCTCTCTCCTGTTGCCCCAGAGAGAACACAGGCTCCGAGTGCTGCCACAATTTTTCCTGGCATTTAACTTGCATTTGTTAAGTAAATAGATTTGCATTTTTAATAAACATCAGATTAAATTTAATAAAATATTAACAACAAATACATGTCAGCTTCCCATTCCTTCCTTTGCTCAGAGGTTTCAGAGAAGACAATGTGAAAACCCAGCCTGTTCTGATGGCACTTTCCTTTGGCAGCTCTTATTTGTCTTTATAGCACCAAGTGAGACACTTACTCTTCTCCAACCTCTAAAAAACACTCAGTGGGTATATGCTTGAGTCGATTTAACTCCAGCTTCAGCCACAGTGACAGTACATCCCTCCAATCTGAGCCTATCCTTCCGCCCCGCAGTTCCCCTCAGGTTTGTAAGGCCATGTCTTCACATTTCTGCTCTGGGTTTGTTAAGCTTTTGCTCCCAAAAACATCTCTTGCCCACAACCATGAGCTCAGAATGGAGCCAAATCCAGCCCTTCTCCCCCTCTGCACCTTCCCTGGGCTGTGGGGTCCCACAGGCTGCAGCCCCAGCCCCAGGAGCTCTGGGCACCCCTGACCCCACAGGAGCCAAAGCTGCTCTCCCTGTGCTGGAGCCGGTGCTGCTCCACAGCACAGAACCAAATCCAACTTGAGGTGTCTGACAAGTCAGAAACAGCCCCACACCTTCTCAAAGCCGTTACATTAACATCAAACCAACAATTAAATCCTCCAAAGGGGAGCTGCCAGTTCTACAAAGCCCAGAATCCAAAGCCAGGACACAAGGAACCAGGCTGGGCTTTTCTGGGCCACTGGGATAACACAGATCAGGAGCAGAATCACTGGAAAAGCTGCAGTGCTGCAGGTCATGAGAGCAATAACACCACCCAGGGCAGGGGTTACCTGCAGCTCACCTGCCAATTCCATCAATCCCAAAACACACCGAGAGCCTTCCAGTGCTTTCCAGCCCTGCTGTCATTCCCTATTAGCTTCAGGAGACCTTGGTGCAGACATTCAGGGCAGCTCATGTGCAATGTCTGACAGCACCAGCTGCCTTTTGGCTACAAAGAAATGTGCTGTCTTAAAAAAAAAGACCCAAAAAATCAAATGAGCAACCCCCTCAGAAAGATTTAAAAATTAATCCTGATGAGATGCTGCCAGTAATTGGAATAGGAAGCACAAATATATTTTAATATGCATATTGGCGAGCAAGAATTTCTCACTATCATGCAATAAGGCATAAATATATGGATGGAAAATTTGAAAAGTTGCATCTGTGGACTTTCTGTTTGGATGCTGATAAAATGGATGGATAAAATCAATACTTTAAAGCTGAAAATTTGTCTTTGGTTTACATTCAAGCCAAAGCCCAAGGTCTGAAGGTGCTGACCTTGCACTGGTGCCACAGACAGTGGGGGGCTCTGGGAACATGGCAGGGTTATCCCAGCCCAGCACTGCCAGAGTTCCAGACTCCAGGTTTGGCCCACCCCTGTGATAAGGGAGAGCAGGAAGGATCTGTGCTGCTTCAGGCAGCACACAGTCACTATCTGCAGGAGCACCTTCTTTACAGCTTCTCAAATTAAGTTCCACGTTAATGGACAGGACATGAATTTTTACATTTATCTAAAGCCACCTTGTGAAAAATCTGCCTCGTTTTAGTCCAATATTAATGTACAGGCATCACTCCACCCTGACTGGAGAAAGGGGGAGGGTGGGAATTTATCTTACATAAATCCCAGCGTGTCCTGTCTAATATTTATAGCCAGCACAGAATGGCTTTTCTTCCTGAGCTGCAGAAATAAACCTGTCAGCTCTGAAGATGGCCTTGTATTTTATCACTTTCCTGCTTGATTTCAAATAGAGACAAAAGGCATAATAAAATATTTTCCATTGATCCCTGGGATGCAATCAAGGACCATAAGAAGCCAAGGCTGCTGCTGCCACCAGCCCTGGTTTGCAGTGCCAGGGAGAGGTGCTGGGCTGGAGACACCCCCGATTTCCCAGGGTTTGGCCCAAACCAGTGGTACAGCCACAGTCCCACTGGTCTTGCAGGCAAGTCTGACCTTCCTGGTGCTTCTCTGGGTCAGGAAACTGGCTCCTTGTACTCCAGGGAGGATCAGGGCTCTTCTAGCAATTGTGCTGAGGGGAATTTGGGTGACAGCCCCGCCGAGGGTCTCTGTGTTGGGCAGGGAGATGATGGTGCTTTTCAGTCCTTTCTGAGTAATGACCCCCAGTTTGGGATGCTCCAGGTCATCCTTTGATCCCTACTGATGGCAAAGGGAGCATCTGTGAAAGTTCCTGATGTAGGACCCTGTCTTTCATCCAATTCCTATGGAAAAAGCCAAGTTTCTGCCTAACAGACTGAAAGCAGCAGCTGAATAGTCTGGGGAATCTCAGAGAAAATCTTTACAGGACCCTGAGACTTCCAGAGCAAATCCTGACTGGATCACCAGAGGACATATTTAACCTTAGCACACCCACCTGCCCACTGTCATCACCCCCAATCCTTAAATCCCATTTAATTAGGAAATTACTTGTGCAAACATCAGACCTTACCTCGTACAGGCTGAACTAAGGCTACAAAACCCCACATGCAGGGAACCAGCACACATGCAGGTCTATAAATGGCATTTCAATACTAATTAACTCAAAGCAGTGAGGGGAAAATTAATTTATGCAATTAGAAATTATTAGATTAAAAGCCATTTTTAACCCCTTGTCCAGTTGTGGGTAATCTTAGGCTCTGCCATGTGATTTTAGTGCTTTCAAAATGAGACTTATCCAATCACTAGGCTTTATGTAAAGGAGTCATTAGGTACCAAAACCAATAATTATCTCAATAAGAGACAGGGAGACCAGGGAAGTGCAGATATACTCCCAGGGTAACTGTGGACCCAGGGAAGGAATTGTTATGCACCAGCCAGAGCAGGGAGCAGCCAAGCACAGCCCCATGTCAGAACCACCAAAGACAACCCAGCCCCTGATCTGTCTCGTTCCTGACTCTGTGATAAAGGTTAATCAAGCACAAAGCAACACATGAGCTCTTGGGAATTCACTTCCAGCTCCTGGCACAGAACAGCCCCGCAAGCCAGGGGCTGAAGTCTTCATTTCCCTGTTGGGGTACAGTGATTGAGGGTTTTGGGAGGGATGTGATGTCACAACGAGCCCTCCCCAGCACTTGCTGTACTCCCAGTACCCCACTCAAAACTGCAGAGATGCTACAAAATCATGGAAACGTGGCTAAAAAAAGAAGAGACAACAAGCAGAGGTGCCTCTGTGGAGACTGGGTGTGGATGAGGACTTGAGCCACGAGCTCAAATCAAATATGAATTAATGACACCCCTGGTAAGCAAAATGATACTAAAGACAATTTGGAAGGGGCTCTGCTCTCCTGGGCTGGTGGTCCTGGGGCTGAGCACAGACTGGAGCAGGAGATGGCTGGGGGCAGACACACAGCCCTCATTGGTGCATTATTCCTTATTTTGAAGCCAGGCCAGCACAGACCCCTCTGCAGCAGCACTCTGCCCTCTGTGACCCCTGAAGGTCACAAACACTCAGCTCTGTCTCCCCTCACCACCCCCCAAACACTCTGGTAGTGCCCAAACCCCATTCTCGTTCCTGCTGCTCTGCGCCACAGCTGGCAGGAAAGAACCAGCCTTTTCCAGTATAGACACACTGCTGGAGAAATATCAGCTATCAGCAGGTACCTGAGTTGTCTTAATCCTCCCTAAATCCCAAATCAGCTGCTGTTAATCTCCCTGTCCTATCAAACAGGGAATTTTCCTGGTGCCAGCCGTTGGGTGAAGCGACAGCCAGCAGCTTAACCGTCCCCCTCCCCAAGGCTGGTGTCAAAGGGATTTTTTTTAAAAGGAAGAAGACATTTAAAGCAGGACAAAATTTGCACATTTTAAAGTAGAAGAGCAGTAAGAAAGTGCTTTTTATGGAGTTCAGTTGTTTTTCACTGTAAAACACCAAACACCAACGCTGTGCCCCAGCCCAGGGCAGGTGACACTGGGGACCTGCTGGGGAAGAGAGGTATGAGGGAGAGGGGACAAGAGCAGCTTCATTATAAAGTAGACACAGAGGGACATGGCAGGAGCTATGGATTTCCATCTGTGCCTCAGCATCCCAAAGGCCTGATCCCACCCCCAGACACATCCTGGGGTGCACAAACAGCTCCAAACACTTTCACACCATTACACTTCAATATCAAAGTTAACACTTTCCCAGTAATGCCATTCCTACATGGTCTAATGGCTTGAAGATTCCCTTGCTTCTTAGAGAAAAGCAAGCAGGCAGCAATCCAGATCCCCATGCTAACCATCCCAGATGCTTCCCAGCCCCTGGGTCTCCCCTTTCCAAGGCAAGCAGAGAGAACAGGACATCATCCCTCTGAGGATGTGGAAGCAGTGCAGCACAGACTGCAAGTGAGCAGCTCTGAGGACAGGATGCCACAGAATTCCCCGCAAAGACATCACTGCCAGGAGTGAACCTGGTAAAAATATCTGTCTGAAATTAAAACAAGCAGCTCCAAACACCAGCAGGGCACAGCAGGCAGCTCCCCAAGTCACCAGCCCTACCCCATCTGTGCCAAGTGCTGGAGAGAGACAGAGCTCCAGAGGCTTCTGCCTGGCCACCAAATGGGTGGATTATTCCTGTTTGATCAGTCGGGAAGGGCTGTAGGAGGGAGAAAGCTGCTGGAGCAGAGAAGCACTGAGAGGGAGCACAGCTAAAGGCACCAAGCACCCTGCAGCGATTGGACTCCCACTCCACATTTTCCCTGAAAGCAGAGTTTTTCCAAGCACCAAAGGGTGCTTCAGACAGACAGGATAACTGTAAAGCAGAGGAAAAGCAGATGTGCACAAGGTTGTTACGGGCAGAGGGCCAGGAGAGGGTTCAGGTAAATACATGGAGTATCCCTGGACTCTGAGTTGTGATTTGAGAGGATGGATCACAAATATCAGCCACGGAGATCAGACTTACTGTGGATTCAGCTCTCTGTGAAACACCAGTGCCCAAGTAGGGCACAGCAGTCAACAGGCAGCCTGAGGGGAAGCATGTGAATAAATCCAAGCCTTAAGAACCTGGAGCACCACAGAGAGACATGGACATGGCTGTGACCCTCCCAGTCCCACCAGAGTAATAGATAAATCCAGGGAGAGATGTCCCTGTCCCTGAATCTATGTAGTTATTGCTGCCTCCACATCCTCTCTGGGGAAGGGCAGGGAGAGCATAGGGAGAGAAGGCGTCACACAGAATTTGGGGTCACAGAGCAGCCCAAGCACCAAGGGCACACAGAGAGACCCATGGTGGGGTTGAGGCTGCACTCCTGCACTGGTGTTACATGGACAGATGTCACTGCAAAGATGGCAGGACAGGGAGCAGCCAAATATTCCCATCTTTTTTGACAAACAGCTTTCTGATAGCTCCTGCCTCCACCTTGATTTGGCTCTGGCAGCTCATTCCTGCCCGGCTGCACTGTGAGCACCTCTCTCCAAGAGCCAGGCAGGGCTGAGGGAGAGCAGCCAGGATCCCCTCACCACAGAGCTCCCTCTGCCCACGAGCCAGGCTCCAGCCTTCTACCTTGGAGAGAGACTGTAGCATGAAATCCAGCTCACTGCCCACTCAGACTGAGCTGAGCTGGGTGCTGAAGTAAAGTCGAGATTAAAGAAAAGAGAGACCTGGTCAGCTTGAAAGAAGGGAGGGAAAACCCAACAGACAGACTGACCCAGACAACAGACAGACAGTGCTCCAACACAAAGGGGTCTGGGACCTGAACACATGGAGCTTCCATCCCTGCAAGCCAGAGTGGAACCAGGAATCCCAGAACTCTCCTGCCACAGCAGAGCTCTGACACGTACGTGGCAGATCCAAGGACACACAATCTTCCAGCAGGCAGGGAACTGACACATCCAGGAGGAGCAGCACCTGCCGGGCTGCCTGTGGTGTGTCCCCACGAGTGGAAGTGACCGTGGAGGAGAACCCTGGTGTGTGAGAGAGTGGGAGGGGGACACGGAACACTTACAGCCTTTGGCTTGAAGGGGGGCTGGATCTCCTTGCGCTCCAGCTTGTCCCAGTCGATGTAGCGGAAGAAGGCGTGTTCCTTGATGTCCCGCTCCCCCTCCGGGCCGCAGCCCAGGCGCTTGGCAGGGTGCTTGGTCATCAGCTGGGGACAGAAAGACAAGAAACACTCACTCACAGGCTGTTTGCTTCCCAGAACGCCCCCTTTGATAAGTCCCCAGGGAGCTGTGTTGCCCAGCTGGAGAGGCTGCTGCTCCAGGACACCTCAAATCAGGGTCTGCAGCCCACATGGGTCCCATCTGTTCCACTGGCTTTTGGGGCTCCAAGCACAGGAACAAGGGAGAAGCCAGAGCAGTTCCAGGGACAGGGAGGGTTGACAATGGCTTATGACAGCAGACTAAGCAGACAGCAGGTACATGAGCACTGGTGGGATGAGCACGTCCCCTTTCCCTTTGGAATGAAACTGGTTCACCAGGTAACAACCTTGGGGTACTGGCAGAGATCCACATGGTGCCACAGCCCCTCCTGCTGCACGGGGCAGCAGGAGGGGAACTTGGTACAAACTTCTCAGCATCTGCAGAATTAACTCTAAAACCCACTGCCCATTCAAGATGAATAATCTGCCCTCCAAAACTTTCATCAGCCCTGGAAGCAGAACCCCCACTCCTCCAGAGATGTGGCAGCACAGACACGAGGTGGATTTGTAATGAAAGAGTCAATTTGGAGGAAAAAAAGCACAGCCCATTAATGTGGTTTATCATTTAGACTTCTCCTCTTCACCAGCTCAATAAGGGAAAGGGGCCCCAGGAATTAAGGGCAACTGTACAACATTAATATCCTGGGGCAGGGTTTGAGCTGTGTTCAGAGATCAGTTGGAGATTTCAGAGATTCACAAGACATTGATAAGGATGGAGAATATGAGCTTTATACCTGCAACAAAAGCATTGCTTTATTAAAAGCAAGGCAGTTCAAACTGGTCCCAGGACTGTGCAGAGGTTGCAGCAAGCCTGACTCTGTGTCCCAGGGTTGGGGGAGCCTCCAGGAGGGACAGGAGGTGCCAGTGCTCCAACTGGAGAGCTGACACACCCTCCACTCTTCTGCTGAGATTGGCATCCCAAAAGAAAAGGGTTTTAGAAGTGAGCAAAGAAGCTGTGGCTGCCCCATCCCTGGAAGTGTCCAAGGCCAGGCTGGAGCAACCTGGGATAATGGAAGTTGTCCCAGCCCATGGCAGGGGGTGGAACGAGATGGGCTTTAAGATCCCTTCCCACTCAAACCATTCTATGATTTTCAGATCAAAATAAGCCCATCAGCCCAAGCAGCCACTGGAATGGTGATCTCAGAAGTCCCTGCCAGGTTCCCATCCAGGCAGAGCTCCCCTGCCCGGGGTGCACATGTTTGAACACGAATCAGTCCCAGCATCTGTGCTGGCACAAAACAAACTTGCTCAGGGAAGTTGATCTTGAACAGCAATGCTGAAAGCAAGGAAAACCCTGGGAAAAAACCTCGAACCCCTAAAAAGACAAAAAACTCCAACAAATGCAAGGTAAGAGCAGAGTCACCAACTGCTCTGAGAGCAAACAGCTCTTCATCCCTGGACACCAGCCGAGACAGCATCTGCAGCAAGAAGAGTGATGGAGCATGGCTTCCATGGAGCAGCATCCCCCTGGAAAGCCCATCTGCAAACAGCCAGGGCCTGGCAGGCTGGACTAGGGATTTTCCAGCCTCTGCTCAGGACAAGGATGTGACTGGCATCAGCATCAGCCTTGCAGAGCCCTGCACAAGGAGTCATGCTGGAGCAGGGCCAGTGGGCTGGGGAGGGAGGGCATGGGGTGGGGTCAGGTGGCAGTAGAAACAAAAGCAAGATTTTTTCTAACTTGTTTTTTGTTAATAGAGTTTCCCTTGGCACTGCAGCACACAGATCTTTATAAAATAAAAACCCAACAACAAATCTCAGAGTAAGAGGCCTGGGAAGGTAGCAGAGGTGACATATTGAATACATGTGGCAGCAGCCACGATGGGCTTTTCTCAGGTACCAGCACCAGGGGAAATGCTACCCAAAATACCTGTAAATATTCCCAAAATATGTGGAAAACATGGCATTTCATGCCTTTGCTACCAGGAACAGATTAAAGATGGAGCTGATAGTCCCAGACAATCTGTTCCCCTGGAAAGGGCTGATTTGCTCAGGCACCATCAAATCCCTCCATATGGGATGGAAAAGGCTGAGGGTTTGTGCCAGTGCCCACACAGTCCTGGGGCCAGGACAGGAGTCTGGATCCCAATGATCACCCTGATGCTCAGGAGAGCAAATCTCAGCTACCTACACTGAAACAACAGCTCTCAGGTCAGCCCTCAGAACCAAATCCGAGCTGACAGCACAGGAGGGAGATGCTCTGTTTGATGTGCTAATTGCTGCTGACTGGTGAGTCCTGGAGCCCTGTGCCAGGGAACTCTCCATTTCCTTCCAGCCAAGGATCCCTGATTAATACTTGTCTCTGGGTCAGGCTGGTTCCAGGCTTTCAGGATCAAACGTGTCCTCTGAGAGCAGTGCAGCAGGAAGGGCTGACTGGCACCAGCACATCAGAGTGAAACCGTGGGGGAGCAACAAACTGGGTTTGGAGGACGTAGTGGTGAAACACCAAACCCCTCAAAGGAAGGGCAGAGGCTTCTCCAGTGGCTTGTTCCCTGGGTTTGTGCCCTCCTGGCAGACCTACCACACACCAACATAAACAGCTTGGCCTTAATGTAGCTCATCGAGATGTATTTCACTTATTCCCCACAAATACTTTGTTCCCAGCTTACTAAAAAGTTCATAAATCCCACACAGAGTTTTAATTAAACTTTCTGGTGTAGCAGCTTGGTGGTGTCAAGAAATGTCATGAGGTTTTGAGACAACAGTAGTACAGAGGGAACCACCACTTTGCTACAAAAAAATACAGACATTTATACAGAATCAACCCTCAGTGCGTGGCCAAATATCCTCCCATGCAGCCTCCCATCTCCAGAGTGAGAAAAGCCATCACAGCTACTCTCAGCAGACGCTGCAGTCACGGTCCCTGTTCGTCTATTTACAGCCCCCACGTTGTGACTGATGCAGCAGCAAACAAAGCTGACACAGAGCCTGGTCCCTGTTTCAGCCTCCTCTGCCCCGGGCACCACAGGGATAACGATGCTCAGCAGCACTGAGCACCTCCTGCCCTACCACAGATACACTGGGTTCTCTCTTTACATCACAAACGACACCAGCAAGAGGATGAGATGCTGGAATCCGTGGGAATTCCTCTCCAGCCACCCTTGTGGTTTCTGAATTAAGGATTTGATTTTCCTACGTTCTGCTGACACTGGTGGGGCAGCACCCCTGCCCTGTGCCCCATTCCAGGTGGGAACACCTGCAGCAGCTTTTCCCCATGGGACAAGTGAATATTCCTCCTTAACTCCAGCTCAGAATCCTGGCAACGCCAGGAAGAGGCTTTGAAATGCCGCAGTGGGAGCGTTAACGCAGGATGTGTCACTTGTAGATACAAACACTATTTTGAGACAGAGAACATTCAGATATTTTCAATATTAACTATTATAAGCAAACATTTCTTAAATTCCTACACAAACACCTATTTATAGCAGTGTGTGGCACTGAGGGGTGAGATGAGGTTCGGTCCCAAGCACACAGAACAACACCAGGACCTCACCAGCCTTTATCTGTTACATCCCAAATTAACTCGGCTGCATTTAAGTCATGCTTAGGTCCAGTTCATGGAGAGCTTGGGATGCTGGGCAAGGCAGAGTTCCACTGCAAATTAAGAGACAAGATAATGAAAATACTGCCCTGACTCCATGGAGGCACAATCAGCACTGAGTTTCAGGTTGTCCTCAAGGGCAACTCATCACAGCTTAATGGAAGGATGAAGGTTTTATATCTGATCTGAGGAAAACTATTTAGGGATTGCATTCACTTTCCCTGAGCATCATTTTTCATTTCAGGCAAAGATTCCCAGAGCTGCCCTGTCCTCATCTGATGGGGCACAGGGTCTCTGGAGGTGCCATCCCTTCCAAGCTCCCAGCTAATGCAACAATTGTCTCCTGACCTTCACCTGAGCCCTCAGGCCAGCCCTCGAGTACCAGCTCAATGTAACAGCACAGAGAGGATGTAGGCGATATTTTTACCTGGTTTCAGTAAATATACACATAGTAGCACAAGTTGTAGTTTTAGAAGTGGAGAGCACGGGCACCAGAACCCAACTGAGTGTCAGATCCCCCTCGTGGTGGGGAGCTAGGGGTGAGCTGGGACCCCCAGGTGTGCAGGATCCCACTGCCCCCCAGCCCAGCAGAGGACCCAGGCCAGCCCTTACCCCTTTGCAGATGGCCACTGCCTCCTTGGACATGGACTTGGGGTAGGCCACGTTGTGCTCCATGATGGACTGGAAGAGCTCATCTTCATCTTCTCCCTCAAAGGGGGCCTAGAGCAAAGCCAACACAGATTTCAGTGGCATTCCTGGATCTCTGAGCTTCCATGTGCTGTTGTGGTCCTTAGCCATGGACCCAGCCCTGGCTGTGTGTCTCATCATCTCAGTCCCCAGGGCAGCACGCACAGGGTCACCCCCAGCTCCCAGGAGATGCCCCAGCCCTGTGCCAGCAGCACAGCAAATCCCACAGCAGTGTGTACTCACAATGGAATGGAACACAGCCCAGAGGGACCAATTAAAACCCAATTACCTGGCCAGCCAACATCTCATAGAGCAGGACTCCAAACGCCCACCAATCCACGGATTTCCCATAGGGCTGGTAGGCAATTATCTGCAAACAACAGGACAGCAGCATTACACTCCCAGGTCTGACCTGGTGGCACAAGGCAAAGTGATTCTGAGCTGTAGCCCAGGCCACAAGGACAAGATTATTCAGTGGGACATGTTTCAGCACTGAAATCCCTTGACTGAGCACACTCTTGAGTTCCTCCCACTTGCTCTTTATCAGCACTCTGGGAAATTTAGGTGTGAACTGTTCACACCAAAAAGGCCTTTAAAAGGAAAGAGCACTCAGAAGAAATCCTCTGCCCTGTGAAGCTCCCAAGTGCCAGTTGGGGAAGGTCAAACCCAGCAGGTGAGGAGCAGCTTTGTTCAGAGGGGATCACACATGTGCTACCCGCCACCTTGGCACACAGAGCTCTGGTTTGGAATAGAAAAAGTCCTAAAAATGGGTCAAGCAAATCGCAGGACAGTTTTACCCTGAAGCCATGTTGGCCTGAGCATATTGTAGGTCCCTAAAGGAGGAGGCACAGAGAAGCACAAGGGCCTGTGCTGGAGCAGTGCCACCAGGCCATAACTTTATTGCTATTCCCAAACAGGGTGTGTGAGATTGCTCCTCTGAGACCCACTGGCAGCAGGTTTTGATGCCATCCCTGGATGCCACAGTGATTTGCATCCTAATTTCCTATTTTCCATTTTTCTTCTGGAAAACAAAAGAATCAGAGCAAGGAGAAGAAAGTAAGAGTTAAAGTGAAAACACTCAGGCAAAGACCCAGAGAACTGGTCATTTGTCCTGCTTTGAAGGAGCATTAATCACCAACAGCACTGAGCTCTGCACCAACACCCCCAGTATTAATCCTAGTGGGATGAGGAGATGGAACACATTTGATCCAGTAATTGGAAACCTCACTGGCTGCAGCAAACACAACATGGCTCAGCACACGAGTGCACTGACGTCCTAACAAAGAGAATCTCTTTCCTAAAATATTTAAATAAATATTAACCTCATCATTTCAAATTCAGCAGAGTGACAAGACTTTAGAGGGATGTTTTTATGTGAAGGAAACAGACATTTGGGAATAATTACTCCCCTGAATTTCACAACTCTGGCATTAAACTGTGCCCGTACAGCACTTCATGGAAGTGTCATGTGTGACTCCATCACATCAGTAATAACCAAATTCAAAGTAATTTTTTGGTAATTTAGAGCTGTGGATAGGGAGCCTCTCCCCCTTGGACACATGGCCCCTTGCTGTAAACAGTGAGCTGGAGAGATCTAAGGATTTCCACTCCACACGGAATTATTATCCATTGGTAATTCTGTTTCCCATTGGTCATGTTGTGCTGGAGGTGTCTGTCACACATGAAGGGCAAAGTTAAGCTCCTGGGCTCATCTTCTCCAGGAGCAAGGGTGTAGCCCATGGTGATCTGAGAGTGNCCTGGGCTCATCTTCTCCAGGAGCCCATGGTGGTCTGAGAGTACCAAGGATCAGACAGGCATGGAGCTGCCAGCAGCAGGGACATGGCAAAAAAGCCCCAAAGATGGAAAATAGGATTTGCTGCACTTTGAGGGGAAGCAGGGCACAACCCAACCAAGAGGCAGATCCAGCATCCAAGCTGCCTTAAGGGGAGCAGGGCATGGACAGTGCCAGGGGGATGAACTTCCCAGGCTGCTGATGAATCCCTTAATGCCCCTGTTTCAGTTAGAAACTACCCAAAGCAAGGTCACCCCATGGGAAGGAGCAGCAGAGGGGCTGCCAGGATGAGCCTGGATCACAGGCTGCCTTTGCCATCCTCACCTCAGGTGCAATGTAGTCCGGGGTGCCACAGAAGGTCTTGGTGGTCACCCCATCCCAGATGTTCTCCTTGCACATGCCAAAGTCTGCAATCTTTATGTGCCCCTCGCTGTCCAGCATCACGTTATCCAGCTTCAGATCTCTATGGAATGAGAGCAAATCCATGATACAACAGACGACAGGAGTCTCACAAGCCCCAGAGCTTTGCCATGGCTGAGCTCTGGTCTCACACGCGGACTTGAGGTAGGATAATGTTAGAGGAAATGAGTAAAAATAAATCAGAGATGTGTAAGGATGGAGTGTTTATTTTACTTGTAATCCACAGGAACACCATGCTGGGTCCAGCACTTTGAAGTGTATGATGGAAATCACTCATCTGGCAGGAGATGGATTTAATAGTTTGGGTTTTTTTGCTCCTATGAAAGTCAAAGTGCACTTAGAGCTCCCAGTGATGATGAAGCACCTACTCAGCACACATCCCTGCCTCATCTGTGCTCTGCTCCCCCAAGAAATACAAATGAGCAGTATTTCTCTCTGATCCTCATCCCCAGAATACCTGCTTGTGGTACCCAACCCCCCAGGAGCTTTGCTCCTTAGCACATGTTGCAGGGATGAATCCAGCTGCAAAGCTCTGGATCTGATTCCCAGCCCCAACCCAGAGGTAGGTGTTCTAGCCTCAAGGACACTCGTGTAGCAAACACTCAGTATTTTGGTGCAATTTCTACATTCTTGCTGCTTTTTCCAATTACCATGTCAGTGCTTAGAACCCTGACAGGCCAAAGGCAGATGGACATGAGCTGGGATTCAGATTCAGAGGAAGGAAGAAGCAGGGGCACTGGGGACTGCCAGACCTAGAATTTTTCTGTAGCAGCTGATGGCAAAAAACATCCCTCATGTCAAGTTTGCTCCACTTCTTTCATCTTCAGCATCTTCTTTTGCAGGGCACTTAATGGTATCTGACACTCATTAGGATGCTCTGCTCCACCGTGGATTCTGGGAATTCTCCTGAGCTGGGAAGAGCATTGGTTTCAGAGCTAAACCAGCAGCCTCCAAGCCTGGTTTGGCATGTGGCAGTGACCCAGCTCCTCTGGGTGTCATAGTCACATCAGGAATGGCAAAGGAGATGTAGTGGCTGAAGCAGAAGTGACAGACTCACACTGTGGAGCTTGGAATGAGCCCCTGGCAGGTCTTACCCCAGTGCTGATGGTAAGAGAGTGGTGCCCTGTAGGGAAATCTGGGGCTCAGAGCTGGTCCAGGCTGCCAGTAAACATTTGTGTTGTATGAAGAGAAACACATGGAATGGGGGCAAGAGAGAACCAGAGATGCCTTCCTACAACTGGGACAAAGCAGGAACCTCCTCCAAACCAGCAACATCTCAAGGCTCCCAGCTCTGCTTGGGTGTGTGAAATGTGCTGGTTGTTGGACTCAATCTCAGAGGTCTTTTCCAACCTTACTGATTCTGTAATTCTACCTGCAGGCAGCTGCCTGACCCTGTCCATGGCACAGGCATGTCCCTGGGCCAAGGGCTGTGGCAGTGCAGGACCTCCAAAGTATCACAGTCTGTCCATCCTTGAAGCTACTGGGGAAGAGAGGAAGGAGGAACCTGCTCACCTACCGATAAATGATGCCTTTGCTCTGCAGGAAGAAGAGGCCAATGGCTATTTCTGCTGCATAGAATCTGAAAGAGAAGATTTAAAAGGAAAACTGATAATTAAAGGAGATGAATCCAAATGAAAACCTTTCAAACCTGATCACGGTGAATGAAACACGCTGGGCAAAACGACCAAAGGAAATTCCAGAGGAGTATCACATGAGGATGATCCAACCCAGGCAGGGATGCCATCAGGCTGCTGGGGGGCTGTCACTTTTGATGACACAAATGAAGCAGGAGCTGGATCTACAGCTGCTCATTATGGTGTGCTGGCAACGTGGCTTGGAAGTTACCTGTGCTCCTGGAGACACCATAACTGCCACTGCTGGGCTTAAAGAACATTCTGGGGCTCACAAGACTCTGCCAGAGACAAGACACTGGTTCAGCCCCCCAGGTTCTGCTCAGGGTTTGTGGGCTTTTAGGAACACATCCTGCTCTGTCCAGCTCACAGGGCACAGGAGCCACCAGTTAACACTCAGGTTGGCCACCCCAGCACAGGAGCCAAAACTCAATGTCCTCCTTGTCCTTCAGGGAAGGACTAGGCAAAGCAGAGACCTAGTGTCTCCCAGGAAGCCTCCAAACCTCACTGCCTTGTGTTTTCATTTCCACAAATTTATTTATTTAGCTCAATTATTTATAAGTGCAATGTATTCCAAAGGTGAGGTGGAGGTACCAGCATCCTTAGAAAAGAATTCTCCTGCTGTTTCCCCTCCCTTTCTGCCCAGGAGCTGCACCACAAAGCCTGTGCCTTGGACTCTTATTTCCAGCCACATGACACAGGTACATCCCATCCCCATCCCAAAGGTGCCAAACTCCTGCACTTACACTGCGTGGGGCTCCTTGAACCTCCCAACCTGCTGGATCTGGTACATCAAGTCTCCACCATTCACATATTCCATCACAAAATACAAACGATCCTAAAGGGAAAAAAAACAGCAATTAGCAACAGAATTATCAGAGCAGGGAATCTACAGGGGCCAGAAAAAAGGACTGAGGCAACTGGCAGCTTCAATCTGTATTTCCATGGCAATAGTCATCATCCCTGTGCTTCCCACCAGGGCAGGGGGCTCGTGCTCAAACAGAGCCCATAAGAACTGATTCCTTTGCAACACCTGGGACTGAAGCTCTGAACCTCTGCACATAGATCTGCTGCAGAAGGCAAGTGGAGGAATCCCTAAACCAGAGGCTTTTCACTTCCCAGGAATACATTTGTTCTTCTTCACAGAATCTGTTTTCAGAGTGTTGATCAGGCAGCTCCTTGCTGGCATTTCCCCACGCACTGCATGGCTTCAATTAAGGGATGCACAGGAGACAAACACTTCCAGTGGGGATCAAACTCCATCCATATCCACCAGGACTTGGCCAAGCAGCAGGAGGATGTGTGACATTCCTGGGACAGCAGTGCCAGGGATGCACAGCTCTGCAGGGGACCCAGCAGCCCCTGGTCAAGCTGGGGAGACAGGAAGGAGCTGCAGCCTCTCTCCTCACTCCTCCCAGCCTGATCTGGGGGGGCACTTCATGTTCACACGTGGTTAAATGAGTCTTGAGGTGCTCTGAGGGCTGGAGCCCCTCTGGAGACAGGCTGGGAGACCTGGGAGTGTTTAACCTGCAGAAGAAAAGGCTCTGGGGAGACCTCAGAGCCCCTGTCAGTGCATAATGGGGCTCCAGGAGAGCTAGAGAGGGACATGGGACAAGGGTCTGGAGTGGCATGGGCTCTCAACACACAGGAGCCCAGGGACACCCTTGAGCTCCCCCATCCCAGCCCATGGAAGAAATGACACAGAGGCTGGAGCACTGCAAGGGCTGCAGGTTGGCAGCATTACATAATAATTCATAATATTTCCTCAATTCGTCCCTAAATAAGCCTTGCCCTGCTTTCCAGACAGGAAGGACAAGGAGCTCAGAAGAGATGCAAGTGGAGCATTGCCCTAACAAGGGCTATGAGGAACTGAGGTCATCAGCTCCAGCACCCCATGGGCACATCCCAGCCTGGCAATGCCTGGATGGAGGAACCGGGGTCATCAGCTCCTGCCCCTGGCACAGCCCACCCTGAGAGCAGAGCAGCCCCAAAGGGAATTAAACAGAGCACCAAAGGGGCAATGGGGCTGTGTAAAACATGTGACACTGATGCAACAGAAGGGATAATTCACTTTATCAGCTGCCTGGGGATTTCTGAGCATCCCCTCTGTAAAGGACTGCCCCTGCCGGGCTCTGGCCAGCCCAGCAGGGAGGCACGTGCAGGCAATGTCACCTTGAGCAGCCACTGCCACGGCAGCCAGGCTGTGACAGCCACAGGAGAGCACAGCAACGCTGTGCTTGGCTGCAGCTGCTTCCTAAATATATCGATCAGCTTCAAGGAGGAAGAATATTAAAAAGACGGTCTCTTGAAACAGCCAGCTGAGCTCTAAAAGCAGGAGCTGAGCTTTCCTCATTTGGGTGGGGATGGGAACGCTGGTGCTTCAGAGAAAAATGCCACGACTAAAGCAGGCAGATGGCTGGGCAGCCCACAGGCTGGCAGGGAGGGATGGGCACGGAACACTGTCCTGGCTCCTGTCAATGGCAGAAAGGACGGCGTCTGTCCAAGTCTGGAACATCCAAACTCACTGAGCAACAGCACAGTTCAGAGATGTGAATCTCACTGCAGAGCTTGGCATGGAGCTGGTGACACCCCACCTCGCCAAGCAGACAAGATGCAACTCCCAGGGGTCCTTCCAGTGCCCTTCTCCTAATGAACCACTCTTTTGTCTGTCCACTGCCCGACTCCAAGAGGAGCAAGAGGCACCCACCCTCAGGACAGCACTCGCCCTCCCCGTCCATCCCCTTGTTAGACACTCAGGAAAAATCCTTCCCTGTGAGGGTGGGGAGGCCCTGGCGCAGGTTGCCCAGAGAAGCTGTGGCTGCCCCATCCCTGGAAATGTCCAAGGCCAGGCTGGACAGGGCTTGGAGCAACGTGGGATAGTGGAAGATGTCGCTGCCCATGGCAGGGGGTGGCACTGGATGATTTTTGAGGTCACTTCCAACCCAACCCATTCCAGGATTCTGTGAGTCTATGATTCATCATCTCAGTGTCACTGCAGCTGCTATGCCCCAGAGGGAATTGAGTTCATCAGCAAAGGCACCTGGGGACACCCAGGGACCTCTGCCTCACCCTCCCTGGAGCCCAGGATCCCCTGTGACCTTTTGGGGCAGAGCACCCCAGGACCTCCCAGCACAAGTATCTCTTGCCCTTCAGCCCCCCAGGCAGGAGCTCTCTCATTGCTCATCTCTCATTGCTCATCCTCACTTCTTCTTTAAAACACAGATTTAGGACTTTTCTCTCTCCTGAAGCCGCTGAGCCAACAGCCCCAGCAAAGAGCTGGACTGTGCTCCCAGAAATCAAAGTGCTTTGTGCCAGCGTTTGATAATACACCCTGCTATACATTTTGATTACATTACAAATACGATTACTATTAAGCTACTATAGGTCTGCCAGGAATAATCCTGCGCTGACTCACTTCAGATGCCAGGGAGATGCTGTGTGAAATAGCTGCTCCTGCCACACTCTGATTGCTGTGCTGCAAAGCTGGGCCGCAGGCTTTAAATACACTCAATGTGTTTGGTAAATGAAATTTCTGGGATAATATTAAAATGTAATCCTCCTGGAAAGCATTGTCATCGTTCTAAAGGACTCTGCTGATTCCCTCCCCTGGCTCTCACTCAATGTACCTGGACATTCTCATTCACAGGTTGCCTGAGGGCCAGGCAGGGATTGTGTTAAAGGTCCCCTTTCCCTCTCTCCTCTCCTAACTCATACAAACCCAATCACATGCCCATTGCAAACTGGATTTCCTGTGGTTTGGATTGGGTTTCTCCCTTCACTCAGGGTTTTGATCACAGGAATGAGTCCTGGGAAAAAGTGCAGCACTTTGCTATTGAATCACAAGGGACATCATGGGCTGGGGGGCAACTGAGGGGGTGGGAAATCACCTCTAACACCATCAACAGCTCCCTGATGAAATCATGGCAGGGTGCAGGGATTGTATTGCACTCCTGTTTCACACCCCCACGTTTTGTCCTGGAGGCACTTTTGCCAGAGAGCTGGACAAGCTGTGAGGTTGCCAAGGCACAGAATAAAGAGCTGCTTTGGCAAGAGCAGCGATGTACAGAGAATCGGGAAATCCCAGAATGGTTTGGGTTGGAAGGGACCTTAAAGCTCATCCAGTTCCACCCCCTGCCATGGGTAGGGACGCCTTTCACTATCCCAGGTTGTTCCAAGCACCATCCAACCTGGCCTTGGTCACTATTGCAATCCAGCTGCCAAGTGTCAGGCTCCCAGTGCTCAGGGTTCCCAGTGCATCCTGCCCCTTGCTCAGGGACAAGCTGTGGCACAGGCACTTACCATAGTCTGGAAGCAGGAGTGGAGCTGGGTCAGGAACGGGGGTTTCCCGGAGAGAGCCAGGACACGTTTTTCCACCATTGTGCACTCCACGTCATCATCCTGGATAACAACATCCTTCTTCAGGATCTTCACGGCGTAGAGCTCGTCTGTGCCCTTCCTCTCTGCCAGCATCACCTGCACAAGGGAGAGGATTAATGCAGGATCATGGGAAACATGGAGCTACAATGCCCTGAGCTTAAACAGTTAAAGCTAACAGCTTGCTTATTATCCTGTGGCTCCTGTTATAACCCTGAGAAGAGCTTCAGGTGCCAAACGATGCAGAAAGATACCAAGGGTATTGGCAGAAGCATTTAGGGACACCAAGTCTAATGAGTAACAAATCCATTCCCTCACCACCTCATTGCCTCGAGGACCCAGCCCCAGGGTTCAGTGATGTCTGTGCCCCTCTCACCCCTGAGTCAGGGGCTGGTTCAGCAACCCTGTAGTGTCACCTGCATGGGGGGAGGGTGTCAAGAGCTTGAACACAGAATCCATCAAATTACAAAGTGGTAAAAGTTTAAAGTGGAAAAGAATCAGTCTATAGTAAATAGTAAGGAAAAAACCCACACAATTTTCTCTGCTTCACCCCCAAAGTGATCAAACCTCTCTGTGTGCTGGTCCGTCCCCCAGCCAAAGCCCCTCTAAGCCAGAAGAATCCATCCAACCTCCCATTTCAAACCAGTCTCATCCATTTGCAAGTTTATTTATTGCAGTAAATAGGATTCTCTGCTTCTGCTGGTGCAAATCCTCTGAGTTAATCCCACCAGCCCAGTGAGGGTCCCCAGCCTGACCCACCACGCTCTATCAGCCTAAGTTGCTGCTCCTTGGGCTGCTGGCAGCACAAACCAACTCTGAAACCACACTTTGCTTCCCATTTTCCCTCTCACACTCTCTCATCTCATTAGATTGGAGCACTGGGTAGAAATGAATAGCTTTTCATTTGAAGGAGCAGCAGAGATCCTCCAGTCACATCAGGAACAGCACCTTGGGGTTTTGGAAATAAATTCTGTGAAAGTCAACACCAACAGGGTGGAGCTGAAATGCACTTCAGGCTGGGACAGACTGTCAGAGGATGGGAGCAGGTCTCAGGGTGACTTTTGAGACACGAAGGACAGTGGAATTAACCCTCTTGTGTTCCAGCCCTGGCACAGCTGCCCAGGGCAAGGGTGGATCCCCATCCCTGGAGGAATTTAACAGTGGTGTGGATGTGGCACTTGGGGACATGGGGCAGTGGGGGCCTTGGCAGTGCTGGGGGATGGTTGGACTCGATCTTAGGCAGCTTTTCCAAACTCAACGACTCTGTGATTCTATTCTATGACACAGCCTGAGCATAAGAGACCACGAAGCAGGGACAGAGCCTGAGGACCGAGGTGATCACTGCCCACCCAGCTGTGTGAGTGACTGTCCCAGCAGAAGGGGGACAGCACTCTGAGCACACGTGGCTGTGGCTCATACCCTGCTTGGCTGCAGGCCTGGGGAGCCTGGCTGTCCTGGACACACTGCCTGTCAGGATTAGCTGGGAATGGCACTGGGGCTCTGGAAAAGGCATTGACATTTCCATCAGCTCCATCAGTGGGGCAGGAATGCAGCGGCCACACACCAACTCATCCCTGCAGGGCTGGACCAGGGGCTGGAGGCGAGTCAGGATTTTAGGAATGGATTTATTCGCTCCCTGATGCTTGAAAAATATTGTGAACCCAGAGCAGCTCGTTTTCGCACTGGGAATGGAACCCAGCAAGGCACAGGCACAGGGACCAGCTCTGAGCTTCACCTTTTCCTGTGAGCAGTTCCCTGGAGTGTCTGCAACAGCCCTTTGCATCACACAGAGGCACAGACAGACAGACACCCGGCCTGCAGCCACAGAACAGGGATGACAGGACACCTGGGAATGGCCTCCCACTACAGAGGGCAGGGTTAGATTGGGATGGAATTCTTACCAGTGAGGGTGGAGAGGCCCTGGCACAGGTTGTCCAGAGATGCTGTGGCTGCCTCATCCCTGGAAGTGTCCAAGGCCAGGTTGGAGCAGCCTGGGATAGTGGAAGGTGTCCCTGTCCATGGCAGGGGGTGGGATTGGATGGTCTTTAAGGTCCTCTCCAACCCAAACCATTCCAAGGCAGGGGAGCAGACACAGCTGCCTCACGTAGAGTCTGCATCTCTGCACTCCCTTCAGATTCTGCCCAAGCAGAACTGTTTCGGTTCATTGCCTCCATTTATCACCATATTTACACAAGCTGAGCTTTACAAGGTGCTGTGCACAGGTGCTAAAACCAGGGCTGATTTCTAGGTGATAAAAGCAGATAGGCTTTGCTGTTCAAAATTGGTGGAAAAGAAGAAGTGACTGCTGCAAGAACACAGTTTGTGGGAAAATTAAACCTGTGACCTGGTAGTAAGGGCATTATACAAAATATCAGTTATGTACAGACCTGCCTTGCTATCCTTGACCCTTTCAGAGGGAAGTTAACTAAAGCAGGGAGCCTCTCAGCCTGGCATCTGCTATTGCCCTGAAGGGACCTCGCCAGGGACGTGGCTCCCACCCCCCTCTGCAGCTTGGCTGGGGTACCACCATAAATGCAAAAAACTGCTCGAGGGCATCATACATGGGCTGTGAATGCTTCATGCAGCAGCTTCCTAATGACACCAACCCTGAGCACAGCTGAGCCAGCCCTGCTTCGTGAGATGTGAAAGGCAAAAGGACCTTCTGAGAGTCAGCTGGGTGACACATATGGGGGAGCAGCCGGGTGTGAAGTGTGCGCTGGGGAGTGCAGGGAAGCTGGAAACCACCCACTGCTGTGCTTCTCAGTCACATCTGGGCTGTATTCCCCTCTCCTCTACTGCAGAATCACAGAATCATTGAGGTTGGAAAAGATCTCCAAGACCATTGAGTTCAACCTGTGCCTGATCCCCCCCTTGTCCCCCAGACCACAGCACTGAGTGCCACAGCTAGTCCTTCCTTGGACACCTCCAGGGATGGGGACTCCAAACCTCCCTGGGCAGCCCCTTCCAATGCCTGACCACCCTTTCCAAGAAGAAATTCTTCCTGACATCTTCCTGATGCCCTGATGTTTGGAGGTGTTCAAGTACCAAAAGATCCAAACAGGAAAATGCCCCAGCACAGTCAGTGACACCCTGACCAGGATGTGGTTGGTGACAGAGGGAGCACATACTCAAACTCATCCATGCCCAGGTGTCAGCGAGCAGGTCCCTGCCCTCCTGCCATGTTTCACACCGAGAGAGGAGAGCATTGCACAGCTTGAAGATTATGACAACACATGACAACTGTCTCCCATTGCACTGAAATCCAGAACTGCAGTGGCCAAAGGCTCCGCCTTGCTCAGCAAAACCCCCCAAAAGCCTGACAGCTCGAGAGCACAACAGATTGATTAGCTGCAAAAATATGAGCAAACCACCTAATTTCATTTTCCTCTATTTATATTACAGGGAAGCAAACCCGGGGTGGGCTGTGCCAAGCGCTGCCTCCCTTCGTGGGAATGTCTCCCTGTCTGTGCCAGCCTGGGGAGCTGCCACCAGCCACAGCCCTGGGGGCTCAGTGGCACCTATGGCTGGGGCAGCCCAAGGAGACCCCAGAGCACCCAGGAGCAAATAGGGCCACCCTATTCACCCTATGTCCTGGGACTGAACATTCCAAGCCAGGACCATGCACACCCAAGCCCCTGTTTTCTAAACCAGATCCATTTTCCACCCTAAACTCTGCTACCTGGCTCGGGGGACCTCCATCTGCCTGCACACTCACTGGGAAGCAGATTGCATTCTCTTTAAATTTTTTTTTGGTGCAGAAAAAAGCTGATATTTAATTTGATTTATTCCTGTAATATAGAGTATTTGTTTGGGAATGCTTCAGCATAAAAACTGGAGATATTCTGAATGCAGAGAAAGCAATTTTGTTAAACTCCACTGAGGCCAACATGTTGGTACTCCTGACCCTGGACAGCTGGAATGTGCAGAGAGGAAAATACCAAGCAGTAAATCTGAGATCCTGATGTCAAAGGGTTAATAAAGAGAGACAGAGACTCGCTAAAACAGTGTGATTATAGTGGAAGAGCTCTCACAGGCAGCAGGGACTGGGAGGAGGGAGGCTGGCAGCAGGCAGTCAGCACAGGAGCAGGCAGTGCCAGCCCTGGAGAGGGAAGGACACGGTGCCAGCCCTGGAGCAGGACAGTGATGCCACAGACACACCAAGGGCTGGGGACCTGCAGGGAGCTGGGCTCCTCTCCCTGCTCTGGGCACCCCTGCCCAGCTCTCTCCGAACATCTGGCACCTCTGTCCGTGCACAAGAAGCAGGTACAAAGTGTGCCCCTGTGCTGTGCCATCTGGGTGTCCCCATGCCAGGGTGCCAGGGCAGGAGGGATGCCGTGGGGAGGCAGAGGCACACGTGAGGGTGAGGCTGCATCTTCCCAGAGAAACCAACGTGCTGTTTTAATTAGCGCTAATTAGCATATTTATAACAGTCTGTTCCAGGGAACAGTTTCTGTCACACATTCCCTTATATAAGCTGGGAGCCGACTGAAGAGTTTGCTAATGTTTCTCAAATTTAAGGAAAAAGGTGGGGGGGACACGAAGCACAGCCAGTCTCCAGATGCCAGGCACAGAGTTTGAAAGGGATGAGGTGTTGGAAGGGAGGGAAAGGGGACACGGAGACATTTCTGTGTGAGAAACACAGGGACCAGGCACTGGGCTTTCCTGCTGCCCAGGATGCCAACCCACAGCAAAGGGATCTGACACTGAATTCTAGGCAGGAACTCCAGGCTGATGCTCTGGGTGCTGGGGACCACCAGGATTTCCCTGTTTTCCACCTGTCACAAATGTCTCCATGGATCTCTGAGCTCTCCATCTCCAGAGAGGGAGCAAACACCCACAGAGAGATGGCACCTCCTCAAGCTCCATGGCCAGCAGGAGAAGGATGTGGTCAGGAGATGGGGGAGCACCCTCCTCATCTCCTACCCAAGGAATGAACCTGCTATTAAGGGCAATTAAGGGGCAATTCACTAATGAGAGGGATGTTGAGCCAGTCCTGACACCAGCACACACCACATCTGTGTCCTGAGAGAACCACACACTTCCATGGAGCCCCAGCAGCCCCTGGAGCTGGGAGAGAGTTGGCAAGGCCCCAAGAAAAATGAAGGTTCCAACTCCCATAATTCTCAGAAGAATGAAATTCTGTTACTGCTCATACCAGGTCTAGAAAGTTAAGTAAAATGTTCCCATATATTTGTAATTATTAGAAAAACCCAAAAAGGTCAAATAAAAAAGAGCTTGAAAGATACAGTTCATTCCTTGCTTCCCAAAAGGGGCCAGCTAGTTTTAGTGATGGTCTCATCAGACATCTCAGGTGACATCTTCCTCCTGTGACAGAGTGGTCACAGCCCAGAGGGAGCCAAGCTGGGCTCCCAGTACTGTGACACCAGTGCTCCCAGTCAGAGCAAGGACAGGTCACACTGGAGCTGCCATGTGGCCACAAGAAACATGTGTTAAATACACACAGTGTCAAGAAGAACGTGGTACTTCACCTTCCCAAAGCTTCCTTTTCCCAGCACCATCAGGAAGTTGAAATCCGAAAGCTTCATCCGATCCCTGCTCCCATTGTTGTCAAATTTGGAAATGGCATTCCTTGTCTTCTCATCCGTGGCCTTGGATCCAGCTCCAATCTTGGCTCTCTGCAAGGGTGGAGATGGGATGAGGAGAAAGAGAAAACATCACTGAAAGCAGCAGGGAGAAAGGGAGTTATAAACCCAGTGGGTACTCCCAAAATCCAAGTTTAATCAGCTCTTTCCCAGCAAAAACACCCCCTCGAGCTTCGGGAACCTTTTCCATCAGCACCAAGAAGGGCACTGGAGGAGTTACCAGCCCTGGCACATGGCATGGACTGACTGCTTCCCAGTTAACCTCTGCAGAGCAACTGGCAACCACCTCTGCCCATTGCCACCCCTCTCCCCATGCCACCAGGACATGGCACCCTGCCATGCCACCCTGCCCCATGCTCCAGGTCATCCAAAGCATAGAAAAGGGGCTTAAAGAAGCTTTTTTTCCTCAAAACGAGCTTCTGTCTCACCTCACCAGAAAAAGACAGGTGAGTATTTCACAGAATATTGGAAGGGACCCACAAGGATTATCAAGTCCAATTCTTAAGTGAATGGCCCACACAGGGATTGAACCCACAACTTTGGTGTATATAAATATATTAAGGTAAAACACAGGACTTTTTATCCAGCTCCATCTCCATTACTCCCTTTCTGGATCCCTTCCAACTCGAGATATTTCATGATTATATCTGATGGTGAAGAGAATTGCAGTCCTGTAGTCAGGTTGATCACAAAGTTCCAAATTCATTTGATACAGCCCAGAATAGACAGCCCCGCTAAACAGCCAGACAGACCCCTCTTGCACCCCCAAACAGACTGACCCCTCCTTTGCCCCCAGACCACCCTCATAACCCCCTGGTTTTAAAACCAAACCCCACCACCAGTGGCCTGGCACCCCCTCCCCAAGCCAGGGGCTGTCTGACATGCTGAACCACAGCTTGTAAAAGCTATCTCACAATTTATTCCCCTTTAATTTACAGAAATACGTGGCAGTGTGAGGCCTGTGCCGAGCTCAGCCTTGCATGAAATTCCATTAACCTGCTCCCGGCGGTGCAGTTTGGCTGCTGCTGGCAGCCCCTCCAGACACCACCTCACGGGGAAGCTCAAGCCTTTGTGCTGCTAATTGGTTCTCACAAGGTTCTCTGTGCTGCAGAATTCCCCACCCAAGGTCACCCGCAGCACCTATGAGCATATGAAATGCTCCTGCACTGAAAACTAAAGGAACGGTATCTGGGATTTTCAAGAGCCATCAGTGTGACCATAGCTCTGTCCTGGGAAGAGGCTGGAATCCAAGGATGGGACCTGCTGCTGACAGTGGAGCTGCACACACCACGTGTCCTGTCCTGCTTCCCAAATGTTCACACAGTGAAAAGGAACTAAAGTCACCCATCCTGAAGCACAAGGAATTTCCTGGAGTCATCTTTAGGCTCTTCCAATGTGCCCCAAAGAAGGGGGCACCCACCCAGGGCACTGTAGCAACAACCAGCAGCTCTGGCACAGACCAATGTGGATCATTGAACCAATCAAATCACTGAATCACAGAATGATTTGGGTTGGAGGCACCTTAAAGATCATCCAGAGAGGATGGAGGACCAAGGAGGAGGAAAGAAGAGGGTTTTCCTTTGCTCAGCACGTGGCTTGGCCAGGAGGGGAAGGTCTTCCCAAGAAAGAGCCCAAAATAAGAACTGGGGGGATATAATGACCAGCACCCACAAGGGAAGGGTCTTGCTTCTACTGTCAAGTGTCTCTAAGGTCTCCAAGTGAGCAGAAAAGTCCTGTAACCTGTTCTTTATACATTCCCAATACTCCCACGATCTCGAGGCCTCTCTGAGGTTTATAACTGAAGCTTGCCAAGCATTGCTCACTCATTTAAAAAAAAAAAACAAAAAAAACACTTGACCTTCATTATCCAACTCCATTTGTCACAGTTAATTTCCTACATCTGAATTTATGCAAGAGCAGCTGATGTCCCCACGTCTCCAGCTGTCCCAGTGAGCAGAGCTGCCAGGGTTGTGGCACAGGGCTCCAGCTGGGATTTTGTCTCAGATGTCCCTTGTCCAGCCCAGGGTGTGACACAGCTGTGGGAGGCACAGCAGCACCTTGTGCAGGCTGTGGAAAGGGGTATTGCTCTGGTGGCACCTTTGTGTCCCCCAGGCTGGCACTGTGTCCTCCCAGCCAGGCTCCAGCACACTCCACTCTTCACTCCCAACACCAGCCAGAGTCATGGCTCAGCTGGAAGGGGATCCCTGCCTGGAACATCAACTTCCTCACAAGGCAGGAGACAAGTGGGGAAGACACAGCACACTGAGGGCACAGGTGGACTCTGGAACCTCTGGATGATGTGTTTTCTGCAGACAACTCATCATCTGACTTCCAACACACCACTTTAATACCACTGGAACATCAGGAAATGCAACCAAAGCCAGCTGTTAGTTCTTTATAGAGCCAACAACCACTGGTTGTAGCCAATGTAGCCAACTGTTGTAATAGAACTGGATATTCAGGAAAGTTGTATATAAGTAAGATAAAAAAAGAAAGGAGAAAAGGAACTAACTGTCTAGTCTCTGCTACAATTATGGAGTTCACATTGACAACCATAAGGGTAATTCTTTTATATATGGCTCATTTCATGTAAGTCTCCAGATGTACCATGCTCATTCCCAGGGTTCTGGGGAGGCTTTAGCTACACTGAAAAATGGCAAAGTCCTGTTAATTCAGCAATGTCTGGATCAATCATTCAGCAAGATCTTCCACGGCTTATTAAGTAGTAAATAGACATTTCTCCTTGGAGCCTCTCTGGGGAGTTGGACCCTGCTCCATCGTTCCTGTACTACCAGGGAAAGAGCTGGCAGGGGAAGCCCCTTGCTGAGGGCACAGCAGGCAGTAGGAAAACCCACGAGTCCAAGAAAAATCAATTCACCTCAAATTTCTGCCTCAGTTCCTCATTTCCTTCTTCTCCCTCGGGAGGCACCGGGACGTTGAAATACTCCCCCTCCTCCTGGCTCAGCAACTTAAACCTGGAGGGACAGAGTGAGAACATCAGGTCAGGATGGCAGGTAGGACCTCCCCTGTTCTGAGCACAGCTCTGCCTCTGCTGTACCAGCAGCCAGGTGGCCCTTCCCCAAGGTCAGAAGACACTCCAACCCACCCTCCTGAGCAAGCCCCAGGCTCTCCCAGGGTGGAAGGATATTTCTGGGTCCCTCACTGTCCTGGGGACCCTCAGAGCCCAGGGAGCACATCCCCTGCCTGCTGTGGTAGGCACACAGAGCACTGCTGTTGCTTTCAAATCAATCCTGACCCCAAAACTCGCAGACAAATGTGTGTTTCTTGTGATGGTCACAGGCAGAGGCGTGGGCAAACACCCTCTCCATCAGCTGCCCCACGAGGACAGCACGTGGAACATGCCAGTGCCAGGCTGGTGCTGCCAACCCTGAGCACACAGACAAGATGCTCCTCAAAAGAAGGAACAAAGCTTAAGCAGCAATTACCAGAAATCATGGAAATGCCGCTCGAATCCAAGGCATTTCCCCCCTGGGGGACAAAGCCCAGCTCTGTCAGCAGACGATCTCAGCCGGGTGTTATCCCAGAGGCTGCTCTGAGGAACAAAGCCCTGTCTGCATAACACAGGGACAAGCTCTGCCTCTGAGCTGGTTTTCTCCATTAACTGCAGTTGTTTAGATATAAAATATAGATCAGAGCTCCTGCTCCTTCTCCAGTTTACTCCAACCAGTGCCGTGACAAGGGAAATTACTTAGATCTCCACTTACATGATTTTTAAAAGGCTGGAAAATGCTCAGGCTTTGGGCTGCATCAGGAGCCACCAGCACATGACACACACACCCCCTTACAGGTGACTGGGAATTTGGGGGGAAGTGACAGCTCCCTGCTGTTTTCCAGGAGGAGCCGTGTCCCCAGCAGGGTCTGGCTGAGCCCCATGTCACTGTGCTGTGCCACTGCCAGATGCTGCCACCTCACCAGGGGCAAGAGGGGGCTGGACAGTGACAGGAGCACCCCCATCTCTGCCCTGGATGTGCCAGCGTGGGGGGCAGTGGGTGCCTCCTTCAGGGCTTCCCAGCATTCTCTGGGTACCCAGATTGTTTAATTCCTCCTCCTCCCTGTTCTCTGCTGAAAGGGAGACCCATCCAGCTTCTATGGTGGAAGAACCACTCCGGGGTGTTCACTCATCTCGTGAATGCAGATTAATAACATGCAGGGTTTGCTTTCCAAAGGACATCTAACATCTCTTTTCAATTATTACACTCTCCACAGACAGGTAACACAGCTCCCAGGCACCAGTGCCTGGAGAAAAAACAGGGAAATAAGGCATTGTGTGTCCTGCTGGGGGAGATAAAATGGAAATGAAGAGATCCACTGAGGGTGTTACAGACCCGCTGTGTTCATCACCCGTGTGGTAACGAGTGTTGGTAATTACACACTTTGGTGGTTCCTCCTTGTACTGAGCAGTGCCCTCTGCACTGGTGCTGCTGCCCACGTGCTCCAGTCAGGAATCACAGCTCCAGTGTCCTCCCTGCCCTGCCCTATGCCTGAGGAAGCCACAGTGCATCCCTGGTAAAGAAACTGAGGGAATCCAAGAAGAAAATGCTGGAAAACACTTCCTTGGCAGACGCTGGCAGGCAATGCCAGCTCCTCCCAAAGCCCACAGTAGCACCAGCCCCTCAGGCACAGCCACCCCAAATCTGTGGGGGGAGTCTGTGGGATGGAAAAGCCCCCAAATCCCCAGAATAACCCTGCAAGGAGCAGGAGGACACACAGAAGGGGATGCCAAGCCAGTCCATGCTGGGCACCCAGACTCTGTCCTGGCTCCTCTGGATGCAGACACCAAACCCCAGCCTGAGAGCTGGAGCAGCACCTCATATGGAGTCAGGACAGGTGGAAGCTGGGAAGGTACAAGATCTCCCACATCTCCCAACCTTACAAACACTCTGGGCTGCTTTGTGCCCATGGTATTTATAAAACAATCACATCTTACCATCCATCCACTCCTGACTTCTGCAGCTCCGAGATCCCAAAGGACAAGGAGCCCATGAAATCATTCCTGCTGGTCAGATCCCAGTCCCAGATCTCCACAGACAACCGCCTGTCTTTGTCTGCCTCTTTCAGTTGGCTGCAAGAGAAGAAAAGAAAAGGGAGGGTTTTATCCTGGAAGCCACTGTCACACCACCATGTCCCTCCACACTCCGTGGGAACACAGATGCAAAGGGATGATCCTCAGTGGCTTTTGAGGTCTCCAATATTTAATTTCCCAACCACATCCCATTCACACAGAAAGCACAGAGTTCCTGCCCTGACACACTTGGCTTTGATCAGGGTCAGGGCAGAGGTTTGAGTGTTTCTGAGTCACTTACTGAATAAAAAGAATCATTTCTCAGTGGAATCAACCCAATGCCTCTGAGTAATTAAATCAGAGCAAATACAATCATATTAATTCTTGTGGGTGAGAAAACTCAGTTTACAAATTTAAATATTTTCCTTGTACTTACAATTTAAATGTCTCATTCCACTCAGGATTCAGGGAGCACTTGATAGTTTTGGTCTTCTGTTTGCTTTCATTTTTGGGGTCAGGGATTAGTTTAAGCTTCACATAGGGATCTGACAAGCCATTAGGGTCCATAGGAACTAGGTTTTTAGCATCTCTTACTGGGGAAGAGAAAAAAGGATTAAATTCAGTATTCCTACTATAAAAATACCCGACAACTGACAACTTCCCTGTGTGCCAAGACTAAGTGCGAAAATAGTGATTAAAACCAGAATTAAACTGGATCTGTGCAGACATGGGCACTACATGAGGAATGACATAATTAACGCACAGCAAACGCAGCTCTCGTGGACGGGGGAGGCTCAGAGGTCGACTTGGGAGATTATTTTTACTTTCTGACAAGATAATTTGTTGTTTGCTCTCAGTTTGAAGCAATTTAAAGCCTATTTGTATCCTCTTTGCCCCTGGGAAGCAGAATGGCACTGATTTGGTGGGAGCAGGGGATGGAGCTTCCCTTGGAGGGTGGGAACAGCAACGTCACAGCTGTGACAGGTGAGAGTAGGAACCCAAAGGCACCAGCACAGCTGGATCCAGCACTGACCTCCCTGCTGGGTCCCCTTGGGCTCAGCTGCCATGGCCCTGAGGGACCAGGAGGATGCCCACAGGGCATCATCACTTGCCCTCTTGGCAGCATTAACCCCACTTCAGGAGCCAGAGCATCTCTGGGAAGCAGGAGCAGAGGGGGAAAGCAAACCTGAGGTGACTTGGCTGCTGGTAATTGGATTGCAGCTTGGACAAATAAAATACAACCAGGCTGAGCTGAGGCTCTTTGCCCAGATTGAGGAAAAAATGTTCTATGTGCCAGAAGAAGGGTCTTCTCTTCCTTCCAGCCATAGCAGAGACACCAGAGATGGAAAGCACGATGGCCAGGATGGAGCCAAGCTGCAACACGGGAAAAAGACATTTCAAGGAAACCCAGAGTAGACCCCCCCTGCCCAGGGATCAGGCACAGGGGGTTGTGCCATGCTGGAACAGGAAACTGCCTGAAATCCCAGCAGCAGCTCTGCTGTGAGGGCACAGCTCCACCTCCTAATCCTAAGGAGCAGGAGGAGAGGACTCCAGCTGCATGTGAAGCCACCACAGGACATCAGAAGATACTTTCAGAGTCAGAAGAGTAAAACCAATTGCCCGGTTCCCATCTCACCAGTAAGGTGTCTCTGATGATGTTGGGAACCTGAGAGTTTTGAAAAGCAAATTAATGCCCCAAAATCTGCCATCTAATGCTGTCCTACTGAAGCACTGCCCAATTTCCAGCTCCATGGAATCAAATTTGTAGCCAAAATTCAAATCTGCATTTATAAATGAGCTCATTTATCAAGTGTGACAGCCCTGACAGCAGCTCGTGAGACAGGGAGAGGTGGGAGCCTGCTGGGAACTGCCTCCTGCCAACAGCAGGAGCTGGTTACCCCATCTATCCTGCAGCTCTGGACGCTCCTCAGACCCCTGGGATGAGGCAGCTGCAGGAGCCAGAGCAACCTCCTGCCCCTCTGGCAGAGAGGGAAGGAATGACTTCATCCCTGACACTGGTACACAGTGACCTTGCAGGGAATGCTGTCACAGAATCATAGAATCCCAGAATGGTTTGGGTTGGAAGGACCTTAAAAGTCATCCCATCCCACCCCCTGCCATGGGCAGGGACACCTTCCACTATCCCAGGTTGCTCCAACCTGGCCTTGGACACTTCCAGGGATGGGGCAGCTACAGCTTCCCTGGGCAACCTGTGCCAGGGCCTCCCCACCCTCATAGGGAAGAATTCCTCCCTAATCTTCACTCTAACCCTGCTCTCTGCCAGTTTAAAATCACCACCCCAGGGCTCCCTGCCTGTACCCCCCTCAAGCTGCCATGATGCTCCCAGCGCCTTGCTGAACTGGGGCCTCTCCCCACACCCTCCCCCTGAGCTCTCATTTCCTTCTTGCCTTTAAAATTACAATGAAAATGTGTTTTCCGTGCCCCTGCCCACCTGCAGCACAGGGAGCTGTGAGAGCCTCATGGGAGGGGGACAGCCCAGCGCCACTCACAGGACCACTCCCACCAGGGTGTCACAGCATCAGGCATTGAACGGTGCCCACCTCGAACCCAGCACCTGGGGCAGGAGAATGGGCACAGTCCTCACTGCTGACCATCACCTTTCACCTGCCCTGGGGTCTGAGAAACACTTGGGAACCCCTCAGACCCTCTAGATAAGCAGGCCAGGGCCTCCCCTGTAGGGTCTCACACTGCCAGGTGTCCCCTCACTGACAGGAGATGCAAAATGATGTCACACAGAATCAACTCCAACCCTGCTCAGTGTTTCACCATCCTAACAGCCCACACAACATCCTCTGGAGACTAATGAAGAACCTTCCATCATTTATCAGGCCATCCTTCGCCTCTTTAAAGAACAGGAGAAGTAATTCCTGACCCTCGCAGTTAATCAGTTTATGCCCTGAAGCATGAGATTTGATTACCTCATGTTATTATCTCAGCATGCAGACCTCGACATTTCATTAATGGGAATAATTTTATCTATTCGTTTAAAAAAACAAAATGCTTCTGGCTTGACCTTAAGAAACTTTCTGACTCTTCAAGCAGAAATCAAACAATGAAGTGAAGGGAAAATAAAAACCTGAGGCAGAGCAGCAGCGATACCTCACGGCAGGGGAGATGGGCTCCTTCCTCTCCAATGTTTATGGCATCTATTTGACAGTTAAATTCGATGTAAAATAGTTTTACATCTGTCATATCCTGACAGTTTTGTGTATCATTAGGAAGTAGTAACATCATTATTAGCAGTGATGAGTGAGAATATTAAGATCTCGTTTAAAGCAGGTCTTAAATCACTCTGAACACCAAGTCTGGCCAAGGAGACACCACTGTGGTCTCAGGCCATGGGCAGGATGAGGTGTCAGTAAGTCTTGGACTGCTCTGGACTAGGAGGGTTGGGGGAGCAGAGCTGGCAGTACCCACATCCTCCCCACAATTCCCATGGCAATGGGGACACTGCTCCAGTGCCACAGGAGGAGATGTCACCTGCTCTGCCTTGCAGGGCCAGGGCAGGGAAAGCTAGGTGAAAGATCCTTGAATAATTTATCCTGCAAAATTTGCTACAGCTTCCTAATAAATGATTCAGACAATATCTTTTAATTACTCAGGCAGCTGTAACTGCAGGAACAGGCTTGTGAAGAGACACCCACATCTCCAACAGCACCACTCTACCACATGCCCAAAGCAGGAGGAGCACAGACTCTTCAGGCAGTTTGGTAACCACAGAGGTCACAGTCAGCAGCTCACCATGACTGTGAGAGCAGGGCAAGGCCCTTCCTCCAGCTCCCACGTTTCCAAGGGAAATCAAGATTAAGATGCTGGATAAAGAAAGACCAGAAAGTTCTTTGCTAAATATACCACATAGAGTTTATTTTCATGGTAAATAAAAGAAGGCTACAATAAATCCATTCCTACCCCACTGTCCAGACAGCTCCCATGGGCTGTCACATCCTTTCCTCTCCTCTCTGACAGGGCCATGGAGCATGTTCAGCACAGGGAGTTCTGCTTCTCACTGCCCTCCAAAGGAAAAGGCCCCAGCACAGGTTTCCCAGAGCAGCTGTGGCTGCCCCATCCCTGGAAGTGTCCAAGGCCAGGTTGGAGCAACCTGGGATAGTGGAAGGTGTCCCTGCCCATGGCAGGGGTGGGACCGGATGGTCTTTAAACCAAACCATTCCAGGATTCCATGGTTCTGTGTAAAACCCTTCCAAAAAGCCCAGCTCACTGCAAGGAAAGGTCAGACCTCTGTCACATCATCCCAGCCCAGCACTTCTCCATGGCCATTGCAGCAGCACCCGATTCCACACCTCTTGGACAGGATTTTGGGGAGCAAAGGGCTCTTGGGCTGACCTGCATCACTCATCTTCCTCCCTGCAGCAGCACACCACATCCTCAGCCCCACCCCAGTCAGCTCTTGGATTAACACCCTCGTGAGTTAAAACATTTAATTAATGCTCTGATAAGAATATATTTGCACATGCTCATACAAAGGAGAAAGCACAGGACTCATTACAGCTGCATCTGCCTGGGCCGGTGATTATTAATTAATGCACTTCCAGCTCATTTATCTAATCACGGCATAATTGGTTTCAGTTTTGGTCAATGTTTTCCTTCACCAGCTCAGTAACCAGTGATGCTCCAGGCCCAGCAGCCTGTGCCAACTGCAGGAGCTCTGGGGTTTTGGGTCTGTGGGCACTGACAGGGGCTCAGCTGCACAGGAACCACCAGGGACATCGGCACATCCCAAGGAAAGAGAGAGACCCTGACATGGTGCCCATGCTCAGCAGCCCTGCCATGAGGACACGGCATGCTCTGCTTCACACATGTGGCCCCTAAACACCCCCAAGAGTCTCCACTGCCCAAACACACCCCAACCCTGCAGCATAAACCCTTCACAGTTTTTCTGCTTGTTAATCCCTTTTAGATCTTCTCCCTTTTACAGCACCACTTCCCTGAGAGGAGACACGAACACGTGATGGGATGCATGGACACACGATGGGACACACCTCCCACCCGAATGTGGTGGGAAGAGCTGGCTCTGGAGAGGAGCCATCAGAGTCCTCCCTGCATCTTCCATCCTGGAGCAGCAGAGCTGTGATGGACTCCCAGCTCAGCCTTCACATTCTCCCACTCCTCCACTTCCCAGACTCAAATATTCATGTCCCTTAATATGACAGGCTCAGAATAATCTGCATTTGGAAGCTTTTCTATTATGGAAGTAAAAATGCACAACGCCTTGATGACATTTTAATTTGCTACAATTTCCTACTTTATTCCACAGTCTTTTCCCACTAATAAGACACTCGATCACAGCCCAGAGCAGGGCATAGACTGAGAATGTGCATTTGCCCATCCCACGCCATCCAGGTGATGCCCTGCCCCACTCCATGTTTGCCTCTGAACCAGAGGCTTCAGAGATACCCTCCTACATTTTAAATATTGGGAAGGAATTCTTCCCTGTGAGGGTGGGGAGGCCCTGGCACAGGTTGCCCAGAGAAGCTGTGGCTGCCCCATCCCTGGAAGTGTCCAAGACCAGGATGGATGCGGCTTGGAGCAACCTGGGATAGTGGAAGGGGTCCCTGCCCACAGCAGAGGTGTGCAATGAGACGATCTTTAAGGTTCTTTCCAACCCAAACCATTCCAGGATTCAATAATTCTACGTGTTTTCCATTGGGAGGGAAAGATCAGCTTTACAAAGAAAAGGAAAAAAATCAGAGTAAGAGAAAAGAAACCCACGGAGCTGAGCGGCATATGGCAAATTCCTGGTAATTTTGTCAAGTTGAAGAAATCAAAGCACCGAGTCCGTGCCCGTGCTGCCACCTGCAGGCACCGACCCTGCCCTGCCCGCCCTGCCTGCTCCTGCCAGCACCCGAGCAACCTCCACAGTTAAAAGCTGGGATGCTCTTTGCCATGGGAAAGCTCCCGAAATTCCTGGGCAAGGGTGTCCCCACCTGGCGGCACAGAGAGGTTTCAGCTCCCCACCGGACCTGTGTTTCCCTGAGCAGCGGGACCAAAGGTGGGCTCAGCACCCCCAGCGCTGCCTCCCCACCCGTGCCAGGCTCAGGGGGCTCTGGCACCACCTGCCGCCCATCACTGCACTGCTGCTCGACAGGAACCCACCCCCTGCCCGCCCCAAACTGAAATTCCTGCAAAAACGTGTAAAGGGCATTTTCCACCAGAAATCTGTTCAGAGGAATCCTGGCTGCTGCCTCCACCCACTGCCTGCCCGAGATGGGCCATGGGAGCTCCAGTCGTGCCTCACTGTGCTCCCCAGGGGAGCCAAGACAAGTCCTGTAGGAATGGTTTGGGTTGGAAAATCCCTCCAAGATCATCAAGTCCAACCATTCCCTCAGCACTGCCAAGGCCACCCCTAACCCATGTCCCCAAGTGCCACATCCACATGGCTTTTAAATCTTTCCAGGGATGGTGACACCACCACTGTCCTGGGCAACCTGTGCCAGTGCTTGTTCACCCTTTCCACAAAGGAATTTTCCCAATATCCAACCTGACCCTCCTCTGGCACAGCTTGAGGCCGTTGCCTCTCATCTCACCCCTTGTTCCCTGGGAGCAGAGCCCAACTCCTTCCAGCTCCCCCCTCCTGTCAGGTAGTTGGAGAGAATTCCAGGTCCCCACTGAGCCTCCTTTTCTCCAGGCTGAGCCCCCCAGCTCCCTCAGCTGCTCCTGGTGCTCCAGACCCTTCCTTGGACATGCTCCAGCCCCTCAGTGTCATTCCTGTCACGAAAGGCCCAAGAATTTGAAGTGTGGCTTTGTCAGTGCCCAACACAGGATGAGGTGGCTCCATCTCCCAAGGGCTGGGTGCCCACCTACCCTTTGTGGGGGCAGGCTGGGCTCCTCATGTCCAGCCTCTCCTCTCCCAAAGCACTCCCAACTCCTCCATCAGCTCCACGGCAGAGCTGGAAAACTCAGCACACTTCCCTGTCTTTCTGGAAAAGCCAACACCTGATATGTTTTTACCAACACGTCCATAAAGGACCAGAAACAAAACAGCCTTTCAAACCCAGCTGAAGAAATTAAAATCCAGCAGCACAGAATGGGGTCAGGGGAGCTCTGTTGTCTCCAGAGTGGTGGGGACACAGTGCCAGGGAGCTTGTGGTACCAGCAGGAGAGCGAGCCCTGCACCCCACTGCCATCTGATGGAGGCTGGGTACCAGTCCTGCCTCACCCCTGGAGGGTAAATCAGTAGGTTGGAAAAGACCTCCAAGATCACCAAACCTAAGCTCCAAGGAGGGTGCCTAGGAAGCAGGACTTCTGAGAAACAATTCTGCCTCGTTCACTGATGCTCCTTCTTAAGAACAAATCAAAGCAAAAAAATTTAAAAACTCCTTCACAACTCCTTTCAATTTTTCATTAACATTTTCAGCAACTTGGTATTTTTCTTGAGAATATTCCTGACAGCTCCATAGGCCAGAAAGATCCTGGCTCTCTTCCACGCTCTGGGATCACACCTGAGGATCTCCTTACGTGTGGCTGAAGTGACCTGTGCCACCACTGCCCCCCTGGAGCCCCTCCCTGAGGCCCAGGAGCTGCTGTGCCCATCACAGAGCAATGCTTCTTTGCTCTCCCATCCCCTGGGGGCACTGGTTGGGGTCACCCCTCCCAGAGGCAGAGCAGGGGTGGTGTCAGGGGCTCATGGCAGCTGTCCCTGGTGGGATGGGACAGGATCATCCCAGAGAGGAGCCAGGCCAGAGCAGTAGCACCTTGGCAGCCCCAGCTCTCCCCAGGGGATGAGCACCCATCAGACTGAGGAGGAGCACAGCGGGATGCCACAGATCCCTCCCCACAGAAACAAACCCTGGGGGTGTCACAGCATCTCTGCCTGTGACGGGATGTGGGAAACCAGGCTTCCCAGGAGGAGCCAGTGGGATGGCGCAGAAGGATCCGGTGTTGCCATGGGTGTCCCAGCTCAGTGTCCCCAGCCCATCGAGGGGGGCACTTCACATCCCATTTAATTCATCCAGGAATAGCCACGATGGGCTGCCCCTGCAGAGACCAAAACTCCTGGAGCTGCCTGGTCACCCTGCATGGGCAGGAACCTCCTTCCCCAGCATGGCATCGGCTCGGCCTCTGCCAGACAAACCCTGGAGGGATTTGATCTGTCATCTCTGTGCCCACAGAGAGCAATCCCTGCCTCCAACCCCTGCTCCATGAGACACTGGTCACCAGCACCCAACAGAGTCACATCTGTGGTTGGATCTCCTGGTGCTGAGGACAAGACACTTCCTGAGAACATAGCGTCCTGTTCTGTGGGATGCTCACAGGTCATGGGGGAAGCAACATCTCCTGGGAACGAAAATTCTGGGTAGCAAAAGTCCTTAGAGATGGGATAATCCTGTTTCCTGCCACAAGCTAGGAATGGAGAGGTTCCAGGACAGAGAAAACTGGGACTGGGGACAAGGGGTTTCCCCATGGGCGGCCACAGGGTCCCTGGGACACTTTGTGTGGAAGGACCCTCTGCCAAGCCCAGCACTGCCTTGCTCCCTGCAGCCTCCTCCAGTCCTGTCTCCCCCTGCCAGGCACATCTGCACAGGTGGATGCTGTGGGATGGCTCCTGCCCATTGCTGGGTGGTTAGATCCACGTATTCCCCACATCCATGAATTCCCCAGATCCACACAGCCCCCCACATAGCCATGGCAACCTGGCCTGTGATCTATGCTTTAGCTCTCTGCTGGGAAACAGCAAGAAAATGTGCAGAATGAGGGTTATCCTGTTATCCTCAGCAGAACAGAGCATCTGATGTCCCTCTGTGCCCCACAGTGTGATCATCCACAAGGACAACCTGAGCCTGGCAGCCTCAGCCCTGGACACCAAGGGGGAGACAGGACAAGCCTTGAGAGAGGGGGAAGCCTCAGTGGCTCCATATCGGTGAAAGAAGGTTGCAAAGCTCTAGGCAGACAAAAGAACTGTTTGACATTCCCAAAGAGACCTGTATGTGCCCAGGCACCACTAACAGCATGGAAAGAACAGCAGGAAAGGGATGTTCACCATCATACAGACAGCGGATGGCTAAAGGGAGAAAGGCTCTGCGCCCACTTCCCGGGCTCTTGCAGATGCTGAAATTTGACATCATTCAAAAAGCAGCTTGGAAAGTCTGTAACAAAATGCCATTGATACACAGAACCCGCTGGAGCCTCAGCCAGGCTTTGCCAGAGGTCATGAGGGTGCCCAGAGAAGGCTCAAAGCCTTGTCCTGCCTTGCCAGGCACCTGCTCCCGGGCACTGACAGCAGGTGCCGCCCTCCCCGGAGCCTCCAGGGCCATCACGTAGTGCCCCACACGTACCTACGACGGTGAGCACGTCCCTGTCGATGTCAGCCCGGATGTAGATCCGCCCCCGGCGCTCCGTGTGGTCCGTCCCGCACAGGCTGGGCACGTTCATCACACAGCGCTTGTGCACGTTCATCATACAGGCTGCGGGAGGGAGGGGACACTCAGCGCCCTGGCACCATTGCCACGGCATGGGGAGCACCCGGCCTCCTCTAACTGGGATGTTCTGAGGGATTCTGGGATAAACATGCAGCAAACGGTCCTTCAAGATTCCGCAGAGCCCTGTCTGGACACAGGGACCCACTGCCAGCAGCTCCAGGTCCTGCCTAAGGGATCCCAGGGCTTTGAGCCCTTTCTTTAATCACTTGAGTTTTGCTGACTCAAACTTCTCTTCCACCACACCCAGGGTGAGATGTTGGGTGCCCAGCTGGACTCAGCAGGAGCCAAGAAGGGGAACTAAAACTTAGCTCTGTATCTGTACACACATACACAGGTACAAAAATGGATATATGCAATATATATTAAAACATATTTCTATTTTAAAGCAATTCATTTTCCCTTGCTAAGATTCCAAGGAATACACTGTTCCCACGACAGATGAGCTTCCCTATTTCTGAGCAAGGAGCAGCCGAGCTCGCTGCTCCTGCTGCCGGCACACGCTGCATGTCCCAGTCCCTTTAAATAGGAACATCCAGCTTTAACTTGGGAAATTACTGATTCCAGCCTCTCCCTCCGCTTCCATCCCCTTTTTCTCCTCTCTTCGCAGTAATTTCCCCGCTGGCAGCACCGGGAGCGGCTGCGGCACCGCACGGGCGCGGCCACAGGGTGTCACTCGGAGCCAGCGCTGGAGAGCTGGGGGATGTGGAGGAGGGATGGTGCGGGGATGCTGCGGGGGGGAAGATGGAGGGATGTAGAGGAGGATGGGGGGATGATGCTATGCGAGTGCTTCTGGAGGGGATATATGGGGGGATGCTGCGGCAGTGGGGGATGTTGCTGCACGAGGGGATGTAGGGGGATGCAGGTGCAGTAGAAGCAGGTAGGTTCCCTCGCAGCCCAACATCTTTCCCTCCCTTCTCCCTGCAGCCATTATGGGGACTCCCTACACCGGGTGAGAAGGTGCCCACTGGAGCCCCCCAGGCACAGGACCTTGGGGTGTCAGAGCCCCCCACGGGGTGTCAGAGCCGGCAGTGCCATCACTTACTGTCACATTTCATGCCCTGGTGAATGAGCCCGTACAGCAACGACCCGCAGTGGTCACAGAAGGTGGGGCTGGAGTATGTGTGGATTTTAAATTTGTGTTTGCTCCGGGGATCCTGGGAGGAAAATAAAGGAAAAAGATTATAAACTTGCATCAAATATTGGCAAGGCACTCCTCTCTCCCCATTCCATGTGCCAGCTGGCTCTGGAGGTGCTGCTAATGGACTTCAGTCAACTGCCACCAACTCGTGGGGACCTTTTCCAGCAACCACCAGGATCCAGCTTTATTTCTCTTTATATGTGTTGCCATAACAATGAAAGAGCAATGCATTGGCTTGTCTGGGGATTTATTGTTTTTCAGTAACTCAGTCTTAGCATTGAAAACATCAGGTGAAATTGGTAGGTACAAACCAACAGAAGGGCTGGACACTGCCCAACTTCCATGCAGAGCAGGACAAACCACCCATGATTCCACCTATATTAAACCTGCCCAGGAAACATCTCAGTGCTTCAGTGCCAGAACTCCCAGGGATTCAAGCTGCTTATGGGATACTTTAATATTTTGAGCTTTCTAAAAGCAAAGACAGATTTTTCTGCAGCAGCAGACCCAGGGGAGCCCATTTTATCCCTTTATCCCTTAGTGCAGGGCAAACAGGGCTCCTGGGCTCCAGCAAGGGTCAGCAGGAGTTAAAGGCAAACAAACTCAAATCATAGAATCCTGGAATGGTTTGAGTTGGAAGGACCTTAAAGCTCACCCAGTCCCACCCCCTGCCTTGGGCAGGGACACCTTCCACTATCCCAGGTTGCTCCAACCTGGCCTTGGATGTTTCCACGGATGGAGCAGCCACAGCCTCTCTGGGCACCCTGTGCCAGTGAAACAACTTTCAGAAGAAACTACTTCTCAACAGGGGGATAGGATCAAGCACTGGAACAAAAGACTGAGGCAGAGCAAGGATTTGGTATTTCTTGGTATTTGCCATGCAAGAGAGGCCAATTCTGGAAGCCCAGGAGAGCCCAGAGCAGTGGGGCTGTGCAGAGGAGGGCTCTGGGGCTCCACACCACCGGGAGCAGCACACACAGGCCAGGGGGAAGATTCCAGCATGGAGCAGCTTGATTCCAGCTCAGGTTAATTGTTTAAGGGTTAGGGATGAGGCACAGCTCCCTCTTTGTCATTTGAGCTGAGCAGCTTTTTAATGGCCTGGAAAGCTGCCCAGGCATCAGCAAAGACACCTTTTCAGGGCACTGTGAGCAGAGTAAATAAATAAAGAGTGGAATCAGAAGTGAGCTATAACATCTCTGCCAACACATTCCCTCCCCCTGAAATTAATTTCCCAGCATTGTTGCACTGGAGCTTCCAGCTGCATTAACCACCAATATTCTGCTTTGTGCTCAGCACTACAGATAACCCCTGTGGCACCAGAGAGAGGGAACACAGAGCTTCCTTTAACTCAGTCTGTGAAGTTCGAGGGATCAGGTACAGACTTCAGCAAATGTCTTGTGCTAAAACTGTAAATATCTCACATTTTACTCCAAGCAAAGCACTTCTAGACACAGCTCAGCATGGCCCCAGCTGGGAGCTCCTATGCCAGGAAGGTTGAGGGGTCATGGCCAGCCTGCCTTCTGGACACCCCAAACAACTATTTCTTTAACTAACACTGTAGGTTTGAAAAACTTTTGCATTCCTCAGAAATGTAAGAGAGCACAGAAAACTTAAACCTGGATTTTAGGCTAGAACAGGAGGTGGGGGGAATTTCCCCCAGGAAAGCTTGGGACAGGCAGCCCAGGCTCGACCTTACAAGGTTGTCTGTGATTGGTTTCCAATCCAAACCATGCTACGATTCCATGATTCCCTTGACAGTCCTAGGAGAAAGGAGGTCTCTGCAGAACTCCCTGTGCACAGCACCTGCAACCCACTGCATCAGCCACTGCTGCCCCTCTGTGGGCAGCAGGATTAGGGTCAGGGGGTCACGGGGGCAGCTGGAGCAGCTTGAGCATGTGTGACAAGGGCAGGAATTGCCCGCAAGTGCTCCAGGTTCTGTGTTACCTCCTAGGAACAGATATTCCTGTTTAGGCAAACAAAAGCTTTAGTCATTCATAAAAAACACAAGCTTTATGCAAAAGGAGATGATTCCCACTTCATGTGAAGGATGTTAAAATCCCACTGGAACCCAGAGTTAAAGAAGCCAGAGCTGGAACAGCAAAGCACAGTGAGTTCCCCAAACCCAGCACCCCAGCCCTGCAGGGTTTAAATCTCTCACAGGGGCACTTCAGGCTTCACCCTCTGCTCTGGGCTGTTCTGGGGAGATCCAGACCCAGAGGGTGTGAGGGTGATGGAGCACCCAGACATAAGGAGGCAGAGCTGCTTCTCTGGCTGCTGGGACATGTGGGGCCTGTGTCACCTTGACCAGTGCCTTAGAAAGTGCCAGAAATTGGCAATTCTGGATATCATTTTTGAACAAGGCTGAAGTTGCTGTACAAAGAGACTATTTTTGTACCACAGAGACAGGGATGATGAGAACACTGTGCATGCAGATGCTGAGACTTAAAACAAGAATGGTTAAAAAGAAGTTTGCCAAGAAAAGGCACTGCTCCTCCCCCAGCAGCACGGAGCTGGCCTGAAGAACAGGGCAGGAACAGCTTTCTCTGAGGAGCAGAACTGGAAAATGCCATTAGAAGAGTGTTAGTGCATGGTGAGACTCTGCCCTTTCCAATCTACACTGCCATGGAGCCTTCCTCCTCTGTAGGGAGGGATGTGAGCAGAAGAGCTGCTTCTGGCTGTGACCTGTGCCCTGCAGGCACTGATGCTGCAGAGGTGGCAGAACCCACCTGGCTTCTGTTCCTCAGCTCCACAGCAGCATCTGGTCTGAAATGAGCCAGTGCAGTATCTCATGCCTGATGTACTGCATCTCTGATGACTTGCTGCATCTCTGACTTATTGCATCACAGACTTGCAGAGCAAACCTGGCAGCTCCTGCCTTCCCCAGATCCCCACACCTCTGCCTGCTCCTCCCTGAGCTGGCCCTGGCCATCCCACCTGGCTCTGTGTGTCCAGGCTGGCAGCAGCCAGAGCTTCCCAGGAACGCAGAAAATTTGATTCAAAAACAAGTCCAGGTCCTGGAATGACACTGAGCTCAGATGGACCCTCTGAGCTGAGCCCAGCTGAACTCTCACCAGGCTCAGCCATTACCTGTGCCCAGAGAAGCTGTGGCTGCCTCATCCCTGGAAGTGTCCAAGGCCAGGTTGGAGCAACTTGGGATAGTGGAAGGCGTCCCTGCCCATGGCAGGGGATTGGAACTGAGTGATCTTTCCAACCTCCAGGTCCCAGCAAAAACCAAGCAAGGAAGTTCAAGAACAAGGGGACAAGACTGATGGGTCTTTGTTCCAATGAGAAGGGCCACAATAAACCAGGGACTCGACTGAAAGGAGGTTACAGGGAAGAGGAAAACACAGCTCCTCTTCAAGGTAAGAGTAAAGATTTTGGCCTTGATCAGGTGTCCCTGCCCATGGAAGAGGGTTGGAACCAGATGGTGCCTTCCAACCCAAACCAGTTTGTGATTCTGGAGCATCTTTTCTACCCCCATTAGACCTTGTTAGTCTGCCTCAGCTTAAAGGCAGTTGGACACTGCTGCACCAGTGACACCAGAACTATTTTTCTGTATTTTACAGCATTCCAGGCACAGACAAGCTCACAGAGCACAGGGCCTGGAGGCACAGCCATGCAGGCAGCAGGATCTTGGCAGCACGAGAGGCAGCTCCTGGGGAAGGGCCAGTGGAGCAGCACGGAGGCAGCCTGGGAGCACAGGCACCAGCACAGTGGCACTGCTGCTGTGGCAAACACAACCTGCCTCTGGCAGCTCCCAGCAAGGAAATACATTTTTATTGACAAAAGATCTCATCCTCTCGTCAGACAACTGCAGAGGGATATGGACAACAGTTGTTCTTCTCTTGCTGCTGACAACACCAAATAAAATGCTCTCTTTCTGAGAAGCAAAGAAAAGCCAAACTCAGCTTCTCTCCCAGAGCACCACTTGCATCTCAATATCCTTTAGACATGTTTGATATCTTGCACATGCCTTGAGAGTCACTTTATTACACGTCCATGAGGAGAGGGCTCCCACAGCACCTTCCCTGCAGCCTCTGAGTGCTGGAACAGCACAGAGACCCCTGAAACACCTCCCACCTGCAGGACCCCACCAATGCCACCTGGGTGGGCATGGGCTGCACCACCCACCTCATCATCTTCCCGATGAAGGCACAAATTCAGCTCAGGCCCAGCCCCAGAACTCCAAAGCTATGAACCCATCATCAACCCCTCCCTCAATCAGTGGCTGTGTCTGACCCGGGGTAACACCAGACACAAACACACCGAGAAAACAAGAGAAGAGCTTTCCAATGCCAGGACTGAAGCCATGTGCAGGCTGGCTGACATGAGCTGACAGAGCCAGGCTCCAGCAGAGCCAGGGAAACACCAGAAGGTGCTGGGAGGGAGCAAGGCAGATACATCTTCATCCCACGGGAACTGTCACCGGCTGCTGCAGCAGGTGCCCTGCTCAAGGGGCTGATGGCACAGCACACAGCATGAGAGCTGGAGAAGTTAATTAGCAGGACAAAAGCAGGCAGCAGGTTGCAGGAAGGTTGTGAAGATTTGCCAAAGCACAGGGCAGGGAAGCCCAGAGGAACGCGAGATGGGAGGGATTGGGATCCTGTGCTCTGAGGCAACACCTGGGCAAGAGGGTGCTTGGGGTCACCAGGAAGGTCCTGGCTCGATGGGTACATCCTGGAATCCATTCCATGACAAAATGCTTCCCGAAATCCTCGCCTCAAGCTAAAAATGGGAACAAATTACACACAGAATTGAAATGTAGCTACACTGGCCTGTTATCTTCCTAGAGCAACTGATATTTATTAATGCATCCTGATTAGATGACCTTTAACAGGATCACGCAAAGAAGGTCATTTTAATGATTATTTTGTCTACAATTTAAATAATTATGCATTCTACTGATAGCTCTGGCTATAATTAGGTTTGCCAACTGGAATACATCACACAAGGCTGACTCCAGCTCCTAGAGACCTTGCTGTGGGTCAGACACTCCAGCTCTGCCTCCTGCCAGGAGGAGAGACAGCAGTGCCAGAGCTGGGAATGAGGAACAGCAGAACTGGACAGGGGAGGTGGGGCTTTGGGCTGCCAGCCTCTCTGGAGCACCTCACCTCTTCTCATGAATGCTGGGGAGAGACCACAACCTGACAGCACCTTAATGTGGAATGAAAATGCTGCCCTGACCAGCAGCATGAACTCAGCCCAAGGTCTGCAGCACCAGCATCTGCAGCTACAGCTTCACTGTCTGCTGCAAGAAGCAATTAATCTTTCATTTTTTCCTACTTGGAGCTCCTATCATGTGTAATTAGTCCTCCCTCCCGGATGAAAGGCTCCTACTCAGCAGGCTGGGCAAGGTTGAACATCCAGCCATGCTCTCTCTCTCCTCAAGAAGGTTCAAACACAACCTGATCAAACAGAAACACCCCAAAGTCAGAGCCATCAGCAGTGACAGGTTCTGACATTTCACTGCTCTCCAGGGACTCTGCTCTGCTCTCCAAGTGTGAAACACCAGCTCAGCCCAGGTTATCTCTGCATGCATCAGCCTCCATCCCCAAAGCCCTCCAGCACATCCTCAGCTTCACACTGAAGGGTTTTATTTCAGTAATTAGAATTACCCAGGTGTTTAAATGTTCAGATAGACCATAGGGACTGTACAGGGGCAAAAAGGTTTTCTCCTTGATTCTCCAGTAACTATGAAGACACAGATCAAGGAGCCAAGTTAGAAGATATTTCCTTTTACTGTATTTTTTCCCATAAGCTCCAGGACCAGGCCACAGGGAACAGCAGCTCTGAGATGCAAACCAGCAGCCAGTTGGCATCACAAGCCCCAGCTGCCCAGCACTGCTGGGCTGTGGATGCCAGTTCCCTGCAGGCTCCCTTCCCTCTCCAGCTCAGCAGAACCACAAGGCCCCCTGTAAGGACCTTGCAAGGTTTAACACATGCAATAAATTAAACTCCATCTTTCTGCAGGATTCATTGGAGATTCAGATTTGTGGAAGAATTACCAGCTTGTGGCACCAACTGAAAAAAACACATCACTGTAACCAGCACGGCCTGATGGCACCAGCTCTGGCATCAGCACAGGATTATGGATTCACACCATGGTCATCAGCAACCACAAAGCAAAGGGAAAATCCAGCTTTCCCCAGTCCAAAGCAAAGCCCTTGTCCTTGGCTCATTCCCGAAGCCAACAGGACATTGCTGTTTGCTGAAGTAGTTCTCTCTCTCTCCTGATTCAAAGCTCCTTAAGGATTATACGATTATGTAATTATAAATATTATAGATTACGAATATAATTTTATTGCTGTAAGAGAATGACTAACAGTGCAGAAGGAAGCAAGTTTACCTTGAATGCAGCCCCAGTGACACCCCAGTGTCAGAGGGCAGGGGTACAGACCACAGGGGTGCAGGGGTACAGACCACAAGGGTATGGGAGGCCTTTGTTAAATAGCAAAAAAAAAAAGCTACAAAAGCACCATTTTCTTCCTGCTTTAGTCCTAAGCATCTGGATTCCTCTTCGTTTTCATAAATTATGTATTAAAAGATTCATTAAGAGCACTGGGCAGCTGCTACCTGCCTGATGGCTGTGCCATGGCGGTGATGCTCACCCAAGGATAACAATGAGCAACAGGGGATGAGACCAGGGGCCTTTACACCTGCCCTGGTACTGTGGGGCCTCTTAAAATGTGACAACTTGGATTTAATTTAGACCTTTCTCTTGCAGGAAGAGGCTGCCCACAGTCACCCAGAGTCACTGGAGAGATGATCTAGACCTGGCTGCCCAAGGGCTCCTCACTGCCCCTCGTGTGCCCCAGCTTGGCCAGGGCAAGGAAAATGTCATGTCCCCCTTCAGCCACAGCTCTGCAGGGTCAGATGGAGCATCCCCTAGTACCTGTGGCCTCACACTGCTCTCCAGATGCTGAGGCAGTGCCCAGGCAGGCTGCCAGTGCCCAATGCTCTGCAGGAGCATCTGGATCCAAGCCCTGCCCATTCCCCGCTGCCAAACCTCATCTTCCTTAAGCAAGGTTAAGTGCTTTTGGTGTTTCCATCTCTCTTGGCACCAGAATGCCCTGAGCACCCACCCAGCCACTCCTGGGGCCACTCACAGCCATGGGGCCAGTACCCCCCTTGCCCACTGGGTGCCCAAAGCCAGCAGACCAGCTGGGGTGGGAGCCAGGGCTCTGCTCAGGCACCAGCTCCTTTTCCATCACACTGCACTAAAGCCTTAACAGCACGATTTCATCTCAGCACACACAAATATCTAAACACCTATCACCAAGATATTTTGGGTATGTGACATTCACCCCACAGCAGGTTGGCAGGGGGTGACACACACAAGTGGGTCTCGCTGCCACTGTCTTTGTGTGTTTTAGATGACAGAGAACAGAAAGAAAGTGTGTCAGAGATGCAGCCACACAGCCAGAGGGAACCTCACAGTGTCACATCACATTGCAGCCAAGGTCTGTGAAACCTCTGGCACCGTGGGGAGTGCCAGCACATTCCAGGGCAGGGCTCTGCCACATCACCCACACCCCGAGCACTGGCACTGCCCACAGGGACACAGACACCTGTGCTCAACCCTCAGGGGTTCACCCATCACTACCATTCCTTTATTTCTCCATGCCCTCTTCAGCTCTCCTCACCATGTTCCAACAGGTACCCACTGCAGAGAGGCAGCAGCAGAGGCAGGGAGTGAAATGCCTGGAAAACTGCAGAGGCAGGAAGGTAAGTGGCCCAAAGCCACCACTTCTCTTTCCTGCTGCTCCATCCCCCTGAATGTCCTGTTACAGGGCAGGGCCCTGGGACAAAGGCTGTGCAGGCACACGGTGTGCACACATCCCCCCAGTGCAGATCCTGGCTCATCCCAGGCATCCAGACATGGAAAAGCGGGGACTGTACCCCAGTCAAGCCTCGCCCCTGGCCTCACTCCAAGCAGGCAGCAGCTCCTGCCCACACCTCCACTGGCAGTCCCTGCTTGCCCCTGGCACTCCAAAGCCCTCAGGGGGATTTTGTCCCGTGGGTGACACCAGTGCCACGCTGCCACCTCCTCCCAGGTTTGCTGTGCTGGGGGAAGAAGGGCTGTCAGTGCCACAGCTGCTCCCACAGAGGCTGCACCAACACTCAGCTGCCACAGTTCAGAGGAAGAGTATTGTCATCACCCGGGCCCAGAACAACCTCACCAACTGCTGGTGCCCCTGAGAGCCTCACCCCCACCAAGCCCCCCTCTCTCTCTATCACAGCCCCAGTCTGGGGGGCGACCAGCCATGCGTGTTTAGCCTCCACCTCCCGCAGCCTGTTACACTGCCTGCTCCCACTGCTTCTATTTTTAAGGGTGAGAGTTGTGGTGCTCTGTCGTTTCCCTAATTTGAGCTCTTTTCTCCCAGCATTTCCCCAAATTAGCCAGTTTCCACGGTTCAGCACAAAACCTGCCAGACAGACCTGGCAGAGCCGTGTGAGGAGCCCAGCTCTGCTGCCCCAGCTCCTACTCACCCCAAAAGCACAGGGACCCACCAGGAAAGAAAATCCTTGGGAAAATAAGGATAGGGACTTAGTTAACAATTGTTTGGGTGATTTTCTCAAGCAAGGGGTAGAAGGATAACAGGGCAAGGCTCCAGGCTTGGCCCCAGAAGGAAATCTCTGCATTCCCACATATTCTCCCTGCTCTGCTGAGACAAGTTATTGGGTGGCTTGAGTATTTTAAATGCCCCAGAATCACGAGAGAATCTCCACAACTATGGAAGTACCAAATCTGGAGGGGTTTAAAAGCCATGTAGACATGACATCTCGGGAGATGGGTTAGTCCCAAGGTGCTGGGGGAACAGTTGGACTTGATCTTAGAGGCTTTTCCCACCTAAACTATTCCCTGAATCAGAGATGCCTGTGAAATAACAGCCAAGGCAGCTGGAGGAACATCATCTCTGGAGTACTGTGAGCCACAGTGAGCCCTCAGCACCACACTGTGCCCACACCCAGGGCATCAGAGCTGTACTTACATCAGAGGCAGGGCCTTTGTCGGCTCCAGGGCACGAGAAGGTGACGAATTCATGGCACCGCTTGTGCACAACGAAGCAGCAAACTGGAAAGAGAACACAGGGGACAGGGTGAGGGACACGAGAACCAAGAGTTAACAATATACTGTATGTTAACAATCAACACTGTATGTTGATTTATGAGCAGTCACCAGTCTTCAGCAGGTTTTTTAACCTGTGGCAGGCTTTTAAAGCTTATGGAACATCACCAACCAGACCAGGCATTTTTGGGAAAACTCAGCAGAACAAAGTGTGGAGCAAATGCCAGAGGAGGGCTGGAAACCCTTCTGTTCTCTGAGCTCACTGTCACTCGTGGCACACGCTCCGAGGTCACCGCCGGGAATAAAAAGAGGGAGAATCTGGTTGTTCACGGGTATCTGAGCTGAAAAGTGCATGTGTCCAAAAATGGAAGATTGTACTGAGGGAACAGGTGGGCAATTTTCCTCCCACAGCTCTGCTTTTCTTCAGCATCTCCCCAGCCTCCATTTGCCAGACCAGAACACACGCACGTCTTCCTCCCCTCACGCACATCGATGACAGTCGCCCTTCTGGGAACAGCTCAGGGAAATCAATCCTGACATTCCACTACCCAGACTTCCAAGAGAAGTATCCAGAGCTAAACCCCCAGCCCCTAAAACACCAAACCCTTTAGTATATGCCAATCTGAAGCTGCCAGCACTATTTCTGCAGTGTGTGCAGTCTAAGCAATGTGCTTCAAGGCTATTTTTTTCCCTAAAAGACAAATAAACACCTCACCTTCAACAGCTGACCTTAAAGGGCCACTTGGCACCACGGGTGACTTCAACTGATGGCCCAGATCCTTCTCCAAGGATCTCAGCCCACCACACCCTGCAGCTGGAGGTGGTAGCACTGCTTTGATTTACTGGGGTGCCCCAAGTCTGGGGAACAGAGGCACCACCTCACACCCCACGTCATCTCCTCCTGGGGCCACCCGCACTCTGCACTGCATCCAGACTGTGCCCCATTCCTAGGGATGGGGACCTCAGCTCCAAAGGGCACCAGGAAGGACTAGAACAAAGGGAACAAGTGCTGATTCTGAGGGGAAGCCTGGGCACCACACTCTGCTCAAGAGTGTCTCATTTGTCATATCCTTTTCCCAAGAGCTATAGTTACACTAAACAAAACAGCCTCTGGAAGATGAGCAGGTACTGAGGTTCAGAGATGGAGCACAGAAACCAAAGTGGGCCATGCAAGAACAAAGCAGGTTTCAGGTGCAGCAATATGGGATCTTTCCTAAGGAACAAAGAAAAGGTGAGTGACATTGGCTATGAACCTCACAATTCCCTCTTTGTGCCCTGCTACATCCAGCTGTAAATTCCTTTTCCTTTGCACATTTTTCATTGTAAAAAATCCAAATACAGAACATTTTAGAGGCAAAACAGCTGCCAAGAGCTCTCTCCTCGCAGGACTTCTCACTTGCTTTTCTGACTCAAACAAACAAACATTTTCTTGAAAGCATTGCTCACCATTTCTGTCATTTGTATACAGAGACAGAAGCATCTGGGAAGCAGGAAGGAAGAAATTAGAACTCTATTAGCCAGGATTTCTCCTGAAGTGTGTATATAAACTCAATAAGCTCTGTGACACTTGGAGCTCAGGCGACGTTGGGAGGGTGCTCTGCTGCCTGGGGAATTCCAGCTTCACACCACAAACAAGATTGCTACCAGGCTGGATTTATCAAGGAGTGGTTTCCTTTGGAAGGGACCTTAAAAACCATCCCTGAAAGTGTCCAAGGCCAGGTTGGACAGGGCTTGGACAACACTGTCTAGTGGAAGGTGTCCTTGCCCATGGCAGGAGGTGAGACTGAATGGTCTTTACGGTCCCTTCCAACCCAAACCATTCCAGAATTCTAACACAGACTGTAAGGATATTTAGATTGTAAAGATAATCCACTGGAAGACAGTAGAGCAGAACTGATGGCAGCAGTGTGAGCTTTGCATCCAACGCTTCAAAGGAAGATCCACAAGCCTCGGAAATATCCATTGGAAGACTTCACATATGCTTAGGTGAATGCTCCATCCATGCAAAAAAAAGGGCCAATAGAATGAATCAGGTACAGGATCTCACCTCAGTAATTCTGTCTCAGCTCCCAAATGCATTCCACCCAATGGATGCAAGGAGGTTTGATGGATCTTTCCACTGCCATGCCCTCCTGCTGTCATCACACTTCAGCAGTTTAAGCCCATGTCTTTGTCAGTTTAGAAACCCCAGCACGAGCAGCAGCTTTCCCAGGTTGCTAATTAGACAGTTAATTTGTAAATCTTATTATTTGGATAATAAAGTTATCAAATCCCACTGGTGAGCTACAAACGTCCCGAGTCATTTGTAAACAACAAGAAGGAAAGATTAACCTTTCCCATTCCTTACTGCATAATGCAAGAGTGTTTCCTGGTCCTAAATTATCCTTTAGAGCCAGTTCCATTACAGGGATCTCAGGAGACCTCCCTGCACTGAGATAGGATACAAACCCTATGGAAGGCAAGAGGCAGAGCCCCCAAGCTCAGAGATAATCCACAGCCTTATGAGACTTCCTGGAACACATATTTTTCATATCAGCCCCAGCACAGAGTCTCAGATGTGGGGAGATTTACACCAAAGCATCAGGGCAAGATCACATCTCCATTCCCTAGGATCCTGACACAGTCCTGGGAAGAAAGGTGTCCTGTAAGGTTGGGTTTGACAGCTAAGAAACAACAGCAGCAGGGCTATATTCAAACCCTAAGAAATGGTCTTATTGTGGAGGATGAGAAGAGAAAATGCTGGAAAATGTTAACACAGTATTGCTTTAAAATACATATACACACACACTAAAAGGCGTCTTGGCTTAAACCACTGCTCAACCCCCCCCCCAGAAAAACATAAAGCAGTTTCCCAAACTGATCCCAGAACCTGCCAATCAGACAAACCTCATCAAAATGTGTTCCAGGAGTTTGAAGGCTGCAAAGCAAATGTCTGGCTGTACCTCCAGCATGGGAAGGAACATCCTGGGGAAGAGACTTGCTGGGGCAGTGAGGGCAGCTCAGCAGAGCATCCACCAGCTCCAAGCTGCCTATGGCCAAAACCCCCTGTTCTCTGCACACAGTGGGGACAGGCTGGAGAATTACAGCTTTATCCAGCAGGATGGGGTTGGAAGCAGTTGGCTGCCTGCATGTTTTGGAAGGATGCTGCAAATTGCTGCAGCCCAACACCAGCACATCTGCTCACTGCCCATCACCTGCACATCCACCTTCCCTCTCCTGCAAAATATTTCCTTTTCTCCTCTTTAGAAGACACGAACAAACACCAAAGCCTTTCTCCACCATCTCTCACCTCACGCACTACCTCTCCCTTCAGACAGTCGGGCACTTTGCCCAAAGACACAGTGCCCGAAGATTTGCTCTTAGAATACAAAATCCTTCCCAGGCCAGTGGCTTCTGCCCAGGGAAAGCCTTTATCAAAGCTTTAAGCTCCTTATACTGGCAGCAGGGTAACTGAGGAGCCAGCCCAACAAAAGCACAGGTATTCCTGGGAATATCAAAGCCCAGGAAAGGCTCAGGTCAGCATTTTATTTGCAAACTCCTGAGACTGCTGAGCCTGTCCTGGAGAGCAGCACAGCAGCAGCCCCTGCCTGTGCTGTTACTGCCAGGACAGATAGAATCACAGAATCCTGGAATGCTTTGGTTTGGAAAGGACGTTAAAGCTCATCTCATTCCAAATCCCGCCATGGGTAGGGACACCTTCCACTGGACCAGGTGGCTCAGAGCCCCATCCAGCCTGGCCTTGGCACAGCAGCCAGTCCTGCTCAGAGTGGGTATTTTGAGTGCTATTTCTCCAGCATACTTTGACCTGGCTCTGGATCAGATATTTGGGATGCTACAAACACCCAAGAGAGGGAAAGCTGCCTCTGCACATACCATAGCCTGTATGTATGATCCATAGTGCTGTATGGATGTACTTATGCAAAGAAAACAGATCACACAATATCCTGAGCTGGAAAGGACCCACAAGGATCATCAAATCCTAATCCTGGTCCTGCACAGACACCCCAGGAATCCCACCATGTGCCTGAGTGTTATCCAAATACTCCTGGAGCTCTGGCAGCCTTGGGGCTGTGACTATTTCCCTGGGGAGCCTGTTCATGCCCAGCCACCTCTGGGGGAAGAACCATTTCCCAATATCCAACCTAAATGACTGCAAAGGGTCATACTGGAAGAAATGCAGTGGCATTGGGGCACCCAAAGCCCCACATCTTCACATAGCCCAGAAAAACCCAGGAGAGCCCCAAAGCTGCCTCCTACCCCAACAGAAGCTCTCAGCCCTCTGCACAGGGCCCTGGCACCAGCCCACAATCCAGGGAGAGCACAAACCCACAGCGTCCCTGGCTTGGGGTGGTAAATCATCTCCTGCCCCTGCTCACTCTCAGATCAGATCAGCCTCATCTCCCACATGGAATCATTAGCTGCAGGAAGGTATCCAGCCCTCCCCAAAGCCCAGCTACTGTGACAAACAGCTTCCTGCAGGAATGAACCCTGCCTGGCAGCCCACGGAGCAGCCCTGCCTTCCATTTGATCTCCATTTGTTGCTCTAATTTCATTGCATGAACTCCTTGTCCTGATGTTCTGAAGAAAGGGATCATCAATTTTCCCCGAGTCCTTCACAAAATTAATAATTCAGTGAAGTCACCTCTGATGCCTTCCCTGAGCTCATCCCTTCCCAGAACACACATTCCCACTGAAGACAAGCCTTTGTCCCCCTTGTTAGGCCACAGAGAGGTCTGGAAGCACCAGGAAAAGTCTTGGATACAGTATGTCAAGAAAGGGAGACAGATGGAGAGTTAACAGAGACAGAAGAAGGTTCAAGAAAGATTCATCTAAAAATCAAAGCCAGGGAGGAGTTCAATCCTCCCCAGGGAGTTGATGGAGCTGAGCTTTGGCAGATGGTTCCAGTATCACGAAGCTCAAAGATTATTTCAAGCATATCTTGGTGTGTAGCTGCTCCCTTCCAACCTGTGGATATTCTCATTTGGATAATGCCTCCACTTCCTAACGAACAACAGATTCAGGAAACAGCTTGGAATTCAGATTAGCAAAACTGAAGAAAACAACACCAAAAAAAAGGGATATTTTTAAAGGAGTTTTGTGTTGATCCACCTACACTGGGCAAACCCCCGGGGTCAGAGGCACTGACTTGGCTGTGCCCCAAGGAGGGACCAAATGTGCCACAGCCAGAGCTGCCCACGATTTTCCATTCCATGCTAAAAAAAAANAAAAAAAAAAAAAAAAATCACACTCACAACATCAAATAGAGGCAGTGGAGCGTGGTAATCATAAAATAAGGGGAAAGAAGGGCTCCAGGAGGGGAAGTCCTGAATTTCTGACAGCACTTTACAGCTTTTAATCACTTAGAGCACAGAGAGAGAGAAGCTGAGCTAAAATTTGCACTCTTTGGATTTAATCCCCAGCTTTGGTTAAAAGCTTTCTGGGGTTCTTAGAGCACAAGAAATGTCTTCAGCTCCTCAGACTTCAGTGGTTTTCCCACTGTCAGCTCCAGAGAGACACAGTAAAAACAACCATGATCCGCAGGGATTTTTGGATAGCATTGGGAATAGCTCTGGAGATGGAGCTCAGGGGGTTACAGCGGCTCTGGGCTGATGCACCGGTGGCTCCTTGGCTGGAGGAGAGTGACACCAAGGACCCTCCCCTACCTCCCTCGGTCTGTGTCTGCTCCACCTCAGCACAGCAACCCCCAGGAATAACGAGGAACTTGTGTCCCCTGGAAGACACTGGAATTTTTCTGATTTTCCCCATTGGGCACATGGCCCAAACACAGTGGCATCCCAGCATTGGGAAGGTTTATGGAGAGAATAGAGGCCACTGGGGACCAGGGAGAGGGGGAGAGGCCACTGATTCAAGTAAAAGATGAAGTGGGGTGTACAGGAGTAAGGAGTGTGAAAAGGCATTTGTCTGATTTGGGTTTTTTACACAAAAGGAAAGAAGAGCCTTTTTCCTTAAGGAAAGGGGAAAAAATGGATAGCACAAGACATGAGGTTTCTCTTCTGTGAGGTCTCCTGAGCTCATTTCTCTAGAAGGCTCTGATTGCCTGAACAGCTACAAAGATGTCAAATCCCAGGGAATGATTCTCCCCCAGACCTGTTAATCCTGCACCAGTGGGACACACAAACCTCCGTCACAGCCCTGAGGAGGCCCAGCCTGGCAAACCAGTGCCAGGGGAGCTGTCATCGACTGCCAGGGAGAGAAAACTGCATTTCCTGGTATTTCTGAAGCAAAAGCAGCAGGATGTATCTTTTTAAAGATACAATCTTCCAGCCATTACAAAAGCAATTCACACCGTCCCTTCTGCTCTCCGGGAGCAGAGACCATGTAAAGATCCTACACAACAGGCAGGGCTTCTGCCCAGCACTACTCATCCCAGGCTGGCTTCTGGAGAGGGAGGGAGCATGGACACAAACACATGTGGGGATCAGGGCCTGCCACGGTCTCTGCAGGTCTCTTGGCCAAATCCCTGTTAGGAAAAGGGCAGACAAACATCCTAATTTATTAGGCTTTTCATCTGCACAAAAACCCAGCTCCAGGCTTTTTGCTCACAGCTCCTATTGACTCTACAGAGAAAATTCCAAGTTCTCCAAGAAAACTGACCCCTCACTCTTCTGCCTGCTCTTTGAGATGGGAAGAGGGGCAATGTTGACTCAAACAAGAAACCCTGGATGCTGCAGAAGAGCCCCATCTCCCCATGCTGGGATGCCACTGGCTGGCAGCACCCACCGCCCCACGCACCCACACTGGGACTGGCAGCTATTGCCAGAGACACAAAGACATTAATTTTACATTAGAGAGCCTGTCCCGGCTCTGAGAAAATCGGCTCAGAATTTAAATACTTCATCAGCATTTCTCCTGTACCAGAGATTCACTTTCAGACTGAATAATTCAGCCCCATGTGCTCCCAGCTGGATGCACAGAGCAGCAGCCATGGCTCCCTCGGCTGTGCCGGGAGGAAATGGCTCAAGGGCCACATGGACTCAATGTGCCCCAACGGGTTGTGCCCTGCGGCACCCATGTGGCTCCTCAGATGTGGTGGCAGAGCTCAGTTGCTCCCCTGTCCCCCCTTCCCCAGCTCTGAGCCCAGCACAGTCCCCACACAGTCACAGCAGCACCCACTGCTCCCCCAGGGAACCACTTGGGCAGCTGATTCTCCTCACAATCCAGTTCTGAATGGCATTTGGGGTTCAGACCCCCCAACGTAGCCCTGTGAAGCAGCAGCTTGTCATTCCACCCAGAGCGATGCCTCAGAGCTCTTGCTTCTCCACATGATTCTGGGGCTTAAGAAAATATAAAAAATAAAAAACCACAAAGCAAATAGAGCCTTTCAGCATGGGAAAAGGGAGCCTTGATGCTCTCTTGCATGTGAAGGGCAGAGAGACTCCACAGATGCAGGGTCAGACACCTGCCCCCTCCTCCTGGGCCTGCACGGGACCACTGTCCCAGCCCAGCATCCAAGGAATGTCACCATCCAACACTGAGCTCTAGCAGCATTCAGGTGTCAGAGCTGGGGTACAAGTGGCACCTGCAGCTTCTTTGGTAAGACCTTGTCAACAAAACTCCAGTGAATCCAGTGTCTGACACCAGAACCAGCTCCAACAGCCGTGCTGAGGAAGAGGAGGAGGAAGGCTACTCTGCTGGCCGCTTCTGAAAGGGGCATCTCTAACATTCCTCTTTTTTCATTGAAAGGGGTTGAGTATTTTGAGCCCAGCCACGTGCTTTGAGAAGGACTTGAGTCCACAGGAACAAAACACCCAAAACTGCCTGCAGCTTTTCCATGAAACACCATAATGAATTGACAACATCCTCTGCATGACAATGAATGTGCTGGAGCCAGGCGGGATGAGGAGCATCAATCATTCCCAGCAGTAGGAGTGGGTGGGGACGGGGATGGTGACAGCATCGGAGCTGGATCGGGAGAGAACTTCATTCTCCCACCACGTGTGCCAGAAGAACACCTAAAGCCACATCCAGGCTGCAAGGGACAGGCTGCCCAGGCACAGGGTGGTCTGGGATGCCAGGGACAGGGTGGTGCAGGCAGTAGCACAGGTGATGCAGCTGGCCTGGATTTTGCAGCTCTTGCTGGCACAGGGTTTGCCAGACGTGGCAAAGGGCAAGTTCCTTCACCCAGGACATGGTGAAAGTCCAGCCCATGCTTCCTCTCCAAATTTCTTGGGTCAAAAAAGCTGCTTGGGAGCAGCAAGGAGAGCATCCCAGAATGCAAAGACACCCTACAGGAACTGCCCTTCCTCCACACCACGTGCCTGTTCCCAGACCATGCAGGTCCACAGCCCATCCCACAAAAACAAGCTACTGAGAGACCACCAAAAGCCCCTGGCAGAACCCTCACAGAGGCCCTTTGCAGCACAAGGGTGACCATGGGGTGTGCAGACACCACGTTGCACCTTACCCTGAGCTGGGGCACAGCCAGGGCGAGCAGGGGAGTTCAATGCCATGAGAATGAAGCCACCAGTGTCTCCCTGCAGACATTCCCTGCTCCGTTCCCTGTGCAAGGTGCTGCTGCACAGACCCACACATGGAGCAGGGGAGCTCACCAGCGTGTGCTGCCCACGCTCCAGCCCCAACAGGTGCCCGGAATGGATGGGATGGGAACGTGCTGTTCCCCAATCCTTAATTATAGCCAAGGCATTGCAGCAACATGAATACTAAGGGAATTTTACAAGTTGAAATTTGTTTCTTTCCATGTTAACAGCCCTCTCTAACGTGTTTCTTAGCCTGAATTATGAGCCTTATGACAGAGCATGGAGAGAAGATCGTCATGGGGAGGATGGTGCTGGGTTGGAGGTGATGGCCCCAAGGCAAGCAGGGACACTGATGAGTTGGGGATCACAGGCAGTGGAGGAGCAGCCAGGTGCTGGCCAAGGTCAGGCAGAGGAGACACTTCTCAAGATGCACAATTGATGAACAGCCTTGGTTTGCACCTCAGACAAACAGGCACTGAGGACACTGCTGCAGCCCCCTCTGAGCCTGGTGCCTTTGCAAGGGGCTGGGTCCCTGGGGACATCCCTGGTTCCTGCAGCCAACTCCACTCAAACATCCACACAGCAGCTTCAGGACCAGTCCCAGCCCCCCAGTGACACCCCCAGCATCTCCACCAGCGAGAGATGAAAAATAAGCACTCTGTGATTAATCAAAGCCCCAAGGGAGCAGATTAAACAATCTTGGCAATTAGTTCTGGATTTCTTACAAAGGCACTGGAAGACAGTGGAAAGCTGCTGCAGTCCCTGAGGATGAGCACCGAGTCCTCCTAAAACCCTGCACCAGTTACACAACTCACCATGTGCTGTGTGATGTGTTAAATTACAGATGGGCTCAATTAAAAGTGCAGAGATGGAAAGGAGGCTTGGAAAAAAACCCACAAGAGAAGAAAGAGAAGATCATTAAAAACTTGGCAGCCTACTTTGACTCTGGTGACCTGGTAATTTAATATTGTAATTGAAACACCAGGTCAGCCTCTGGAGAGGAGGAAGAAATATGGAAAGGTATCCTGGCAGGATTGGTGCTGCCCAGAGAGCAGGTCAGGCATTAAGAAGAGGTGGCAGATAACCCACCACCAGCCCAGTTATAACTCTAGTATCTCCCAGCCTGAGAAGATGCTGCCAGCCTGCTTTGAAGTCATTCCTTTTTGTCACAGTGTATTAATCCTGTTCAAGGGAGATAAAAACCCAGTCCCCAAAGTGCTAATAATGTAACTCGGTTAAAGCTGGATTTTGTTGCTTATCTTCAAGAAGAGAGGGAAACTTCACTTCCATTTCTTCCTTGCATCCCCCCCTTTTCCCCTTAAATTTTAATATTCTGAGCACTGTCATATTTCCAAGAGCGGAGACCAAGTAGCAATACCCAGAAAACACCGCCTGCATCTCCAAACGGGCAACGAGCCACAGGGACACCAGGCTGGGGAGGGTCTTTCAGCATCCAAACATCACTGACAACGTCCCTCGTTACCAGTGCCATGTGCCCACATCCCATCTTGTCCCTTTGCAGCTCTGCCTGCAGCCTGGTGCCCACCCAGTTCTCACAGCACAGCTGGTGGCAGTGGGGACCAGCCTCTTGCACTGCCCCATCTATCTACCAGGATATCAGGGAAAATTTGCACAGATCCCTTTGGGAATGTTATGGCTTTATGCTCCTAAAAGAGCTGGTGTCACACACCTCGGTGGTGGCCAGAGCCACAGTGAGCAATCACAGAGGTGGCTCCCAGTGGGGACAGGGACACCTTGCTAAAGGGAGGGAATGAGGGGGCCTTTCCTGCAAGGGGCAGGTCTTAAACCATTTTCCTGCACGTTTGGGACATCTCAGGATGACAGGATCAGGGTCAGCCATGTGCCCCCAGTGATGTCTCAGTAGAGACCCAACCTCACCTTCTCCCCCTGGTGCCCCCACAGCACCAACCACCCCCAGGGTACCGTGGTGGGGGTCCAGGTATGCCCCACACAGCCCATGCCTTCTCCCAAACCTGCAGCACGCTGGAATCCATCGATTCCAGCAAGGATTTCACTGTGCTCATCCCAAGCCTCCTCTGCCCAAGAGGCTTCACAATCCCAATATCAGAATTAATTTTCCCTGGTACTGGAGACTCGGAGACTGAGCTGCATTTTGCTCCTGTAGAACAGCAAGAGGAGTTTATGCTGAGCACTTACAGTGAGATAATACACTCGTTTCCTTTAGTTCAGCATTGAGGGCAGAGAACAGAGCCCACATATGGGGGAGAAACCTCTCAAGCACCCCTGGCCAGAAGTGTTGGATCTTCCTCTTCCAGAGCCCTCACCTTCCCTCCAGAAGCTCATCACCAGTGAGCCAAGGGCTTGGAGTTCAAAACCAGCCCTACAAATGTGAATAATTTAAGCTCTTTGACCAAGACACCATCAAGAGTAGACCATGAACACAGAGTTACCATACAGCAAAGGCTAGGAGGCATTTATATACTGCTAAAAAGACAGCATGGGCTGTAATCTTGCTCCCCTGCGTATTTCTAAAAAAAAAAACCAAAACCCACCAGAACACTGCATGGTCCCTTGGCTTTTCAGGAAGCACAGAAAACAAAAATAATCATGAATACAACAGGAAATTTTTTTTTGTCCGATACGAAGAGTAATGACTTCCCTGCTGCTGCCTCAGGCTTATTTTGAGCTGGCAGCATCTTGAGAGGGTTTGTTCTCCATATACTGAGCAACGTTTGAAGGGTTTCTTGAACACCCAGGAATGTGAGCAGCTCAATTTAAGTACAAGTGAAAGCAGCAGTTAGCCAGGGTCCTGGTAAGGTGAAGCTGCCTACAGAGGATTTATTTAGCGTTGCAATTGTGCCCTTGTGCACAGCCCTGGGTTTCTGACACAAAACTCTGACTGTGTCCCCTCTGCAGCTGCACCACCAGCACGACACTGCCCTGGTGACCACAGCATGAGAGTGAACCACAGGGTTTTTAAGGTTCCTTCCAACCCAAACTTGCCCTGGCAGCACTTAAAACATGGGCACAAATGGCTCCTTAGCACACCCCGTCTATGCCACCGATAGAACAAATCAAGACAGTCTCAAGACATTTTTCCATCCACCTCTGGTCTCTCTCTCCTGTTGCATACCAGGTTCTACCCCAGCTGGGCACCCCTGGCACACTGCTGGGCACCTGTGCCCCAGCCCAGTCTGTCCTTCAGCACCTCCACTTCCACCTGGGCAACACGGAGGGTCCCAACAACCCATAGGCTGCCAGAGAAGCTGTGGACACCTCACCCCTGTTCAGTGCCAGACTGGATGGGCTTTGGAGCAATCTGGTCTAGCAGAAGGTCTCTCTGCCCATGGCACGGGCATTGGAAATGGCTGATCTTTAAAGGTCCTTCCAACCCAAGCCACTCCAGAATTCTGTGAACTAATCCAGATAAACATTAACCAGCACATTTGAAGCTTCCAAGCTCATGAGACACCTCAGGACCTGCCAGGCAGGAGATAAGCTCCATCCCTGCACCTGCCGGGTGGGAAGCCAGAAAACATCCCCACAAGCCAGGTTTTCTCCCTCAGCATGGCCAGTCATGGCAGGCACAGTCCTGGAGCTCCCAGGGACATGGGATCATGTTGCTCCCCCCATAACCCAGCAGAAGAGAGCAGCAGACTGGACTTTATCTTGTTAATTCAACCACTTCCTCCTGCAGCACGACAGGCTCAGCACCACAGCTCTGACACAGAGCAAGGGTTCCCGTTACGGTTGGATTCCCCAGGCCCCCCATGAGAGCACTGTGTCCCCCAGGCCTCAGCAGTTGGCACCAGAGGGGGGTTCAGAGGGATACACACACAGCAGCACAACCCAGGCTGTGCTCCCCAAGCCCAGCAGTGCTGTCACAGCAGCTCCATGTGCGCTGGCAGCTGCTGCCTCACATCCCCACGAACTCCCTCCAGCCCTGCAGCCTCCCACAGCATCAGCACCCACTGGGCAGGGGGCCCGGGGGGCTGAGGACCCAGCAGCCATGTCTGTGACCCACAGGCTTTGCAAGAGCTGGTCCCTGTGCATTAAGGCTGTTTTAAAATAGGGATGAAATACAATCAAGCTTTATTTGGTCCTCGCTGTCTCTGCTTTAAAAAGATCTGGCGGGAGCATCAAACTCCTCAGGCAGGGGAGGGATGTTCTTCAACACCAGCTCTCACCAAAGGACCTTCCCAAAAAGCCACCAGCTTTGCCCCCCAGCACAGCATCTCTAAACAGACACCCCTCGGGCACCACCGGGGCCAGTCGGTCCCCAGGAAAGCAGCAGCAGCCCAGGGCACTGGAGCCTGGCAAGGGGAGGGAACACCAGGCAGTCCCTGAGCATCCCCGGCCCCTCTGGGGAGAGGGCTCTGCACTGATGTGATGCTCTTGCGGGGACAGGCGGGGGTGTGACACAGGGGGTGAGTGACACATCGGGGTCTCCACAGAGGCGTCTCCACAGACGCACCAGACTGAAGAAAGGGCACAGACTGCCAGCCCACACGGGGGGATGCCCAGCCCGCAGGATGTGATTGTGGCTGAGGAAGGAGCCCCAGAGGCCGATCACCAGCAACCGCCTTATTAGGGCTAACGAAGGAGCTCACCTGTAGCTGCTGCACCTGCCCATGCAGGGCATGAGAGGGCACAGCAAAGGAACAGCAAACCATGAGCTGCAGCCTCCTCTCCCTGTCAGGCCCCAGCCAGCACCGGTAATTTGATGAGCTCCATTATCCAGGGCCATTCTCAATCCCTCCCTTGTGCTGCCGTGGAGACACAAGAACAGCAAAGTCCCTCTGATGGGGCAGCAGAGGAGTCCCTGCCCATGTCCCCCTGGACACAACCACATCCTGCAGCACCACACAGTCCCCCAAACACTCGGGACTGGACCCTATTCCCATTCCTCTCATGTTCCCCACACAGAGGGGCTCAGACCTGCACCCCAGCACCCCTTACACCACCAGTTTCTCTGTGGGGCATCCCCCTGGGGTGGGCAGCAGGTCATGTTATCAGCAAACACAGCAGCAGAGTCATGGCCAGGGACCCCCAGTGGTGGTGAAGGCCCTGCCACACACATCCAGAGGATTTATCTGCCAGTCTGGAGCCAGGATTTGTCCCAAGCCATACACCAGGTTTGTGGCCAAGCAAGAGACAGAGCTTGGCTGTCCTGGCTCTGCCCCAGCCTGAACAGAGTCTCCATGATCCCGTGGAGAGCAGAGACACAGAACCTGCTGGGGAATTGTTCAGTAGACACTCATTAAGAACACGTCGCCCCTATTTTCCAAATCCTGTTCAAACCAACAGCAGCCAGATCAGCCACAGGTTTGTCTTCCTGATGCACTGGGCAGGATCTGGTCCATGAGCAGCATCTTCTGTGCATCCTGCACCCCAGAAACCCTCTACCAGCCCAGGCTCAGCTCTCAGCCCCATACCACAGCCATCACCCTGTCAGGGGACAACTCTGAGAAGAGGTGGCATCAATCGATGCCCAGCAAGAGCAGGGCTGAGCTTCAGGCTCTTTGAGGCAGCAAGGAGCTCGGCTTTATGTAACACACACAGGATGTTAATAGGGAAGGACACACCGGGGTAGGAGACATTGTGGATGAGGCTCCCACGGAACGGCTCTGAAGGCTCCCAAGGCTGGCAGCACCACCGTGGTGTCTGTGCCAAACCTGTCAGAGCCACAGCCTACAGGACATGCCGGGGACAGGACAGCAGCCCTGGCAACCCCCGTTTGCAGGGGTAATTTGCTATTTTGGAACACTGCCTGTGCTAGGTGCTCCACTACCCCCATCACACAGGGCTGACCCTCCAGTGCCAAAGTGTCAAGGAAAATGAGAGAGGGAAGGCACAGGATGAACACTGATTGCTGGTCCAGCCATGGCCGGGCTTTGGGAAGCACTTGGACCCTTGCTCGAGCACACGGGGCACAAAGGAGGGAAGAAGGGAGGGGGGAGGATGCTCACCGCGGTGCCGAGCACTCGCCTGGACTGCAGCCAGGAGATGAATGTTCACTTCCCAGGAGAGGTTTGCCAGCAGCACCACGAACAGCAAAACCCCTCAGCGCTGACCTCTGCGAGACGAGCGCTCCCACACTGCAGCCCCCACATGCCGCAGGAAGGAGGGCAGATTACACGGGCTTCTGTTGTTTTTCCTCCCCTGAAAACAGGCCATTATCTCCTGACAGGCGGGAGCGCTGTGTTATTACACAGCAACATCGCTGCCGTGAACACTCAAAGGGCTGCAGCTGGCAAGATCGCTCGCGTACTTGGCACTGCGTTTGATGCTCCGCGGATAAGATATTAAAATAACATTTCCAACATGCAGATTTACTGTGTCTGCTCACTCCTCACGCTCCAGCCCGAGCCGCTGAGAACAAGGTTTTATTGATGCTGCCAGACAGGCAGCGCTGAGCGGGGCGGAGGAGTCACCTTGCTGCAGGAGGGCAGCTCTGCCCCACGCATCTGTCTGTCCCTGCCCCTGGGTTTCCCAAGGGAAGCTCTGGGATGCAGCAGAATAAACTCAGAAACCTGTTCAAGGTGCTGGCCATGGAGAGGCAGAGCAGAGAGGCACCAGCCAAGGTCAGCAGAGAAGGTGGGAACCAGACACTACCTGCAGTATCACATTAAGGGAAGTCTCTTAAAACACGTTGGTGGAGAGGAAGAAATCAAACCTGATTAGTATTTTACCTTTTTTTTTAAAAAAGTTAATATTTAGACGAATTTTAACAAAGTGCCCGGAGTGCTTGGTTTGTACTTCCCTAACAAAACTCCATCAACCCAGGAACCCAGTTTGCTCTTCTTAGGCAACAGTCCTGTGCAATTACACACCACTGGATTCAGTGAGAACATTATCTGGGCTGGCAGCTTTTGGAGGAGGAGAAGAGAGAAGAGAAGAGTCGTTTTATTTACATGGACCTCTGCAAAGAGCTTTCCTGGCTCACTTTCCCCATCCATGTCCCTGCTGGCCAATATGACTTTATTAATGTTTACGATATGCCCTACTTTTTAATGCAGCTCTGTCCCGGTAAAAGAATCCATTTGCATTTTTAATGAAATTTGGATAAGCAATTTAGCTGATCCCTGGTACCTCAGGCTCCAAAACCCTCATGCAAAGCCTGCAGCCCCTCGGAGCCTTCTCCAGGCCTGGTGTCACCCGGAGCAGCCGGGGGTGTCATTCCATGCAGAGCCTGTGCTGCTGCAGCTGGCACAGCACCCGCACCCTCCCTGCCATCACCACCTCGCCCAGAGGCAGCTTTACATCCAGTCTATTTTAATACAGCAATAAAGGGGAAGCTCCATACATAAGAGACTAAATGGGGCAATAAAAATCTGTGAGCTCGCCTGAAATGTCTCCCAGCTGTTCTGCAGCACTTCACAGAAACAAAATAGGGCAAATTTCAGAAATACGGAGCTTTGCTTGTGTATTCCCAGCAGGTCTCTCCAGTTCACATTGGCTTCTTCCTGTTTCTCCTTTGCTACACAGATAAGAGAGGAACCTCTCTGCTGAGCCATGAGTTGCCAGCAGAGCTGGGAGGAGATGGAACAGAAGCTTCTAGTAACTGCTTGGAAGTTGCAGCACTGCTGCTACAGTGAGCAGAAGCCTCCAGCTGTGTGCCCACCCTCCACACCAATATCTGCCATGACATCCAGTTTGATTTTCGGAATAAAAACCTGATTTTCAGCAAAAGAGATGCTCACCCTTCACCTCTGACATGCTACAGGGCCAGGCCACCTCACCATAGCAGGAAAAGGAGCTGCAGCAGCTGGATCAAGAATTCCACCCTACTTCCCATCAATTTTTCCAGCTGGAGTTTCCTCTTTCCCTTGGAGGGGAGCACAGTGCGGTATCCCCACAGCATCACTCCCACCCTGCAGTGCCTCCCAGCTCATGCAGAGCCCAGGGAAAGTCACAGAAATGTCCCTAAAACTGCTCTGTGCAGCAGTTTTTTGCATATCCCTGTAGGAAGAATAATGTTCCTGGGAGCTTAAAGGCCACCTGGAACTGCTGAGGTTGAACAAGGAGGCACATACCCAACACCCCACCACCACACTACCTCCAAAGCTCCCATAAAGCCCAAATGCTCTTGCAAACACAAACTTGGGTCTGTTTGAAAAGTTTGGGGTGAGAAAACCCCCAAAAAGGTGCCCATGCAAGGAGATCTTGTTTTAAATCCCCCTTCATGCTGCCTTCCAGCCTGTCCCTCATTTCTGTGCCCCACTGACCATCCCAAGGGTCGCCACCAGCCCACCCTGCTCCCAGCCAGCTTCTGCCCTTCCACACCAACCACATCCCACACTGGCACCTGCTCAGGGGTGGTTTTCCATTTCTGCACACACAGCACCCGCTCCTCAGCACGTGATCAAGTAATAAATATTTGGAAAGAGCTGTTATTTTTACATAAACTCATTGCAGAGGCTGGGGAAGCAGCCTGCTCCTCACTGCTGAGCCCCGGGGTCACCTGCCCAGCACCTGGACAGGGAGCTCCAAGGGATGTCAGAGAGATGTCCCTCGCCATGGGAGGGATGTAACAAGGAAAACCTCAGGCTCATCTCCTCCCCTTCATCCCACATCTCCTGCCTGCTCCCATCTCCCAAAAGCAGCAGCCTGACAAACCTGCCAAAGACCCCAAAGGCCACTGCATGTAGCTCTGAGCTGGAATTTGGTCCCCCTATAAAACACAGGCTGTTTATTCTGGGAATTACAGAGACTGGAGCTACAGAAGAGGAAGCAGGTTCCGCTCAGAACTCCAATTCACTTGCCACATCCCCAGGGAAGCCCTGCTTTGCCCTTCAGACTCTGGGAACAAACACACCCACAAAAAGGTGCTTCCCCAAAAATTCATGTTTTGCACCCTGCCAGGATAATTCACTGCAAACTAGTTCTCAAATAAAGCACGTTTACATGGCTGAATCTCCTCCCAGACCGCACATTTTCCTGTGTTACACCAACCTTCCTTCCCTCCCATCCTCACTGGGCACTGTTGCTGGGCCATAGCCCAATGTGATCCCCAGTTCCTGCGTCAGCCTATTACAACCTGGGGGCCATTAATAACAATTACCTTATAATTCTATTTCATTATAATAGTATTTTGGATGGCAAAGGCTGAGCCCAGCATATTCACATCACTAATGGAATTACAGCTCCTTCTGCAGCCTTGAGCGCTGGAGGAGCAAGAGCTGCAGCCCTGGATGTCGGACCTGATGTGTCTTCACCTCCGTGAGGATGAGGCTGCAGCTCCAGGGCTTTGTCTCTGCTCAATGAGCAGCTATCCCCACATAACAGCTCACTCTGGGCTCCAATTCCAACCTGCAAACACCTCCTGTGCCACGATCCCCTTATGCAAGGATCCCTATGGATCCTCCAGCAGACAGGCTACAGCTTTGGAGAGCTACAGGATCACAAGACACCCAGTAATGTCCAGAAATGAGGAGGGGATGACTGAAACAGGTCTTTGACAATGCCCCAGCCTTCTCTCCAAGGTTAGTGTTCACAGACTCAGCCCCTGCTCCTCGCCTCTGCCCCAGTTCACACCTTGGGATGCAAGGAAAGCATCACTATGCAGGACTGTCACTTCAGAGCAGTTCTTTGCTGCAGAGTTATAACTCCATAAAAATGCTTTTGCTGCTCTTTTCAGTGAGTAGGTTCCTAAGGAGGAGGAGTGAGTGGTGGAGCCGTGGGGAGTGAGGGGCTTGGGAAGGGCAGTCCCAACACACACACCTGTTTTTCATCCCCACCTAAAAAAGCCACTACCAGAGGGGTTTGGAAAGCAAGAATGGGTTTCCAGAAGCAAGAGAGTGAAGCAACCTCCCAAGAACAGAGCACAACCTCTCATGGAGTGGTTCAGAAGCTGCAGTGCCCACTCAAGTGGGCTAAATTCACCAAGAGCCCAGATAAATGTCAGCTGGGCTTGTGTGAGTGAGGAACAAACAACTCCTTGAGAGCTGCTTGCTCTAAGTTCAGGATTTGGTCTACATAAAGTCCCATCACACCTCAAGAAGGCTGCTGACACTCCTCCAGTGAGGAAGGAACATTCTGGATGGTATTTGTTAAACCCAAATGTAAAGAAACAGCACGAGCTCTGAGCATCCCCTCCTGGAAATTACAGGCTGGCTAAAGGCCTCCCCTTCTGTACCTGCCACTGGTGTACCTGACAAAGACAGCAGCCCCTGCAAGAGCAGTTTTATAGAAAAATATCCCAAATATCAACTGATGCAATATTGGAAAGCAAAATACTCTCTATGGCAACCTGAAAGGTCTTAATTATCCATGCAGGTGGCACAGTGAGCAGCCCCCCACACACCAAGGTGGTAAACTGGGCTTTGGAGAAGTGGGTATTGAGGGAAAAAACCCAATCAACCCCTTGAGAGTTCAGGCAGCTCCTTCATTAGGGAAAGATATTCTTGAACGTCCTGCACCACCCCAAAAACTATTATATTTGTGACTTAAAATCCATCTGAGTGTTTTAACCAGGAGAGAGCTGGGAGGAGAAGGAATTAAATCAGGTTTCCAACCCAAGAACACCCGTTCCCGTAGCAACAGCAGCACGGCACTGGTGCGGACGGGCGGGAATGGTGCATCCAGAGTGTGTGTCACCCGGATCCAGGGACATGGGAACCCTGACACAGCCAGCCCTGGCTGCAGAACTGAGAGAATCCTGGAATGGTTTGGGTTGGAAGGGACCTTAAAGCTCTTCTCATTCCACTCCCTGCCATGGGCAGGGACACCTTCCACTATCCCAGGGTGCTCCAAACTGGCCTTGGACACTTCCAGGGACGGGGCAGCCACAGCTTCTCTGGGCAACCTGTGCCCGGGCCTCCCCACCCTCATAGGGAAGAATTAAAAAGCGGCTTATTGTGCTCCAGACTCAGTCAGCAATTTCTCCTGAAGTTGACTTCAGGCTGATTCTGCTGAAGATAAAGATTTTAAGGGTTTTTTTCTGGTTGTGTCTGTAGAAATAATGATGTCTAAGCACTGTCTTACCGGCTGGTCAGGAATTCACTGGAGAGTTGGTGATTCCCAAAGGAAATGTTCATACAGCAGTAACTCTTGATCCATGTGTGCCCACCTGGATGCTTTTTCCCTGGAGACAATTACTGTATCAGTGGTGGTTAAACACTTTTTCCTCCCTGCAGATGCCACCGGCCCCTCTGTTTGTTCTGAGCCATCAGAGCATGTCTTTAAAAAGCAGCTGGTTTGTGCACTGGAATTCCTGCAAGACTGGGATATGCTGTATCTCAGACTTCTACATGGGCAGATAGTGATGGAACAAGGTGGGACAGTTTTAAACTCAGAGGGGAGATTTAGATTAGATACTGGGAAGAAATTCCTATCTGTGAGGGTGGGGAGGCCCTGGTACAGGTTTCCCAGAGAAGCTGTGGCTGCTCCATCCCTGGAAGTGTCCAAGGCCAGGTTGGAGAAACCTGGGATAGTGGAAGGTGTCCCTGGTCATGGCGGGGAGTGGGATTGGATCATCCGTAAGATCCCTTCCAACACAAACATAACTTGGTAGCTTCCCTTGCCCCAACACTCCAGTTCCTTGCAAATGCTTCCCATACAATTGTGGACAGAGTTTGCTGAAAAAGATCCAAAGTTTGTGCCATATAGGTTTGGGTACATCTGACTGCAAAGAGACAGGAACACAGTTCTGCTGAGCTCTGCAAAGATAAGACACCTGGGGAGACAACACATCACCATCCACCTTCAGCTGCCAATGAGGCCATGAAATCTGGCTGCTTCAGAGACGCAGGACTCCAGGTTCTTACAGAAGCAGGCAGGTGCCAACCAGCCCAGCAGACAGGGCAGGAGAGAGGCAGCAGAATTTCAGAGCTCCAGGCAGCATAATTTCCAGGCAGGTCAGTGATGCTGATTTGGGAAGGACTGACCCATCCCTGCGTGCAAAGTAACACTGGCACAACCTCCATAGAACCATTCCTTCTGCAGGAGCATGGGGAGAGATGTGCCCATGGGAAGACCTGGCTCCATCATGTCCATCCCTGATATCTGAGAAGCCTCAGCACTATCAGAGCCTGTGGGTTTGCACAAACCTGGGATAGACAGCCCTGAACCATCAGCTCTGAAAAATCTGGGTTCCCACCTCAAAGACTGGCCTCAGGGCTGTTGCTTTACACAACCCCCAGACCATGTTCAGAACATCAAAAGAGCTCTTCCTGCACACCCCCACACCTTCCATCAAAAAACCCTCCTACAAATTTTATTACCAGCTTCTAGTAACAAGTTTGGAGCAAAGAATTCTTTAGGCAAAGGCTGGGGACCAAGCCCCGCTCCTGCATCATCCTACCGCTCCTCAGCACCCATGGGAACCATCCTGGCTGCTCCCCACCCCCACTCAGGAGGTTTCACCACAGCCCTTGCACCTTCCATCATATCAAGAGGCAGGTGGATCATTGTCACATCAAGGGGAAGACGGACCGAGTCAAAACAGAGAAGGATGGCTTTGAAAGGCCCCAATGCGGGGAGGGCGCCGGTGCAGCTGCCAGGGATGACGGAACCAGGCAGCGTCCCCAGGGACTCAGCTCAAGGCAGCTCTTCTCTGGCTTGAGTACAGAAGTGGGAGAGTAATTAGGAGGAACAGCAAGGAGCTTCTCCCCCCTGCAGCCTTCCCACTCGAACACCCTCCGTTGTGCCGCAGTGCCGAGCGCGGCTCCCACCACAGCAGATCCTGTGCACCCGGAGCAGCACGGCCCAGTCCCCAACTGCAGGGCCCTGATCCTTTGAGCATCATGAGATGACAGCCAAAGACTTCATGAGGGTGCAGAAGGGCTGCAAATGGAGCTGCTGCTTGGTCCTGCCAGTGGCCAGGGTGGGCTTTTAGAGAGCTGTTGCTGCCAAGAGAAGGGAGGCTCAGTGACACCAGCAAAGCAGCTTCCCAGCCTGAGCTGGGGGTCAGGACCACAACCAACATCTTGCTTTTCAACTGAGCAGGTGCAGAGCAAAGGCTGTAGAGCAGCACGACGAGGTGGCAGCAGAGGGCAGGATGGGGAAGGTGTGGAGCTCACAGGGCACCAGCCATCACTGTGACCCTATGGAAACACAGTCTTGGCTTACAAATCCCCAAACACTCTCACAGAAAGCTTTATTACAACAGGGTTGTGATATTCCTTGCTCCACAACTGGGCCACAATGCCCCAGTTCAGAAAGCAATAGAGGTAAATAAACCTCATGGTACTGATGGGAAGGATCCAGGAGAACAGTACTCTCCTTCAAGTAAGGAAGGGGATGGACAGAGCCAGAAACTACATGTGGCAGTGAGGAGATGCTGAACACAGCACAGAGATCCTCTGTAAAAGGCAGGATACCAACTGCTTTGCCAGAAGAATGGCCAGGGGCTTCACACCACAGTGACCAAAAAGCAACCACGTGCCAGCCACTTCCCTTCCATTGCAGGATTTCCAGGAGCAAAACAAAAGAGCAGCTGGGTGTGGGGTGTCCAGGCCCCACTGTGCTCCCTGACTGTGGCCACGTGGCAACTTGTATGCCACTTCCAGCACAGCCACTGCTCCTGCCTCCAGAAAACTCCTCCTCAGAGCAAAGATGAGCAGGACCCTGCACAGGACACACTGTCATATCACAGCACTACAGCTTGAGCCCTGCCAGACACAAATAAGACAAGTTCTGGCTGGTTAGTGAGAACCTCCTGGCCCCAGAAATAGCTTTGGGGAAGTGATACTACAGACAATCTTTGGGGCACACACAGGGACTTCTTGGGGTGCAGTGCCTGGCACTGCTCTGCTGCTGCAGCTTCCTGCTCTCCCACGGGCACTGGCAGGACCACAGACCTGGCACCAGCAGTGCCTGGGCTCAATGGGCAGCTTGGATCTCAAGGCCCTCACCAAGCAACAGCACTGCAGGAAAACCAAGAGAAAGCTGAAGATGCTGTTGCTGCATCTCCATCTCCAACCCACATCCCTTGTTACTGCTCTGAGTGAAGCCTGACCTCAGCTGCCCTCAAAACCAAGCTCCAGGCACAGCATGGCCCACACCAGTACACTGCCATCCTCCCTCGTTTGGATTTCTGCTCCTCTGCCTTGCCATGGAGTCATGTGTTGAAGTTATCAGAGAGATGGAAGTGAGTCAGCACAGTAAACGGCAGCCTAAGAATGCAACTAATTAAAACTCTTCACTCAAGCCAGCATGTTCCATCATACCCTGGGGACCCCAAACGGAGCCAGTTGCACCAGTGGGATGCAGCACATGATCCCAGTATGTTGGCTCCCACCTCCTGCAGCAGATTGCACGAAGAGAGAGTCCATCATGTAGAAGTCGGGGTCCGTGTTCATCACCAGACATCAGAGATGGGCTTTGAGGAGCTTTACTTCAGCCTCATGACTGCAGAAGTCATGCTTCAGTTGGGGGAATGTCCAAAGCCATCACCAGCCCACCAAGGGGTGGTTGTGCAACACAGGACAAATTGGTGACTAACAGAAAGGAGCTGGGACTCCCCTCCAGGCCATGCAGGAGCAGCAGCCAAACGCCTCACTGGCCTTAACATATTTACCCTCCCCTTCTGTTTTTCAGGGGTCAGAGAGTTCACTGACCAAGACTAAGAAACCTTAAGGTCACCCAGGGTGGCTTATGGTAGAACAAGGGATCTGAGCATTTCCCAGATCCAAAAGCAATGCCTTAACCAGGTCTGAGCAACTCCCAGGGACTGGGCAGAATCTTCACTGCCAGAGACTGGTGCTGCTGCTGTTATGGAAATGCTGTGACATCCATTTGCAGGGTGATACCCACAGGGACAGGACTGGGAAGCTCAGTGTGTTGCTGTAAGTGTTCACAGGCATACCATGGGCCCAGCAGCTGGAACAGGGCTGCCTGAATCCTCCCCTGCCAGACACAAACCAGGGAGACCTCTCACCGTGAGCACAGAATCACTAAAGTTGGAAAAGACCCCTGAGCCCATCAAGTCCAACCATTCCCCAGCACTGCCAAGGCCACCACTAACCCATGTCCCCAAGTGCCACATCCACACCCCTCCAGGGATTGCAAGTCCACCACTGCCCTGGGCAGCTGTGCCAGGGCTGGACAAACCTTTTGAGGAAGGCATTGCTCCTAACAGCACAAGACAAGTACAGAAAGCACCTTCCACACCCCTCTGACACCCAGGCAGGCAGCCAGGCCAGCCCAGTGCCTCCTCACAGCTTGGGAGCACGGCACAGAGAAAGCATTTGAATCACTTACAAGACTAAAAAGCATTTAGTTAAACCCTCTCTGCCGCCAGGAGCATTTCCTTTATGCAGCTGAGATGGAAAATGAGCATGAAACCAATTCCAGTCAGTGCAGCAGGAGGGAGGGCAGCAGAGCCTGGCCATGAGCACCAGCTGAGGCAGGTCCTGGGTGGGCAGGACTGCCCCCTGAACCCAGTGACGTGCCCACTGTAATGGGGGGAGAAAGCAGATCTACAAGAATTCCATAGCAATTTTTTTGGCATTAAAACAGAAGAGATGCTGAACACTTTATCCCTTGTCACCCTCTCAACCAAGTAAGGCAATCCAGATCCAAGCCCCTATAATGGATTTATTATTTAATACCAGTATGCAACAAGACCCAGCTCATACTAAGCAAGTTTGACAGAAGATAAGTAACCGTCAAACCACCAGCACTGCAAGAATCACCCCAGACAATTAAACAGCCCTTCCAAAAATAGCCTACCTGACCTGCTACCACTCCTGACTATCAATCCACCTCTCCCTGCAGAGAAGCTGCTACAGTTGAGTCAAACCTCAAAATACTCCCCCAAAATAGAGCTGAACTGGTGCCGTGTCTGTAAGCGATCCTCCCCTTCCTCAATTTAGATCACTCATAAACCTTCACAGAGGGAAAAATCACTACGTGTCAGGCAGAACAGAGACAGATATTGATGGCAACAACAGCAGTGGAGGAAAGGCTGCAAAACCCCGGGTGCAGGAAGAGGGAGCTGATGGGGAAGGCCCAGGGAATGCCTGGGCATCAGCACACGGTCACTGGGGAGCTCAGGAGGTTTGGGAGGAAATGAGGAGTTTGAAGCCTTCAAACTTCATTTGCTGGGGCTTTCCTTCACTTTTTATCTACCAGGCTTGGGAATGCCATGCAGCACAGACAGGCTGCCCATGCAGGTAAATGGGGCTCTGCCTGCACCCCCTGCACTGCCTCCCCCACAAACTCCCCCTTGGCTTTGCTGACTCCCAGCTCCTCTATGGAATGCTGTTCCACACCAAGGAGCTGATCCTCAGCTGCTGAGGACAAGGTGGTCTCTGTGCCACAGTGCCACAGGCACTCCCAGGTTCTGCAACCTCCACACTGCTTTGCTTCACCTCAAAGCCTGCACACAGCTACACCTGCCTTCCAGCTCTTACAGAAACAGTGGGAAGGCTGTGCTCGAGGAAGCACCTGTGTTCCTGGTTCCAGAACCATGGAATGGTTTGGGTTGGAAGGAACCTTAAAGCTCATCAGTTCCTCCCCCTGCCATGGGCAGGGACACTGCGCCAGGTTGTTCCAAGCCCTGACCAACCTGACCTTGGACACTTCCAGGAAGGACCAAGCAGTGCCATGTGAAGGCAGGTGCATGTTCATACCAGGCTGGCACAGTCTGCCATGAGCAGTATTCTTGTGGGAAGGCAGGGCACTCTGACAGTGAGCTAAACCATGCAGGAAAAGGTTGTAACTGGGTATGGTGACACCAGAGAGGCTGGATGTCACCTCCCCCAGAAACAGAGATGAGTTACCCCACACCCCAACAGAGTAGGATCTTCTGTCAGTCGCAAAGATGCAAATCAACTTAAAAACAAATGACCATTTCTCACACATTACACAAGACGTTGTTTGGTTCTTCTTAAGCCTTTAGGTCTTTTCAAAGACTGTATAATTTTCATTCCTCTGCCAGTGAAAGTCACTTGCAGGAAGTTACTCCACGGTTTCTGTGTTACTTCAGCACAGCTCTGCTTACAAAACCTGGGCTCCACAATGCACCCCAGGAAGGGATCAGGGCCACTAGAACTGTCCTGCCAAGATGTACCACCCCCTGTCCAGCTCATCAGAGGTGGGGGGACACCAGAGCTGGCAGTTCCCAAAGGACAGCATGGCAGTAGCACAGGATAGGGAGACAAACAGCATCCTGCTCAGGCAGAACACAGAACAGGGTTATTGTCCCATCCCTCATTCCCCCCAACACAGCCACGAGGCAGTGGTGGGATAGTATTTGACAGCACGGCTGAGCTCTGCTCCTCGGGAGGGGAGACAGAGGACGAGGCATCGCTGAGGAGCCCCAGTCTGGCCGTGCACATGTCAGAGGTTCCTGCCAAAATTCCCTATCATTGAGCACAAACGTAGATTCGAGTGTCTAAGCAGACTCCACCATCGGATCAGACTGTCCTTCCAGAGCATCCCCCCACAGGCTGCCCTGCTCCCACCTGGAGCTCAACCCCTTCAGCAGCTCCTTCCCTGCACTGCCAAGGAGGGACCCACTGGCTGCACACCCCAACAAACACCAAGAGCTTCAGTAACAGAGGGAAAGTGGGCGTTTATCCAAGACATCACAAACCACTTTTCCGAGCTACTTCAGCACAGGTTTGAACAGTCTCACTGAGCACAAGCATCACTCCCTGGACCAGCAGCAGCACCACCAGTGCTCCCATCAGTGAGGCCAAGCCACAAGCCCCCACAATTAAACTGCTCCTTTCAGTGTAATGACTTGGCAGGGCCTGGACAGCAAATAACACCTGAGCAGGACAAGAGCTGAATGTGCAATAACCCCATCAAAGGAACAGCTGCCCTGACAGGCAGCACCTCCCACAGCCATTGCAGAGCAATTAGGAGCACAACCATCTCCACAGCAGTGGAAGATGAGATACAAGCTCTTTATTAGACATCCATCAGCCCTGGCTCATTAGAGAAAAAGCACATCAAGACCAATGGCCAATAAACTGGGATTTAAATATGAGCAGCAGGGTCTACATACAGACAACTTTGGTACTGAAATACCAGGTGATTCCATGGCTCCAGCATTTCCAGCACACAGGCACGGGCTCACCAGCCCTTCCACACTTCAGGGTCACACACAGAAATTTTATGGCTAAAAGAAACTGCTTGACCCCAGCTCTCCTTAAAGTTCCATATTACCCTTGTAGTAAATGGACAGGTCATAACAGCTCCCCAAAACCTGTGGGATGTTCCAACAGTAGGAGATCATGGTCCTGAGAGTGCTCATCCCAACACAGGTGCCCTGTGGGGCCAAGCCACACACATCTCTGGTCTGGCTCCAGCAGTTCTGTTTCCTAAACTGTCACTCCTCAAGCCGAAAGCTTTAGCACCCCATGCGAGTCAGCAGGGAGCTGACAGCTATTATTTTGGGAGTCTCCATATGGACCCATTGCAGCATCTTGCTGCTCTAATTTAGGGCACAGGCTGACAAGGAGGGGATGCTGCTTCCACCCCAGGGGGATGTTGGTCTTAGAGCACCTTCCAGTCCCTGAAGGTCCCAAGAGAGATGGTGCTGTGGCTGTCCCATCCCTGGAAGTGTCCAAGGCCAGACTAGACAGGGCTTGGAGCAACCTGGGAGAGTGGAAGGTGTCCCTGCCCATGGCAGGTAGCACTGGATGGGCTTTGCAGTCCTTTCCAACCAGTCCTGCAGCATTTTCCTGAGTGTCTCAGCACAGGCCAAGGAGGGCAGCCCAGCTTCCACCTTTGGAAGGGACCAGATGGGCCATGTTATTTTGAACCCTCTTTAAGTGCTGACACACCACTGCTCCTCACATGACTTTCCTACTGCCTTTTAAAGAAGTTTTCTTGTTTCATTCTGACACAGTGGAAGCAAACTAACAGCCAAAGCAGCAGTGATAAGAACTTGCTGCAGAGCCCAAGGCACCCGATTCAGGCATAAGTCACCAGGCTGAGAGCAAAGAAGGGGCTCCCCAGTCCTGGGGGGATGCAGGGCAGCCCCTCCACCCACAGCAGGAAAGGCTTGCTGCCTCCAAACCCCCAGGGAGCAGGAAGAGGGCCAGAAAAGGGGGAGATGGCCACAATTATGAAGCTGATTTTGTATGGGAAATGACAGAGGGCTGTAAACCCCCAACCAGGAGGTGAGACAGATAAGGAAGGACACCCTAAAGCTTAAAAAGTTCTGGCTGAGGTGAAGACTGGCTCTTGTGCCTCTTCCATGACCATCACACAAAGGTGTTCTTCATGTTGCTGGTCCTGGAACACCCAAAATGCAATCAATGGGTACCTGCTGGAGTCAGTATTCCTTTACAACAATCACAGCCTTATAATTTCTGCAATTATAAAGGAAGCTCTTCTGCCGTGAGCTAAAATAGAAGTTTTTGTCACAAATTACCAGCTTTCACTCCCCTCATACCTGAACTTAAACTGAAACTTAAATGGAAATTTACAGGAGAATGAGAAAGTGAGTCAGCCTGCCCTTCCCAACAGGCATTTATTTTCATCCTCTCAGACTCAGCTAATAGTAACAGCAGAGAAATTAAGTTTATTTCAAATTTACAAAGCCCAGAAGAGGGAAGGAGGTTTTTGAAGGAATTCCACCACATCAGGGACCATTGGCAGCACCAGGATTTGCTGCCAGCTGAGGATGCTGTGCTGTGCCTCCTGTCCCCATTCCAGCAAGCACCACAGGATACAGGGAGAGCCCTCCCTGTGGGACCTGCTCCCACAGCAGGAGGCACTGCAGTGCATTTTGTTACCCATCTTATCCCATTTTTCCCACCCATACAAGCCAGCAACACTCACACCAGCCTGGGGAAAGGGCTGAAATTACCTAAAAGCCAAATAAACCTCTTGCTTCATAGCCTGTTTGGCCAAACTGTAGCCAGGTGAAGGCAGAAGAGCTTTGCCTTCCAAAGCACGGCACAGGCCAAACTTCCATGGAGATTTCCAACTTCCATTTGGGAAGGGAGCAGTAACCACTGGCAGTGAAGCCTTTGATGAAAGCAAAGGACCTGGGAAGGGTGAGGAGCTGCTCCCAAGGAGAAGCAGCCCCAGGTTCTCTATAGCCCAGGTGAGCAGGGGGCCAGAGAGCCCAAAAAGACCTAGAGAAAAGGCCACATGTGCCCAACATAAACCCTGCCTCCAAACACCCAACCTGTGACACTGGTCTCACCTCCTGGACAATACCAATCAGGAGTTTGGAACAAGAGCCAGCCCAAGGGTAGGGAGGTTTGTTCTCATTTTGCACTTGTGCAAGCTCACAGCACAGGAGAAACCAAAAAAAAGCATCCCAAATACATTTCAAAGTGCCTCATTCCCAAGTAGCAGCAGAGCTGAGGTTCAGGAGACACACTGCAAAGCTTCCTACCCTGCTGCCTGTCTCCTGGGTATTCAGGTCAGCACAGGGGCTGCTGGTAGAGCAGAAAAAATCCTTTTAGATATGTAATAAGGGAGAATTTAATTGTGCTCCAAGGTGGAGAGACATGAGCCATTTGTCACACAGCATTTGCTGACAGGACACATCCACAGCCAGCCCAGCCCTCGCCTCCCTGAGCCACAAACAAAGGAATTCCAACCCCAAGTATTTGGTACCAAGACAGACGTTCACCCAATTGCAGAGAGAGAAGAAATCTGAACTACAGTTTGAAGTTATTTCAGAAAAACACTCTACAAGGGTTCAGCAGTCAACCAAAATGCAAATCCCCATCACGGCTTCCTGAGCAAAGGAGCTATTGCTGCATTTTTTCCAGTCCGACAGCATCTTGCTCTGAAGATCTAATAGCAGCCCTACTGAGCAGAAGCTAATTAAAGCCTTTCCTCCTGCCAAAACCCCAGATTCAGAGTCTCTAAATGACCCAGTAAGTGAGACTTTTTCCACCTCAGAAGCCCTGGGAGACACTAGGGCAGCAGCTCTGTCCTTGCCACTGCTGTGGCTGTACATCAGCAGAGGTCCCACAGACTGGCCCTGCTTCTCTTCCTGCTACTCCTCACCATGAGGCACAAGAGGATGGGTTCAAGGGCATCTCAAAGCAGCATCCCACCTTCTGCACCTTTTCCTCCATGCCTGGAAAAGGCTGTGAGAACAGCCAACACCTCTCCCTGGCGCTGAGCTCGCTGCCAGCACAGCTCTCTCTGCTGCACACAGACCTCACCACAGGTCTGAGACAGCTTTGGAGACACCCTGTCTGAGACACTGGCATTGCCATGCTGACATTGCCTGCACCAAGCCAGCTCTGCTCTCTTTCCCCAGCAACAGCTTTCAGACCCTCTCCCCAGGCTGACGTTCAACCCTCAGCCCACCCCACATGTGGTGGCACAGAGCAGCTCCAGGCTTGGAGGGACCTGCAGGATGAGGGGCAGCCCCAGGAGACTTGATGGTCAAGCCTGAAGCTCAGTTTCAGCACGAAGTTTGTCTCTAAGCCAGCAGCCACCACAGTACAGGGCTGTCTCCTGGGAGGAGAAGGCATCAAGGAGGTGACATGAAGGTAGGAGGCTTCTGGGCCTGTGACATGCCAGCCTCCAAAGAGCACAGCTCTCAGGACAAGCTGCCAGGCCATGAACATGTAGATCTGATGTCCAAGGCAGGGAAAACAGCCAGAAGCAAATTCTATAATCAGTTCCTCTACTGCCACAAAGGTCACTTTGTTTGACCCAAGAAAACAACTCGCTGTGCTCACAGATCCACAAACCCTCCCTTCCAGAGGAGTCTGGCCCTGAGGCACCTCTCCATCAAAGACAAGTCAGCCAGACAAATTTGGAAGTTAATGGACTGAGCTACTGGAGACAGTACTTAGATGCATGATCATACAAATGTGAATTAGATCAGTTTTAGAGCCATTCCTGTGGCAGAAAGCAGCGGAATCTCCTGTGACAGGTTGGGGGGGACAGACAGGTCCTGCTCAGCCCTTCTCTCCCTTGCATAGAGGGATGTCCCCTCTTGGCAGCTCTACCATCCTCAGTAACCCACTGGCAATTGCAGCTGTTGCATGAAAGGGCATCAGGCTCTGATCAGGCCTCTTCAAACTATCTAGAAATCAAGTGAACATGGAGATGTTGACACCTTCCCATCAAAGCTGATTTCCCAAGGAGCCCATACAAAACTGAAGCAGGCAACCAAAACAAAGCCTCTACCACAGCCCATGTCCACCATCACAGCAAAGGTTTCTCCACAGCAAAATCGGTGTGGAGAGTCTGTAAATAAACATTTGGGGACTTATTTCAAGCTGTGCATAAATCTTCCAGGTGCCAATGCATTGATTTATCCTGAGTGACAGCAACTGCTGGGGACAGAGGGGCTCCCGTGCTGTCCCCAAGCCTGGTATGGCCTGGCATGGCTTTGCACATCTGCTGGTGGGGACAGGGCATCTGCCTCAGACAGCAGAGACACATGTACCAGTTTTATTCCTCAGCCAGCCTTCCCCCTCTTGGCTACTGTCACTTAAGGGCAAGTTATGGAGTATTTGGAGTATGCCAAATATTTTTTCCTAAGTCAAGCCAGAGTTGAAGTATTTAGAGTAATAGATGCAAAGAAAAGACCTAAAAACAAATTCCTCAACCTCTCAGGGCAGGCACAATATTAACAACCTTGACAAGAGCCATCATTTTGCTTACAAGGCAAGTGCTGATGGTCCCCACCAAGCAGAAGAGGGAGGGAGCTGTAACCAGCTCTGAATCAGCCTCTCCAAACCACCACACAGAGAGGCAACAGATCTGGAGACACAGTAAATAATGACTTTGCACTGCGTCAGGAGCTAATCCACTCAGTGATGCAAATGAAATTCGTGGGCCACTTCCCCCTCACTCCGGCTTCTCACTGATATTATAAAACAATCTTTCACTGACTCCTGACTTCATTGCTATGTCACCAGTGGAGCTGCATGAAGCCATTCAGGAGAGCCAGGACGACTTTCACTCCTCTTCACAACCTCACTCTCTCATTCTTCTGCTATAATTGGAAATCATGAAAATGCATTTGTTCATGTGCTCAGAGTGTCAGCTATTGAATTTGCTTGTGCTCTCTGTTCAGACCATCAGAATAAGGGTATTTAACTGTTCCTCCCAAAGGTGAAGCTATTACTGCTGCATCCTTTCACATGGCAACAAAAGATGGGGAGGAATCAACCAGCAGGATCAGCTGGAATGCACAGTGTCACAGCATGAGGAAGAGGAGGAGCAGCTGAACCTGAGATGTAGACATCAGAATCTTTTTTAGCTTCCCTGCTGCTGACTAAATATCAAATGTAGGAAGACGGGATTAGAACTACAAGAGACTGAAGATTTTAAACATAGAATCACAGAATCCCAGAATAGTTTGGATTGGAAGGGATCTTCAAGACCATCTAGTTCCACCACACCCTGCCATGGGCAGGGACACCTTCCTCTATCCCAGGTGGCTCCAACCTGGCCTTGGACACTTCCAGGGACGGGGCAGCCACAGCTTCTCTGCCCAACCTGTGCCAAGGCCTCCCCACCCTCACAGGGAAGAATTTCTCCTCATCTGTCTCTGCCCTCTGGCAGTGGGAACCCACTTCCCCTTGCCCTGTTCTTGTCCCAAGTCCCTCTTCCAGCTCTCCTGGAGCCCCTTTAGGCATTGGAAGGGGCTCTAAGGTCTCCCTGGATCCTTCCCTTCTCCAGGTGAACACCCCCAGCTCTCCCAGCCTGGCTCCAGAGCAGAGCTGCTCCAGCCCTCAGAGCATCTTTGTGGCCTCCTCCAGACTTGCTGCAACAGATCCAACAGATCCATATTTTCCAATATGAGCCCTGACAGCAGCGGCAGAGCCACCCTGAGCACACAGTGACTGCTCCAGCCCGGCAGCTCCTAGGATCTTCCTGAAGAGACATTATCCCCTCTTTTTCCAACCACCCCGCAAAAATATGCACATCATCTCCTGCTTAGAGACAGAAAGCTTCCCTTGTTTCACAGACTGCTCTGGCGAGGGAGCTCCCACCCAAAGAGGAAAGCTCACAGTAGACTGATTCTTTGGAAAAACCCAGATTTAAGCAGATGCAAAGAGCCAATTTACAGGGAGTTGGGCCATAACGAGCCTCAGGTTTGCAAATCCAGTAATTTCCATGTACTGTAGCCTATTAATATTGGATCTTTTGGCAGGCACTGCCTTGTCCAGCTTAGATTAACAGCAAGTCTATTCCGTTTCTCAGATTTAAACAAGATGTATAAATCTGGCACAAAAGCAAGACCAAATATGGAAGCAAATTATTTAAACTGACAAGATATAACCCAAGTGTCAGGCATTCAGCAGGCAGTGCCCATCAGATGGGGCAGGAAGGCTCATGTTCTGAGCCACAGGAGTTAAATTCTGAAAGCAGGAGGCAACCAGGTCACCCATGCTCACCCCAAACACTCCTTGATTCCAGTATCATGCTGGACTGGATTTTTTTTTCACATGATGGGAAGATCAGGATGGCTATAAACAGCTGAGGAAGTCAGCCCAAAATCCCTCAAAAGCAAACAGCTTGAGCAGAGCTGCAGAAGTGCCTCAGGTCAGTGCTGTGGCACAGAGCCTTGGCCAGGCAACACGTGGGGTTGTATGGTTGTGACATCCCCTGAGCCAGCCCATGCCCCCTCCCCTCCACCAGACACACTGTGCAGGCAGCTCAGCAAGGGAAGGAATCACAACTTCATCTAAACACCATTTATCAGCACCCGAAGCACAGCAGTGAGTGCACCAGGTCTGCCCAACCTGGACAGCTTCCAGGTGAGAGGACACAGAGAAAGGACATGACTCCCAGGAACCTCTTTGCAGGAGGGTGACACTGAGTCCTATCCCCCTTTGTGACAAGCGTTTGGGCACAAACCTGGGGCTGCAGGGCAGGGCATCACCCCACAGTGACCCCATGCTGCAGGGCAGGATGTGCCCAGCCCACGGTGCCCAGCAGCTGCTGAGTGAACAGCAGCTCCATCTCCACCGTGGTGCTGTGGGAGCAGAGCTGTCATGTCTCATGAGATGCATTTCCTTTCACAGGGAACCAGGATCCGCTGTCAGAAGCGATGGGAAGGGCTGACTGACTGCAGCAAAAGACACCCTGTGAGGGTTCCTCCAGCCTCCTCCCCTACCCATGCACAGGAATAACCCTGAACAGGAGAAAAAAGGACCATTGCTGGCAAGTTCTTAATTACACAGACTTCAGGTGTCTGCTCATAAGGAGAACATTTTAATTTGGTTTTTCCCAATGGAGGATAGATAAACCTCTCACAGCTTGCATCAAAGGAATCATAACAGACCAGGACTGACCATGGAAAACCTCCAAGCAGGAGGAAGCTGCTTGGCTGGAGCCAAACCTTTGGCCAGTCCAGTCAAGCCTTTGCCACACACAGGGGACACATCTAGGGTGCTCGGAGCAGGAGCTCCCAGGGCACAGCTCTGTTACCCCATGGGCATTCCAAGAGCTGCAGCAGTCACTGCAATTAAAGCCATTTACTGCCCCACAGCCCTCAGCTCCTTTGGATAAGACAGAGGGAACAGAGCATTTCCTGGGAGACACCCTAAGGCTGCTTCTCTGCATGGCACCCACTGGGATCTGACCACCCCAGAAAATCCAGCCAAGCACTTGGCTGCCTCTGCCCTTGCCTGGCTCTGAATGCCGCTCAGCAGGAGCAGGTCGTGGCTGCCTTCCCTTCCCAGGAACAGTCACAGCCAGCACAACTACTTCTGGGAATTTCTTCTGCTTAGCACAAAGCTTTTGGCTGCTACCGAGCACCACACCACTGGTGTTTTCTCCCCATCTCCCCCATCCCCCTCCTGTGGCTTTTGGAAAGTCATGGAAAGTTTTGGAAGTCATGGAAAAAATGACTTCCTGATGCAGGCTAATGCAGGCTGGCAGGACAGGGCCAGCCAGACTCTCATCTCTCTCCTCCTCTGCTGGGGCAGCAGCTCCTGTGCCTGGGAAGCAGCCCCTGACACCAGTCCTGATGGGACTGAAGAGCTCCAGAGAGATTTTCACCTTTCATTGGGTCATTGGAAAACTAAGGCATTTACTGTGTCATTTTACATCCCTGATGTTCCTGTCACCTCTCTGCCTCCAAGAATTCCTGGCCAAGGCACAGAGGCCACCAGCCCAGCCCTGGATGGATGGCAGGGTTGGCTCAGAGCAGGGGAGCAGTAGCTCAGAGCTGTCCTTTCCCTAAGGACTACAAAACCCAAGGGACAGCCCTTGTCTCCTGTCACACTCAGGTCCAGATCTCCCAGCCCCTACTCTCTGTTCAGGTACCAGACATCAGCACAGTGTGTCACCCCAGGAACCCTTTGCAGGGTCCCACCCCAAGGAACATGGTGGCTTTGGTTTCTGGGTATGGGACAACAGCAAATCAGGGGATGAACAAGTCCTTGGCCAGGCTCCATTGCCTACAGCACCACTTGAAAAGCCTGGAGGGGCTCTGGAGCATCCACACTCTCTGCCCCCTCCCCTCACCCAGCTCTGGGGACAGCACACCCATCACCAGCACAGAGGGGATTTGTGGGGCAGCACACGAAGCAACCCCAGAACGCAGCAACAGCAACCTAAGGCTGCACTGAGGATCTCCACATAAGATTTCCTGCTTCCCTAATTTTGTTTTACTGCCTTTTCCAAAGGGTTTGTTCTCAGCAATTCCAAGAGCACAAGGGACACGCTGCCCAAAGTCCTGCGATTACTCCTCCCCTACAGGGAGCTTCTTACTTACCTTTTCTAAATGCCTCTAAATTATGGACTTGCAGAATAATGACTCACGAAGCCACGCTGGAGGGATTAATTGCTCCCTCCACCACAGCCTGCGCTGCCCTTTGGGTCTGAGCTGGACCAAAGGCACACAAAGGCAACTAGCCCACAGTGGGGTCTGGCAGGTCCACAGCTCCCTTAACTTACAGCACTAATCCTCTCACAGCTGGCTTCTGCAGGAAAAATCCACCCAAACAATTCTGGGCAAAATCCCATCCCACCCACCATTCTAAACATCCCCTCTTGTTACCACACAGCTCCAACCCAGAGGAGGGGATGGCACTTCCACCTTCCCCTTCTGATTGCACACATTATAACGACGTGTTTCAAGCAGTTCTGCCCTTGGCTAAATGATGGGCACAGCCAGAAGTTCATTTCTTAGTCACTGTGATCATGCGACTTATTTGCTGATAGATCCGCCAGGGGCCTGGATGGCATTGAGGAACCTCTCCAGCATTTTTAGATTTTTGCCTGTTGAGCTGCAGGCAGGAGGAGGAGCCGCGACGGGAGGGAGGGCAGCAGCCCACTGCAAGGGCTTGCGCAACTCCTCTGCCTCGAGCTCCTACACAAACCCCGGCAGTTACAGAATTCACACCAAGTTTTGAAAGGAGACTCAACCCCACCTCCTGTTCCGCAGCAGACACCAAACCCTCAAGGTCTTGCTTTGTTTCACAGCATTTTCTGCTGGTGCCAAGCCAGGTGAGTGTCCACCCACACTCAGTGCAAGTGAAGGATGCCCTGCACACTCTTCCATGAGTCCGTGTGCTGCAGGAATTTGCAGGATCACATGTGTGTGAGGAGCAGGCGTGCAGAAATGCCTGCACTGTTTGCTGAGAAGTCTCCTTAGAGACAGCCCAGGCATTAAATTCCCCTGGAACACTCAATAGCTGGAGACTGATGGTGGCAGAGGCTCGTGGACCAGGATGGTTTAACCCCTGCAGTGGAGTCAGAGCCAACAGAACCAGCTAAATATGGTGCAAACCCTCCTGAGACCTCCAAGACACCCAAACACCCCCGGCCAGCCCCCCTGCCAACACTGGTCAGCAACAGACATTCCAGGAAGGGAACAGCCCACCCCATTATCCAAGCCCAAGATCATTTTAGGATGACAGTTATCTCCGGAGATAAGAAAGAAAAATCTACCCTTCTAACTGCAGAGGGGGAGGGAAAGAGAAACCACTTCCACCTCGAGCAAGCCCTTGTGCACTGCAAGGGGACTCTGGTGGGGCTGCACACACTGAATGGTCCCTGCTGAGCCCAAGAGCACTGCAGGAAGCTTCTGCAGGACCACATTTCCTCCAAAACCTCTCCGCTTCCCCTGAGCCACAGGTATCCAGCACAGGAAGGAGCAGGATTAGGGCAGCCAGCCCAGGTGACGGGCTTTAAAACCAGCCTGGGAAGGAGCCTGGTCCTCAGACCACCACGTGAAGGGGCACATCTTCCCATTTTCCCTGTCAGCTCTGTTTTCACTCAGTTGTGCAGAACCACAGACCATCTGTGCAGTGCAGGGCCCAGACCTGCTTCCCCTTTCTATTTTTACTTGCTCTGCAGCACTGCCCTGACACCAGGGACAGGGGCTCCCACTGCCCCAGGCTCTGTGGCTCCAGCACCCCGTTACCACCACAAGACACACAAAAAACTCTCCAAAATCATGTTTCCCATTTCTGCAGCATTATATAATTAGCATCATTTGTGTTGCAAAAGTAATTGCAGAAACATTTTTAATTAGTCTATTTGAACACTAACATTTTTCCAGTGTGCATAATATGTTGACATGAAATTATTGGGTTGGAGGCAACTCTGAATGATTGGAGTTTGTTTTGCTTTTGTTTCTTATTTGCTTAATCCAGGCAATAAGAGTGACTGCACGGGGACAAGCCCAGCCAGAGGCAGAGCTGCAGTGGAGAGCAGTGTGATGGGTTTCACTTCCTTCTGCAGGGCAGAGAGGGGGGAGGAAGGGTGGGTTGTGAAGGCAGAGAGCAAGAGAGAAATACTTGCTTGAAAGGTAAGGCCTGGGTGACATTTGCCAGCTGCTCTCAGTTGTTGAATCGTGAAAACACAAAACAAAACAAGAGCTTTGGAGGACAGGGAAAGGAAAACCAGGAGGGAGGAATTCTGTTTGGTGGGAAGTTTAGAAAGATTTAATCTGAAGAGTATCTTTGCTTACCGAGTCACAACCAGGGACAAGAAGTAAACATTATGCCCAGAAAAGTTACTGCATGAAATCCAAGCACCTGTTACCAAATTATGCTTTCCCCCCACCCCTTCTCTTAAGGAATCAAGAATCTCCTTTCCAAGATCTTTTCTACTTCGTACATGTGAGTGGTAACACATGCAAGTTATTTTTTGCTCCCAAGTGTGAATCACATTGCAGGGCTCCTCACCTCTGCAGGAACACCCTGCCCAGGGTGGGAGACCAGCTCCTGCCACAGCCACTCCAAGTTAACAAATCCAGCGCCTGGGATTTGCCCCTCACCAAACTCCCAACACAGCCACTACCCTGACCCACAGAGGGACCAAAAGCTGCTAGGACAACAGGAGAAACAGCCCCCCTGAGGATGGCAAGGGGGCAACGTGAGCAACGAGGACAAAGAAAGCTGCCGGTTCCCAGAAGCAACACATTCCGAGAATGAGAGCGAGAACTTCACTCTCACAGCTGTCAAATCAGTTCCCTTTCCTTCACCATCCCCACAGCACTTCTCACATCAGGAGACCTAAGACAGAAAGCCCCCGGCTGTGACTGGGTCACTTGTCCCCTCCCCAGGACCTGCAGATATCAAGCAGGTATATCCTGCAGATACCAAGGGGCTGCTCTCTCCCTCCTCAGGCATTGCATGGTAATGGAATTGGACAGATGGATCCCAAACCCCGGGAATGGGAGAGCACATACACCCCCTTCCCTCTGTTATTGATGCCTTCACACACCTCCCAGCTACACCAGGTCATTAGAGCAGGACCAGAACGCTCCTCTGTGCCATGTCAGGGCACTGTGACAGGCAGCCAGGCACATCGAGCTCCCCCCTGGCATCCAGTTCATCTTCTTGGCAGCTCCAGGCACATCCTCAGCACTTCAGCCTTCCAACATCCACAATATATTGATATTTTCTGTTAACATGCAAGCACCAGCCCTCCCCCTGGGCTGCCTGTACACAGACCTCCCCTGCCCACACTGAAAATCTTTCTGGCTCAGGAGAGAGACATTGGCCCAGGAAGCCTTCAGATGCACAGAAGGATGAGGAAGAGATTGCATACAAGGATAAGGAGCAGATTAGCAGGCAATTAAGTGGCATTTGTGGTATCCATTAGTATTTCAAGCTACAAAGAGTCAGTTTCTGCTAACTTCCTGCCAAAAGTCACAAGTAATGAGCTAATTAACAACCTAATTATTGCAAATGCCCTAGAAAGAAATCAGGGCACAGGTGAAAACCTACTTAAAGCAAGCACAGCAGTAGGAACAGCTGAGAAACCAGACAGGCATGTGCCTCAGCTGCATTTCCAGCCATCCCATGGAACAGGGTAAAATATTCAGGGAAGTTGTTAGAGTTGAATTAAAGTTGCATTTGGTAAAGAGAGAGCTAGACCCTAAAATCAGAGCTCACTGCCACCCCTGTGAGGCTGAAGAACCCCTCCACAAAAGCAAGCCCTGGGGTTTTGTGCTTACATGTCAATATTTCCCAAGTCCTACAGCAGTCGCAGCACAACCTGTGGGGCACAAACCCAGAGGTCATGCGCCTGCATGACCCAGCACACCCACAGCTCTGGTGGAACAGCCTGACCCACCCCAGGGCTGGAACACAGTGCCAGCCCTGGCACCCAGAAGAGCTGCACCCCCCGGGGTAGCTGTGATTCCAGAGCAGATGGCAGGAGGAGTGACTTCTCACTCGTGCCTGACTTCCCAACCTGGAAGCGTTCTGCAGGGAGACACGGCATGTCCTCCACTGGGGGGGCACCAGCTGCTCTGGGCCCTCCCCAAGATGGGCATCACCCCCACAGCTGCCTCACCAACAGGAGCACTTTGACCCAGGCATCTCACAGAAGGGAGCTGTGAAAATGCACACATCACTGACCTTAGGAAAGTAAAGCTCTACAGACCCCAATCTGCAAAATTTCCTATTGCACAGAAAGGAGGTTTTCAAGTCTCTAATACCAGAATAACCTGGGAAGTGGTTTCTTAAGACAGAAAGGGATGTCACAGAGCAGTCACTCGCCGCTGGAGACATCGCTGGGCACAGCGGGCTCCTGGCAATGCCACTGGTGTCACTGCAGCCTCTCAAGAGCTCCTGCTCCACGCCCCAGAGACAGGACTGCACTGCTCAGCATCTACTAGTGGGGGAAAGGACCCTCCACCTGTGCATTAGCAACTCAGAGCACCTTCATGGGCCCACCTACTGGCCACACACTGAGGACTGATTTAATACTGGTTACGAACATTTAAGGATAAACCTTGAAGCAAGAGCACAGTTCCAGGTTTAGATAACAGTTCCTGACAGCTGGAAGATACTTGGAAAGGCTCCAGCCCTGGATGCTATAGGTAGAACTGAGCAAAGCTCTAGAAGTGGGGCAGGAAAACCTTGCCCTACCAGCACATGGGCCCCACCAGATTCCCCAGCATACTCCACATTTCAGGGACATTGTGTTTGCACAGATATGCCTGCACCATAGGGAAAGTCAGGGAATTAACAGCCAGGTAAACCTGGGAAGACCCACAACAGAGATACAAGCTGCACAAAACTCCTCTGAGTAACGTGACTGAACTGCCCATGTGTGAAACCTCAGGTAGCAGGGGAAGCTGTGACCTTGAGAAACAGCCCTAGGACACGTTTTAGTCTCCATATCCGCTTTCCCCTGGTTGCCAACACCTGCTCAGCCCTTCAGGTGGGGGTTTGGGAGGCAACAGGGAGATGGTTTTGGTATTTTAAGGTTATACTCCTAAGGCAAGTGTTAAGGATGAGTAGCAGCATCATTTAAATTGGATTAGACTTACACTGCTTGTACAAGCATCTGCAGAGATGCTCCTGAGAGCACCCAAGACAGAGCCCTCCTGCCTGCAGGTACAGCTGCCCTCCAAGACCTGGATCCACCAGGGCATCCCCAATTTGGGCTCTGCCACACCATAACCCAAGCAGCTGCCAGGAGGAGCAGTTCTGGGGATATCAGAGCTCTACAGTGCGTTTGTTTTCATGCCAAACACCTCAATTTGGGATTCAGCCACCCACCAAAATAAAACTCTGTCCCAAATAATTCACAAAAGCAAAATTTCACTGCCAGCAGCTGCAAGCACCAGCCCCATTTGAAACCTCCACTCAGACCTGGACCCCACACAGGCGGGACCCACAGGACGAGCTGCAAGCAGGAGCAGCCCACAGCTGGATGCAAACGAGAGCAACCAGGTAACGCCTGGGTAATTCACCCAAATTTCCCAAGAGGACACGACAAATCCCTGAAGAGCCCCTCCAGAATCCCAGCATTATCAGAACAAAGAATTCTGGTCGTAGTAACCTGGCTACTGCAACATATTTTGTCATAAAGCCTCATTTTTTTTCCCCAGCAACACAACTAAGCCATTCAAGTTTCCGCAGGCTACGCAGTTCCAGCCCCAGAGTAGCCCTCACCCAGCCTGGTTGCCACCCAAACACGTTTTCCTGTTAAGCACGATAAACACAAACTCCCCTGTGCCTTTTTCGGGGGATTTAGCCGAAGTCCCGGGCGCTTATCGCTGGTAACGAAACCCGACCGGCTTAAAGGCACCGACCAGTTGCTCGGTTGATTAAAAAAATGACTAAGCTGCTTCCCCGGAGCCGCGAGGATGCTCAGGGATGTCGCCCGCAGCCCCGGAGGGACGTTCAGGGCCGGTCCCGAAGGGCGGACACGGTGTGTGAGCTCCCCCAGCCCCCCCGGCGGCGCGACACTCACCTTGACACTGGAAGCCCTGCTTGCCGAAGCCCCTGCGGAGAGAGAGGCGGAGTGAGACACCAGCCCCGGTGTCGCCGGCGGGAGGAGCGGGCCCGAGGGGACCGGGATGGGATGCGGAGGGATGGGTACAGCCGGGACAGGAGGGGAGGGGTTGCCCGGAGGAGGGCGAGGATGAGCTCCACGGGCTGGGCGAGGGTGGGGAGGGGTGTCCCGCCCAGGCGGATGTCCCGGAGCGGGGCGGGGGTCCCGGGGTGGGCTCACCAGATGAAGTCGGTGCAGTGGCTGCAGAACGTGGGCTGCTTGAAGAACCGCGCCGTAAACTTGTGGTTCTTCACCTCGTGCACGTTCTTCTGCCGCAGGGCGCCCTTGCGGGCGAAGCGCNCGACACACGCCCGCCGCGGCCCCGCCCCCTCATTTACATAGTGATTACGCCCCGCCCCTTCATCTGCATCGCAGACCACGCCTCTCCGGCGCTCTATGCATGACAAGCCCCGCCCTCCCCTCGCTCCGCTCGGCCATAGCCCCGCCCCTCGCTTTACATGTCATTTGCATAGGGCGCACAGTGGGCGGGGGCTGACCCCCATCTCATTTGCATACAGCTCCTGCATCCCCGCGCTGATGCTGCCCCGGCCCGCGGGGACCAGGGCAGGGACATCCTCTCCCTCTGCCCAGGGGGACAGGGATGGAGCCGGCAGGAGTCAGTGGAGACAGATATGCAATAAGAATGGTGGTGATAGCAATGGGAACAATAACAGTAAAAACAAAAATAAAAAAAACAGAAAACTGACTTCGTGCCAGTCATGGGGGCACCTGCCTCATACCACCTGCAGAATTGGTGGTGAGAATGCCAGGTGTTCCCTGAATCCCTCAGGACTCACAGACTTCCCACAGCTAAGGGCAGAATTTTTTTTCCTGCTCTGATTTTCTGCACAACACGAGTCAGCAGCAGGAGCAGCAAGTCCAGAAGGTATCTGTGCAGGAGCTCAGACACAGTGGAGGGGCATGGCCACATGCCAGGCTGGGCACGAGGGTCACAGTGGCTTGGAGGAGCCAAACCATGGCCATGAGCAACCCACACAGGGCCACACTCCCAGGGCTCACACACAGGCACAGGGACACAAAGTTGACCAGTTCAGAGTCCTCCTTGAATGGTTTTCTAAACTTTTTTTTTTAACAGTTGCAATAATGACCTTCTTTTACCCAAGCCACTGCAAACGCCTCAGCTGGCTGGCATGGAGGAGTTTTCCAACCACATCCACAATTCATCTCTCTCACTCCCTGCCTGCACTCACAGACACTGAAAATCAACACCATCAGCCTCCTCCTCTAACATCCAGGGCTCCCTGTGCCCACCCAGTGCTGCATTGTCCTGGTCTGGGCACTGGGGAAATAAGAATTCAAATCAAAACAGGAAACAACTTCAACTGAAATATAACCATGAAAATATTTCTGTGAACAACAGATCTTTCTAAATTCTCATTTGTGGGATTTAATTCTGGCTCTGAAGCCATATGATCTTTTCCTTTTTGAGGCTTGAGACCATCCCTGCTCTGCTGGGATCCAGCCCTCCATCCTACATGCTCTTTCTCTGAAGAAAGCCTTGCTCTCTCCATGGAATTAAACGCCCAGGAGGCTTTCCCAAAATAGGCCCAGGGCTGTTATCAAGTGGCTGCTTTAAAAGGTTCATTACAGTAATAACACGTGGCTGACCTGTCCTGCTGATGTCACCCTCCCAGAAACAGGCAGGCTGGTACCAGGTCCCAGCACCATCTGATTTTCCTGCTAAGAAGGAGGAATAAATTGCAGGCATCCCTCCTCTTGCTGTGCTCATGTTGGGATGGAATGAAGGGAAGCTCCCCAGTGTGCCAAGAGCACAGGGGCTGCAGGTGATGCTTTCTGTGCCCATCGTGGTGCCAGCCCCACTGCCCTGGGAGCCCCATTCACTGTAGGCTCAAACCCAGAAATCTGTGCAGCAGAAAAAACTCCTCCTGTATGGAAAGGAACCAGGGCAATAATGGAAATAATAACAGGTTGTTTTGACTCCTTCCCCATGTACTTTTGAGAGGAGAGTGGTGTGTTGCCCTCAGTGCTGCTGCACTGCACATGGAGCCACACCAGGCTGAATTCTGCTTGTTGTAATTGTAAACTCTGGGCTTTGCCTGTTTCTCCTTTGTTGGTCTTTTACTGTATGTTCCCATTTTCCTGCATTGCTGCTGTATATGGAACCTGGAGAATATGGCTTTAATTTCTCCCTATGAGTATCAATAATGACAATAATCATGCACGAACTTTTGTCACTCCTGGGCCGAGGAGCACAAAAATCAGGTAGAGTTCCTGCTCTCAGGGGACCACTTTCTTCTTTCCTTAGTTTAGTTTATTTTACCATATTTTACCTTTTTCATTATTTACTGCACTCCAAGTCAAGTCGTATTAAAGGCAGGATTTTTAAGACTGTGTTAATTTTCACAGAACCTGAGGATCCAGATCCCCTCAGCACTTCAGCATGTTGGAATGAACATCCCAGCACCTCCTTCCTCTAAGGAAATTGCTGTTTATTGATGCAGGTGAAGTCCCCACAGCTGTGACGAGGGATTAACACACACACAAACAACCCTGAACTGTCACTCTCAGGGGAGTCCTGGGGTGGAGCAGAGGGTAAACCAGACCAGTCATTCCCATTTCCATAAAAGTGCGTGTCCTGATCCCATTTTCCCCTCCATCAGCTCTTGCTGTAAGGGAGGGCACCAAAACCCAGCCAGTCGTGTGGGCAAACAGAGACTGCAGTCCTTGCCCTCCTTGGAGTTGTCAAATCCAAGCTCCAAGACCTTTCCCAAGGCCCTGCGAGGGTGAGAGAGCAGCCCCACTCTACAGAGACAACAGGAGCAGGGGCAGCTCCCATAGAGACGTGATTCACATCCTGAGGAAGGGACCTCATCCTCCCACCAGGCGGGCGAGGAGCTGCTCTGGGGAAGGGAAGGTGCCAAGTGCCACACTGGGAAATGTGGGAGCAGAGAGCCCGGAGTGAGGCTGCAGGGTCACACCAGTGACATAAAATTCCAGTAAAATTCTCCAGCCACAGCCAACAATCCACAGGTTCAGGTTAGGGACCTGCTGCCACTGATCTGACTCCAGCCCGCAGCTCTGTTCTGCACTGGGTGTGAGTGCACACTGGTGAGAGCCAGCCACCCCCAGAGACCCCCAAGCCAAGGTGAATTCTCTCCATTTCCTGGGCAAGCTTGGCCTCCATGTGTGCAGGAGCCTCTGGATGTGCAGGAGCTGCTGTCCCAGAGCAGTGGGAGCTCAGGGAGTGCCTCACACTGATGGAGGGATCTGCTTCCCTGGGTGCCCACACTGCCTTCCTCTAAAGAATTCAAAGCTGCAGAACAGATTTGTCTCTTTTTTTTTTAGCTCTCTTTTCTTCAAGACCTAAATCCACCACAGGAAACAGGTGGAGGAAGAGTCCAGCTCTAATTAGACCTAAAGGTGTCTCAGCCTCCACATCCGTTTATGGACATCGTCTTGCTCCCCCTCCCCCCCAGCATGCCAGGAGGGGCAAGGCTGGGACAGGAGCCCTGGAGCAGGGACAGGGGTCTTAGGAGAAAACCCCTGGTTCCACCAAACTTTAGAGGAGCTTCTTGCTCCCACAGGAGGCAATTCCTCAGCCCCCACTCAGAGGCTGCCCAGGGGTCCCTGAAGACACATAGAGCAAAGGGTCTGGGGGCAGAGCCACAGCTGGAGCTGCAGGCTGGGCACCCCTGGCTTGGGGCAGCACTGGCCCCACTGGGCAGCTGGGGTGGGGGTTCTGCCGAGGGTCCTACAGGGACACTGGGGACAGAGCAGGTGACAGGCAGCCCCCTCCCCACAGCGGGGTGTCATCAGCTGTGCTGGTTTTTCCCTTTCTGCTTTCACAGTTTTCACATGTTCCACATCCTCCATGCAGCGAGGATGGAGCAGAGAGAGAGATGCTGTGTTCGTGTGAGGAGAGACCCAGTTCCCCACCCACTGGCAGCAGGAGATCCTTCACAGCAGCTGCTGGGGGAGAAAAATCCCAAATGTTGGTGCCTGAGCTTACATAAACCTCAGGAGTGGCCAGAGAGCAGCAGGAATAGGCAGACAGGCAGGGGCACAGCACCACGGCTGGAACAGCCCCTCCTCCAGTCTTGGATGCGAAAGTCCATCGTTTCCATTTGCCTCCTCCTGACTTTTCCAGCAGCCTTCTTTTACCTGGCAGTGCAGATGCAGAACAGTTGGCTGCTCTGGGATGCAGGGATGTAATGGAGAGGGATCAAACAGGGCTGTCACTGAGGACATTGGCATCACTGCCCATCATGGCAGAGCTGGCCATGATCCCCCAGACCACCTCTGCTCACCCAAGGAGAGAGAGGTGTCAAACATGGGGAGCAGAGACCCTCAGGTGTGTTGAGCAGAGAGGAGGAAATCTGGGCAAGCAAAACACAGAAATGTCAGCCCCCCACAGAAATGGTCCCCTGAGTGCAGGTAATGCAGCAGTTGGTAAAGAACAGGCACAGGCTGACCCTCAACCCAGAGCCAGGAGAGCATGAGGAGGTGAAGGGACTGCAGTAGCTAAACAGGGCTCCATCCCCCTTGGCCTGTCTGTCTGGAGCAGGACGGGCAGTGTGACATCTCCCTTTCACTCCAGGGAACACCACTTCCTGCAGAAACAAAGCTCGTGCCCTGTTCCCAGGCTCCCAGATGGTCTGTGCTCCTTTGCCCAGGACTCATGGGCACCCAGGAGCGTGATGGGGAGCAGTTCCCAGGCTATGAAGGGCAGCAGGGCTGTACCAGAGGAATCAGCCAGTTCCCAGCTGAGCATACAGACCTGCAGCTCCCCATGCTCAGGGCTTGTGTGAACACATCCATGTTCTTCAGACCCAATATTTCTCCATCCCTCATCCAGGCAGAGCTCACTGCAGATGAATAAATGAGATGAGGAGGCAGAGTTGTTCACTGTCCCATGGCCGTACACCCTCTGCTCTCTCTGATGAGGGGCACAGGCACCAAACCTGCCCAAAAGCTGCAGACCCCAACTGCTCCCACCCTGTGTGCTCAGGAATCACACACACACTGGGGGCTCAACACATCCCAAACATGGTTAGGCTATTTAAATATTTCATATTCCTGGCTGCTGGCTTTCAGGGAAAACAAATTAATTCTGTTTCATGTACCCAGGAACGGCCCACATCAAACCGCCTTCCTGCACTGTTGGTTAAGCAAAGTTTGTGGTAAAAGCCTTTGGGTTTTGCTGTTTGGTTCCCAAACCATCTGATCGATAAGTGACTTCCATATCCAGTGACTTTATGGGAAGTGGTCATTATTCCTTGCTATTGAGTCAGCCCAGTGAGGATTTCCCTATGCCTTCCATGCTGGGTTAGTGCACGGCCAGGTCAGTGTGGTGACAGGAGCACAGTGGCATTGCCACCTCCACATGTCCCACTGGGGCACAAAGGGGAGCTCCAGGCTCAGCACGGCCAGGCAGCAACTCAGAGATTTAAGGACAGCACTAAATTTTTGTGCTGAATAAAAGAGGGAGGCTCAAACTGAACAGCAGCAGCACAGAGCTGTGAGCAATGGGCTTGAGCTGATGCACAATGAAGAGAAGGCTCCAGGGAGACCTTAGAGCCCTTTCCAGAGCCTAAAGGGGCTCCAGGAGAGCTGGAGAGGGACTTGGGACAAGGGATGGAGGGACAGGACAAGGGAGAATGGCTTCTCACTGTCATAGGGCAGAGTTAGATGGGATATTGGGAAGGAATTGTTGGCCGCGAGAGTGATGAGGCCCTGGCACAGGTTGTCCAGAGAAGCTGTGGCTGCTCCATCCCTGTAAGTGTCCAAGGCCAGGTTGGACAGGGCTTGGAGCAGCCTGGTGATACAGCCCAGCTCTGGAGGCAGAGCAAAGTCTCAAACCTTCTCCCATCCCTGGGCCAAGGCTGCAGCACCTGCCTCTTTTGGGCTGCACAAGAATTCTGCTCGTGCCAATGCAAACTCCAGCTGCTCTCCCCCAGGAGCTGGATTTCTCTGCAGCCTCCTTCTCCTGAGGGATGTCTGGTTTTATATCCATCATTCATCACATCTCTCAGAAAAATCATCTGATGATGAATTCTTCACCCAGCCCTGCCAGGAGCCTCATTTAAATAACAACGGGGCTCATTAATAGCACAGAGCTGATCCCTGCACAATGATTTCTTCATTAAGCTTTGCCTGGGAGGGTTTTCCTCCCAGCTGAGCCAGTAACCCCTTCCCTTACAACCACTCTGTGCTGCTCCACATCCACGGGTGTCAATGGGCCTGGCAGTGGAACAGGGATGTACCAAGGGATGCTCTGGAGTCTGTTTTTCCAAGAATCCTACCACCTGGGTGCCTCAAATCCTGGGATATGGAAATCCTCTGATAGATGTTCCTGTGCTGGCTTTGGCCCTTGTCCACCCCCAGCTTATCCTGGCATGGCCATTGGTCTGCCCTGGGCATGTAAATCCCTGCACACAGATGCTCCACGGAAAATCAGTCGGTTCTTCCCTGCTTGTTCCCTCCAAGGGAGCACAGGGCTCATTTGGTTTGTATTCCAAGACATCGAGCTCTGCTCCCTTTCCTCAGCAGCTCCACTCCTGGGCCTCTGTCTTCCCATCTTCCCAGCACAAACAAGTCTGGGATGAAGCACAGACCTCCTGTTAGTGCCAAGTGGGGTTTGTTCTTTCTCACCACATTTATCTTATGTTTTTTTTTTCCACTGGAGATTATTCCAGCCTGAGAGGGGGCAGGCAGGTGGGAGCTGTGAGCCAGGCATGCCAAGGTCCTGCCTTGCTGTCCCCTGGTGTCCTACTGGCCACCTTCCCCAGCTCCAGAGGGGGTGGGACTGTGCCTGGGCTGGGGGGCTTTGCAGCTGGGGATGGATTTCCCTCCTCCATCCTCCATTCCTCTCCTTCCTGCTGTTTCTGCCTTCCCAGTGGCCTCAGTCTTGACAGGCTGAGCACACACATGCACAGCCGCTCTCACTGAGGACTGTGGCTGCCACTGCTCAGATGCCACTCACCCCTTGCTCAGGCACTGAGCCCACCCCAGGTGACACGTCCCCCCATTGCTGGTGGCTGCCAGGCTGTGGATCCTTCTTTACACACAGATTGGTGTCACTGGAGCATCACCAACGCCCTGTGACAGCCGTGGCATCCCCCCTCCCTCCCAGGAGAGGTGACCCCTGGAGCCTGTCCCTAGCTTCACCATTGACACCACTGCCATCTTCAGCCGAGGCACCACGTCCCTCAGGCTCATCCCTGCAGATCCTCTCCAGGAAGAAAAGCAATGAAAAAAAATTTCAGACTAAGGAAAACCTACCTGTTGATGAATTTCCAGAAATATGTGAAAAAGTTTCATCAAGAAAAAAAAAAACTGAAAGACTCAGGGCTTTACCACAAACAAAAAGAATTATGGAATTGAAAACATTTGCATGAGGCTTTCACTCCTCTCTAACAAAATGACTTGGGTAGGTTTTGGCCAGCACTGCCTCAATTGGTCTGTTGGCCTCAAGAGCACCCCCAGGGCAGCAGGGTGGGGAGATGTGAGTGCCCAGTGACCCAAGGTGTCCCCTGGGTGCCAGGGTCCTGCCCCAGCACCTCACACTGCCCACCCCAGCCCAGAGCAGGGAGCCCAGCACTGGCTGAGTGGGACTTCTCTGCAGTAAATCACAGCAGGTTGTTTTACTCCACAAGCTCTGAGGTTTATTTATCCCTCCCTCATGCTCCTCATCTGTGTTTGTCAGCCAGATTGTACCAGTTGCCATCTGCAGGAAGCTGTAAATTGTTTTCTGGCTTTTCCCTATTGACCACAGCTCCTCCAGCTCCTACCTGCTCCTCTCACAGCTGGGAGCTCCACAGGACCTGGGAACAGCCCCTGCCCATGGGCTGCCACGGTCCTGGGGGGCACAAAGCCTCAGGGAAGCTGCTGTCTCCAGGGTTTTTTCTCTTGGACACCAGACCATGGCAAACGTTGTGGCTGTGCCCACCCAGGGCTGCAGTAGTGTGCTCAGGTGAACATGTCTTCCATTTNTGGCAAACGTTGTGGCTGTGCCCAGCCCAGGGCTGCAGTAGCGCGAGGGGGCAGGAGACACCTTGGGGTGACCCAGAGGAGGGGCTTGGAGCCCACCACTTCCCCAGAGCTCCTTTTCTATTCATTTTCCCAACCACCCAATGAAACCCAGTTGCTTCTGCATGCCCAGGGCAGAATACTGTGGATGTCACCCGTGCTTCCCAGGCATCCTCCCTGCTCCCGGGCTGCTGTTCCAGGAACAAGGAGGGCGAATTCTCCACAATCACGACTCAGTCTGGATCACATCCATCGGGTTCTGAGAGCCCCTTTATCAAAGAATTTTTGGATGTTAAGGGCCATCCTGCCCCCCAATTCATTCCAGGTGGAATTTCCTTCCCTGAAAGTACTCTCTAGACTGGCAGCCGGTACCTGAACGTCATTAAATCCCTCTGCTCTTTCTGCTGGAAAGAGAGCACTCCAGAAAGATTCTCTACCCGTGGGACCCCCCTATCCGTGGGATCCCACTGCCGTGGGACCCCCGCCCGTGTCCGGGTCTGCCCCCCGGGCAGCCGCGCTCTCCCCACTTCGCCCGGCTCGGGATGTCACCGTTCCCATGGCAACGGGAGGGCTGCGGGGGGAAAAAAAAGAGGAAAGGAACTGAGAGAAGAGCGCGGATGGCGGGGGGGAGGCGGGGTGCGGAGAAGAGCAGCCGTAGGAGGCTTCGGTACCCAGAGGCCACCCCCGCCCCCGGGACATCCCCGCCGAGCCGGGCTGGGGGAGGCTCACGGTGTGTGACCCGCACGGACCCTGCGCTCACACAGGGCTCAGGCTCGCCCTGGGCTCAGGCGACAGGGACCCGGGCCCGGGACCCCTCCAGACCGACAGCATTGCCGTGCTGGGGCAAGGGACGGCCATCTCCCTGGCACTGTCCCGTGACAGCCACGTCCACTGCTCAGAAACCAAACCCGCATGTGTGAGGGGTGCTGGGCAGCTCAGCATTCCCTGCTCAGGCTTCCCGGGTCCCCTTTCAGCTGAGCCTCCCCAGGGCTGAGCTGCTGGTCCTGCACCCCACACTGTAGCCCAGTGTGGGGACTCTGGGGCAGGAACCTCATTGTAGGAACTCCAACTCATTGCAGGGACCCCAACACAGGGACTCCAATGTGAAGACCCTGATGGAGAGAGCAGGGACAGTGGTGTGGGGACACTGATGAAAAGACCTCAGTGGAGGGACCCTGACACAGGGACCCCGGTGCAGAGGCCCTGGTGTGGAGACCACAATGAGAGGGCCCTGTTGTAGGGAAACCCAGTGCAAGGACCGAAAACAGGGAACCCAATGTAAAGACCCTGGTGCAGGTACCCCAGGGCAGGATCTGCTGCCCCCCTTCACCTGGCACTGCCGAGGCCCTTTGCCACCTTCATGCTGTGGTTGCATAGAGACAGCACCAAGGTGCCAATTCCTCCTCGATTAGCAGCCCATGGATTCCTTTATCAGCCCTGTGCTTCTCTGTACAATGTTGATCATTTTGATGGAGCATTTGTTTTAATTTCCCAAATGAGGAAGCAATCTTGTAAATATTGTGCAGTAATTAAAATGGCTATTTATTGTGCAGCATTCTGGCTGTTGCCAGCACAGAAGATGATTAGCATTCCCTGTCCACCGAGCCTTTGCTCCAGCCATCCCACAGCTCCAGACGGCTTTGTCACCCTCTGCCACGTGGCTGGAGCCCCTCCACACCTGCAGGTCCTGCTGCTCAGTTTCCTCACTGCCAAAAAACAACTGGAGGTCTGATACCCTTCAAGAGCTGAGGAACACAGCAAGAAGAGAGAGAAATTCTCAGGTTTGAAGCCAAACCCACTCCCTGGGGTCCTGCTGGTGCAGTGGGATCAGCCACTGTGGGTGAGTCTCTGTGTTGGGGACAATGGAAGGGCTGGAAAGGGGTCCCCTGGGACAATAATCCCTCAGCCAGCTTTGAGCTGAGGTGAGGGGTGTCTGCTCTCTGCTCCCCGACCTGATCCATCACCCGTGGCATGGGAGCAGGGTGCACATCCAGGCAGAGGTCCTTGGAGGGGAGTCCATGGCCCCAGGAGCAGGACCACAGGCTACTCACACACCTCCACCATCATCCTCACACCGAGCTGTACAGCAGGGTCCGGGTTACCTGTCTGAGCCTGGATTGTCACTCTGACCACATTTGCATGAGAACAAATGAGTTCTCCGAGGCTTTGCCTGCTGTGGTTTCTATCTGTTATTTCCCCTCCACAAACATTCAAAGTGGCAAAAGCTGGAAAAATAATACTTGGAGACAAATGCCTGTCCAAATCCATTTTAAAACCTCTTTAAAATGTAAATCCTTCAGCTCGAGCGATGTCGGGCACCGAAGAAACACTTCAGTGCTGGGGGAAGCGAGGCTGGATATCCGCGGCTGTGCAGGGAGGGGGCGCAGCCCCCGCTGCCGCCAGAGCTTCTGCTCCCACCGGCCGGGGGAGCGGGGATCTAGGGAGAGCAGGGATACGGGGACGGCAGGGATCCAGGGAGAGCAGGGATCCAGGGAGAGCAGGGATGCAGGGGAAGCGGGGTTGCGGAGGGAGCGGAGATCCAAAGCAAGTGGGGATCTAAGGGGAGCAGGGATCCAAGGGGAGCAGGTATTCAGGGGAAGCGGGGATGAGGGGGGAGTGGGGATGTGAGGGATGCAGGGATCCAAGGGGAGGGGGGATCCAGTGAGAACGGGGATCCAGGGGGAGCAAGGATACAGGGGAAGCAAGGATCCACGGGGTGCAGGGATCCAACGGGAGTGGGGCTCCAGGGGTCCCGGCCCACAAGCCAGTCCGGCCCCAGGGGCACAGCTCTGTGCTGGCTCCTCGCCGGGGAGCCTGAGTGGGCTGTTAATGCCAGTGAGAAGAAATAAAAGATAGATAGAATGAGGAGTAGAAGCAGGAGCAGGGCAAAAAGGAGGGGAATAACCCCCTCTTCCCACATTTCCTTTTTCTGGAAGAGGCTCCAGGGCCTCTCCTGCTCTGCTGTGAGGAGCAGGTCCGGGACCATCAATGAGCTGGGGATGGCCCTCCCTGACCACAGGAAACATCTCTGGCAGGAGTCCCTGGAGCTTTGCATGTTCTGAAGAGGCTCCTTAGCGCTCTTTGCACACCCGCTGATGGGAGGGGGGCTGTTCCAGCGTGGGACCTTGCCCGAGGGCAGCAGAATAAATACAGCAATGTACGCTGGCACAGTGCTCCAGGGCTACACGATGACCAGGGACATGGCACAGTAGTGGAGGACACGCATGGTGGCAAGGGCCTTGGCACAGGAGCAAGCGACACGACAAAACAGCAAGGGATGTGACACAGTGATGAGAGACAGCACAACAGTGAGTGACATGTCACAGTGTCGAGGGACACAGCAGTGTGTCAAGGGACAGGGCACATCAGGGGACATGGCACATCAGGGGACATGGCACAGTGGCAAGGATATGGTGGAGCGGTGAGGAATGATGCCCAGCCTTGGGGCATAGTCCTCCACCCTGTGGGCACCATCCAAGCCCAGGAGGGCAGCAGCCCATCCCCATCCCTGTCCTCACTAATGGCGTGGCTGTAAAACTTGCCCAGAATACATCCCACTCCCACTCCCTCCATTGCCTCACTCCCATCTCCTACAGGCAGCTGCCAGCTCACGCGCAGAGCTCCGCACGTCATCGCCCACCTCCACTGTCCCTGCGCCCCCGGGCCCTGCCCACACACCCCCCCCCCCCGCACCCCTGGCCTGGCACAGACACCCAAGGGAGCTCCCCATGGCACCAGCACTCAGGGGGCTCTGAGGGCTGGCACAGACATCCAGACGTGAGCTTGGGGTCTGCCCTCCACAGCCCCTGCAGATCCACCCAATGGGCAAAATGAGCTAAAAGGATTAATTCACTTTGGGGTTTTTTTTTTTGGTGGTGTGATTTCTGCAGCTGCAGAAAACCTTTAGAGCCGAGCACCAGGAGAATTCCCAGATGTTCTCATGAGGCATGTTCTAAAAGCATTCATCCATCCTACCTCATGGCAGTCACACTCTGGGCACCTCAGTGTGCTGCCTCTGCTCAGGGGTGCTGCTATTTTAAGAGGAGGCTTTGGAGGAATACACTGACAGCCCCCCCTAATCCTGCTGAGGGGAGGATTTGGAAGGGAATACTATGGGAGCTCCTTCTTGCCCAGACTGTGGGTGAGAGCTGGCAGGCAGTGGGCATAGGGAACAGCTGGGTGTTGTTCTGCCTGCAATGAAAAGCCTTTTGTGGGGGAGCATTGCCCAGTGAGGCCCCACCACTGAGACAACCACCACCACCACGGGGACAGCATTGCATGGCCTCGCTGAGCCCCTGGCCCCGTGGTTCCTCCTCATTGCCTGATTGCTGTTGACAGGCAGAGTTATCCCTCCTTCAGCCTATTTTTCCCACTGTCCCTCACCGCAGGTGAGATCAGGGTGCTGGGGATGGACCCAGGTTCCCTCAGATAAGGGACTTGGTCCTGCAGTGTCGGGGTCCCAGAGAGCAGCTCCTGGCTCAGGCTGGGCTGCAGGGCTGATTCCTGCTGAGCTCTGTGCCAGGACTGGGGGCACCCAGTGCAGCCCCTTGCTGCCCCCCACACCTCCATCCCAGCCCGGCATGCTGCCCAGCCAGCTGGGAATTCCCTGTTCCCAGGGGGCTGCAGCACAGCAGAGCTGGAAAAAGGAAGATGCTCAGTGGATTTAACCGGCTCTCCAACTCTCACATTCCTGGGCCGATTATCAGCCATTTAAAGTGTGAGGAGCTGCCAGAGCCACGTTCCCACAGCCACATGTGGGGGCACAGGGCAGGGCATGAACTGTCCCACAGCTGCTGCAAGGCTGGGGGTCTCCCAGTGGGGTGGGAGCCAGCTTAGACTGGGACCAGAGCAAACCAAGTCAGGGCCACAAGCTGAGTCGGGCTCATCTGCCCACAGCTGGCCATGCTGTGGGCAAGCAGCTCAGCACAGTGGCCATGCTGTGACATTCAGGGCTTTGGCAGGAGCCTCCCACCATGGACAAGCACCTGAATGTTCCCGTGGTTGGGCTGGCACTGGGAGCCCGACCACAGGGAGAGCACGGCTTTATTCCCCTGTTCCTTGTTTATCCAGGGTCTTTACCCAGGGTGAAAGGGCTGCAGTGTGAGCTCAGGAAGGGGTTGGGTCAGAGGTAGGGGCAGACAAACATCTCTCTGATGCTGTTTCCTGAGCACACCCTGAATTTTTGACCTGTGTTCCCAAAGCACTGGCGCCAGCCACGGTTGGTAGTGCCCAGGCGAGCACGTGTTCAATGTCTGAGGAGCCTTTGACATCTCTTCAAAGTGCCCTGGCCTGCTCCCTACATCTCCAACGAGCTCCAAGAATCTGGAAAACACCAGGCAACATCTCAGCAGATCCATGTGCTGATAAAAACATGGTGCAGACCCATGTCCAGGCCTGATGCAAATTTAATTGAATGGGAATGAGATGTATTTTATGTTCTTAAAGCCCACTAAGTGCTTGGAAGTTGATTAGTATTTAATTAGCATAAATTAAGCACTTTAATAATACTCAAGAAAAAACAACGTGGTGTTACAGATGCTTTATCAAAAGTCACCCTGATAAATGAAAGATGAACACGCTGAACACATCACCAGTCAAACAGAGCTGCACACGTGGCCGTGCACGGGCTGTGTCCCCTCCTGTCCCCTTTGCCCAGGGACAGTGGGCAGCAATAACACCACCCCAGGGGACCTGCTGAGCCCCCTTCCCCTGCACCCACTGGGAGAGATGTCATGGAATTGGGGTGCAGCAAGGAGATGGGGTGAGGGATGGGGTTGGGGTGCAGGATGGATTGGGGTGCACAAGGGATCCAACATGAAGGATGGATCAAGGTGCAGGATGGTTTGGGGTGCAGGATGGATCTGGGATGCAGGATGGACCTGGGGTGCAGAATGGATCTGGGGTGCAGAATGGATCTGGGGTGCAGAATGGACCCAGGGTGCAGGATGGATCTGGGATGCAGGATGGACCTGGGGTGCAGAATGGATCTGGGGTGCAGGATGGATCTGAGATGCAGGATGGATCTGGGGTGCAGGATGGATCTGGGATGCAGGATGGACCCGGGGTGCAGGATGAATCTGAGGGGCAGGATGGAGCTGAGGTGCAGAGGCAGCCGCAGCCAAGCTCGTTTCCTGCCGAGGCCATGGGGGGCTGAGCATCCTCTCAAAAGGGGAAGGTGGGAGCCCGTCACAGTGGCCTCAGCCCCGCTCCCCCAGAGACCTGTGCCCTGGGCAGGGGGCTGAGCAGGTGAGGTCCCCACGGTGACTCTCCACAGCACCAGCTCCCCCCAGGCCCCCTGTGGGGAGGAATTCTGCTCCATGTTTTCTTTGGCATTTTTTGTGGTGTTGCCATGACAACCGTCCCAGTGACATCTTCATGGTATTTGTCTCTTTCTGGGGATTGGATCGTTTTCCTTCCTGAATGAGCAGCTCTGGTTCCCCGGCTCACCTGGGCCCGCGGTGCCCCCAAGGACTGTGCCCTGCCCAGCCCCGGGAGCTATCCAGGGCAGGGGTGCAGCAACCCTTCGCATCCCAAGTCAGGGATGCTCCAATCCTGGCATTCCCTCACTCCAGCATCTCCACAGCATGGACGTTTTCTATAAACACATCTCCATGCATGTCTGTGTCCCTGTGTGGGTCACCTCCCTGGCTGGGAATAGAAAACAAGATGAAAACAGAGAGGTGACATTGGCAGGGCTCTGCCAGCCTCACGGGGACAGCGGAAAGCTGGGAACTGCCCTATTGTCACATCGAGGAGTTGCCTGTGGAGAGAGGGAGGGAGCATCTGCCTTTCCCGGGGCTTTGCTCCGGACCTGCTGACTGTGGGAGAGGGGGAACAGCTGGAGCCCAGCAGCTCCTGCCCTGCGGAAGGTGCTATCACCCCACTTAGGACAGCCGGGCCCTTTCCCACTCCTACATCATCCAGCCCTCCAGCCCCATTCCTGGAGCAGTGCCCCAAAGCTGGGCAGGGTGGGCAGCCCAGTGTGAGGGGCACAGCTCTGCCAGCACAGCCCCTGCCCCAGGGCCACCTCTGATCCAAGTTGGGAGGGGCTGGGAAAGAAATAGGGATTTCCCAGGTGAAAAGTTTGCAAAATTTGGAGTGACCAAACCCCAGGAACACGAGAGGTTCCTGGCTGGGACTGGGAGTACTCGCAGTGACATCCATGTTCCAGTTCACCACCCAAGCAGCCCCCATGGGGTCCCAATGGAGCCTCCTGGGGGGGGCTGGGGGGGGCCACAGGATGAGTCAGGGCAGTGATGCCAGAGGGGACGGATGCCTGGCTGACGTAAAGTTGCTGTGCTGGCTCCTCTCCCCATGCCCACACAGCTCCATCCTCTCCTCCTGCCAGCTCCTCCTGCCTGCGGCAGCACCCCATCAGTCACACAGCACCCTCCCCATGCCCTGGCCCCCAGTGCTCCTTCTCTGGCAGGAGAGGGGTGATCCACCCTGAGATCTGGGCGTGTGTTTCATCCCCTGGTCTTCTTGATGCCCAGAGGGGCCAGAAATGGGATTGTCCCCATAACTCCCTTCTGCCATCACCCTCTGTGCAGCATCCACGGGCAAGAGCTGCTTGGCAACACCCCGGACAACCTGAGCAGTGGCAGCAGTGCCCACCCAAAGGCACAAGTCTTCCTGGCACTGTGGATCCCTAGGCACAGCCCTGCGGGGACAGACAGTGTGCACAGGTGATGCTGGGGGAGGCTGGGGTACCACGAGCACTGGTGCTGGTCAGAGGATGCTCCGGGTGAGCCAGGCTCCTGGCAGGGGCTGGCAGAGCCCTGGGGACTGTGGTTTGGCTGCAGGGTTTCCATCCTCCCTTCAGCATCAGGAGAACCATCCCTGGAGCATGGGCTGCCAGGGGGATGCAGAGGGGAGGCAGGAAGGTGAGGAAGGAGCAGGAGGTTCCAGGCCGGCTGTGCTGAGCTGCCAGTGGCTACTGCACAGATGGGGCCCTATGCCCAGTGCCCAGCATCACTTCAGGAGCAGGCGGATGCTCTGGTCGCCCATCAGGAGCCTTTGGGGAGGCAAAAGAGAGAGAAAGTTGGGGTCAACATTCCTGCCATTACAAGAGTGCAACGGGGACAGAGCAACAGCACCAGCCTAGCACCAGCCTGAGGATTTGGACACAGGCTGGATCTTTTGTCCCCATGGGAAGGAGAAGGGAAAGGAGTTTCCAGCCCTTGGACATGTTTGTGGAGAAGTGGCTGCTTGCCATTGAATAATGGAGCAGGGCAGCAATACAGAGGGTAAACCGGGTCATCCTGCACAACCCCATTCCCATATCATTGTGGGCATCACATACCTTACCAGCACACCCACGAGGAGGGCAGCCACCATGGGCCCTACCCAGTAAACCCAGTGGTAGTCCCAGTAGTTTGCCACCAGAGCTGGCCCGAAGGCTCGGGCTGGGTTCATGCAGGCTCCGGACACACCACCTCTGGAATGGGAACAACTGTGTCACTGTGGTGGGACATGAAACCAGCACCATTCCCTTGGCTCAGACCACCCTGGTGCCATCCCAGCACGGCTGCTCGGCAATAGAGATCGTTTTCCATGGCCCAGACTTGAGTCATTGCTCTGCTGCCACACAGGGACCAGCCCAGCCCTGACAGTGGCTGTTCTCCAGCACCAGCCTTCACTCACAGCAAGTACTGGGGAAAGCCCAGTGTGGGGTAGAAGCACCAGAGCTGAGTTATTTTGGGGCATCCCAGGAGTCAGGCTTTCGAACAGGGAAGGCTCCATGACACATTACAGAATGGGGCAGGAGGAACAGAAGCAATTACAGANAGTTATTTTGGGGCATCCCAGGAGCCAGGCTTTCGAACGGGGAAGGAGGAACAGAAGCAATTACAGCTTAAAAAAACCTGCAAGGGATAAATATTTGCTGAGCACTTTGTGCCATGTGTAAACGTGGACTCAGGGTCTCGCTAGAGCATGGGGGCAACTGCCTTAACCCAACACTTCATTACCATTCTTAATTGCATATGCTCATTACCCATGTGGCCCTGGAGGCTGCTCTCTCAACACACAGGGAGTGATTCCAGCAGCCAAAGGGGACACGAGGGACATAAACCCTCTGCTGTTTGCTCAGGGCTTCCCCCGGCAAACACAGCCTGGGGTTTATCACCCACGGTGGGTGCTCGTGGTGGCTGCCCTGGCTCCGGTGCCGTGTGCTGGGATGAGCCAATGGATGCTCCTGTGCCCAGCTGAGCTGAGCCCAACAGCTCTCCCAGAACTGCCAGGGCACCCAGGGGGCTCATTTGTGAACCTCCCTCGTGTGCTCAGTTTGCCTCAGTTCCCCTGGGCAGCAGTGGGGAGCCCTGATCGTGGGTTCTTAGAGCTTCTCCTGGGGCTCCGAGCACCAGCTCCATCCCCGCAGCCCATGGTCCCATCCCCACCCCCTGCCTGGTGCTGGAGCGATGGCATGAATGGCACCTCCTATCCCGTGGGAACGCGCGCGGGCTCAGGACTCACGAACTCACCCCGCCAGGATGTCGACTGTGACAGTGAGGCCGATGCAGAACGGTGCCAGGGGGGTCTTGGTCTTCTCATTGACAGCGCCCATGCAGACCACCAGGACCAGGAAGGTGGTCATGACGACCTCGCCCACGAGGGCAGCAGGGACCTGCTCGTCGGCCGCGATGGCACCGAAGGCTCCTCCGCTGGCGTTGCCGTAGCGCTCGCTCGGCACCACGGCCTGTGGGGGGGAGCCCGTTGGTGCCATCCACGCTCCATATTGTGGCTTTACCCAACATATGTGCTCACCGTCAGGACAGCGTGGGCGGCGGGGGGGTTAAAGAGGAGCTAAACTCAGCACTTTCCTCCTGAAAGCCAGCCCCAAGTGCTGCCAAACATCAACTCATTAGTGAAGGCTCTTATTGTCTCCTAGGATAATGAGCCAGGTATCGCTGTCCCTGATGAGCCTCATCGAGTTGCTGAGGGGTTTGTGCAAAGCACTCGGTGCAGGTGGGTGACAGCTGCCAGGACGCTGGGAATGGGCAGCACCGAATGGAAATGACCCTCAGGGTGCGGTGCTGGAGGGAGAAGCGCAGGGAAAATCTGTGTGTAAACATGGCAGGGGCTGCAGATGGACCGTGTGTCCTTCTGTGCCTAATTAGTGCACAGCAAACCTCTGGAGAGGAGCTGCCATTAATTAATTAATTAGCTTGGCCCTAGAGCCCGGGGCTGGGCAGAGGCTGGGGTGGCCTGGCCAGCTCTGGCATAGCAGAGGAGTCCCTGTGTCCCAGCCCTGGTGTCCATACCTTTGCCAGACCGGCTCCTATCATCCCTCCACAGAGCTGGGAGACCCAGTAAGGGATGAGCATCGTCATGTTCAGCCCCCCCACCAGCCACACCCCCAGGGACACGGCAGGGTTGAAGTGGCCTCCACTGCAAAGGAGAGAAGAGCATCAGTAAGGAGTTCACCCCCAGCACAGGGTTCCCTCCCCAGGGTTCACTGCGGGCTTGAGCCACGAGTGCTATTCCAGTTCTTCCATGAGAAGGTGCTACATACTCCAGAAGAGCAGAATCCAGCTGTTTTCTCTCTCTGCAGTCACTCCTTCAAATCAGCAGTATTGTCAGGCTGGACACCCAACCCCTCCTGCAGTGCTTGCAGGGGCAGTTTGAGGGACAGGGTTTGTGGATGGGTCTCTGGAGACCCCCAGGTGCTTCCAGGAGCTGCTGCAGCATTGCCAGGGGAGGTGTGTGAGAAGGAGTGCAGGAGCTGCAGAAATGCACTGACGGGACTGACACCCAGCCTGGGAGGTCACACATCAGCCTTGGGAGGCAGGGACCAGAGCAGTGCAGTCACACCTCAGTACCAGACCTAAATCCTTCATTTTGAAGACCACAAGGAAGACAGACTCAGAGACCCTCTAATTAAAACAGATTATCATGAGATGCACGCTAACAAAGAGGTTTCATAACTGATCAGCCCTGATAATTGCTGGTGAAGCGATGAGTCAGAGTGTCTGGGAAGGATAATCACAGCTCATTCCTCAGCTGGAATTAAGACCCATCACGAGAGTAAGATGTTGTGCTGCAGCAAATGCCTCAGCCAGACGGGGCTTGGGCTGTGAACACCCCCAGGATGGGAGGGAGCCTGGAGGCTGAAGGAGGACCTGGTTGCAAACAAACCCAGCTGGAGCTCCTACCTGCCTGGCATGGCTGGCAGACCCCCATCCCAAGCCAGGCCCCTCTCCAGCCTCTCTGGACACAATTCTTCCCTGTGAGGGTGGGGAGGCCCTGGCACAGGTTGCCCAGAGAAGCTGTGGCTGCCCCATCCCTGAGAGTGTCCAAGGCCAGGCTGGATGGGGCTTGGAGCAACCTGGGATAGTGGAAGGTGTCCCTGCCCATGGCAGGGGGGGGCACTGGATGAGCTTTAAGGTCCTTCCAACACAAACCATTTTGGGATTCTGTCCTGCTGCCCTTGTTTCACCAGGCCCAAGGCCTGGGGTGCAGTGGGGTCTGGATTGGCTCTGCCAGCACAGCCACCACGGGGTCACAGAGTCCTGACTGCATAAACCTCACTCTGGGGCGTTTTCCCTCCTAATCAGGCACTGATAAATTATCAGGCACATTGCTCTGGACTCTGGGGTTTGCCCATGATCCCAGCCCAGCCACCGAGGACAGGGAGCCATCCTATTCCTGGGCTGTGCAGAGCCAGCATGAGGGAAGGGAATGAAACTCCACAGGGACTGTTTCAGATTCTTTCTTGAGGATAAATCTCTATCTTAAAACCAAACAACACCTTTTTCAATGAGCAGGTTTGTCTAAATGTTACTTTTGAGGAATTGAAGCCATTTGTATAAGGAATCTAAATTTTTCACCTGAAAACACCCAGGGGAGTAGCACACTCAGGTCAAAATGTTTTGCTCTGACATCCTTGTAAAAGGAATTGTCTCAGTTTTCCCAAGAATCATAGAAGGCACCTTAAATATCTTCTAGTTCCAACTCCCGGAAGAGGATGATTCTGTTTCAGCTTTGACCTTGTCTATTAAAAGGGACTAAAAATTGTCCTTCCGCAATCCAAAGCCAGGTGAACACCCCCCAAACCCACCCAAAGATGCCACCACCAGCGCCACCACCACCACCCCAGTAGCCACATCGCTGACAGGGGGCACTATGGCATGGCAGGGGTGCTGCAGGCACCATGATTTGGGCAGGGAGGATCCTGAAGGCAGCGTGGGGAGCCACAACCTTTTCCCGTGTCCCTGTGTGGAAACTACGCAGCCGGAAACTACTGCAGCACCAGAGCACAGGGAGGAGCCCCGGGGCAGGGCCCCCTTACCTGATGTCCCCCAGGACAGCGACGGTGACCCCCAGGGCCAGCCCGTGTGCCAGGGCGGGCTGCAGGCGCCCCGTGCCCCCCGAGTCCTCCAGCACGGACAGGCAGCCGATGAAGATGAAGAGGGCACTGCCCAGCAGCTCTGCCATGCAGGGCTGGACACGCCGCTCGTACCAGGGCGGCTGTGAGGGCTTGGCCTTCACATCCATGTCCATCACCTCCTGCACTGAGCAGGGACCAGCCATGAGCTGCAGCACAGCAGGGGATGCTGGAAGGCAGAGCCTGGAGACACTGGAGCTGCAGGACTTGGTGCAGGGCCAAGGATCCCACTTTTCCTGCCACGAGGCTCCCACTGACCTCTAGGAAGAGGCAGCAGATGGGAGGCTCTAATATGTGGATTGGATTTGCATTGCTAAGAAAAAAAAGAAAAGGGGCAATAAAAACTGTTGGGCCGGCCCCCAGGGATATAAAAACTGTTATCACTACCAAGCCTTGGCTCAAGGCTTGAAGGTTTTTTCCTTGGATTTTTTTTTCTTTTTTTTCCCTCTGTAGCTTTAGGGTTTTCTGCCAAGATGCAGGATGTGATTCCTTCCATGCAGACACCTGGAGAGCGGGCACCTGTGTAAAGAGAATCGGGCCTTGGCATTATACTCTGCCACAGGAATAATGCAAGAAAAGCCATGGGAATAAAACAAGAAAAGATACAGTGTATCCAAGAACAGCAGAAGGGAAGGCCTGCAGATCCCTGAAACCCTGCATGCCCTTCCATGATTGGACAGAGGGACCCCGAAGATGCGCTGATGTGTATCCTGCCCAAATGATTGGACCCCGGGCTGGAAATCCCCTAAAGAAGTAATGTCAGAACAATAGCCTTACTATATATTAGTTACCCATAGGGGTATAAAAAGGTCTCATTTATGGCCATACTGGATCTCTCGCTCGGCGTCTACAATAAACTGCTTGTTTCTGCATTGCATCAAGGGCTCGTGTCCATCTCACTCACTACACCTGGGCACTGCCCAGTTGGCCCTGGTACCTGTTTGTGGTGCCAAGAAGCAGCTGCTGCCAGAAGGACCATGGCATTGGGCACGCGGATCCGGCAGCACCATGAGAAATGGCTGATGCAGCTACCCCAGAATCACAGGCTGGTTTAGGTGGGAAGGGACCTGTAAGGAACTGAACCATCCAGTTCTACCTCTCTGCCATGGGCAGGGACACCTTCCACTATCCCAGGTTGCTCTAACCTGGCCTTGGACACTTCCAGGGATGGGGCAGCCACAGCTTCTCTGGGTAACCTGTGCCAGGGCCTCCCCACTCTCTGAGTGAAAAAACATCAGTCAAAGTTCCCTTAAACCTCAGCCCATGTTTTGCCCAGAGCTCCCAAAGCTGGGGGCCTGTATCCCTCTTGTACTGCTCTCAAATAAAAGATGCCAAAGGATCTACCAGTAGCTCTGAAAGTCTGCCTTGATCAAACACTCAAACCCTCCCTAAATCCTTCTCACCCCAGGAGGGAGGGATCACTGTCTGAAATGCCAGACTCAGACAGGGCAGATGGAATAAGGGGGGAAGGCTGGGAAGCTGCAGCCTGGTTAGGGACCCCCAGGTACCACCATCTTACAACCCACAGCTCCCAGTACAACCAGTTCCATTGGATGGGATTTTAACTTGGGCAGAAGGAATCCAGATTTAACTTATTTTTGTGGTATTAATTATGACATTAATATAACACACACGCAGTGATGGGCACAGCTGACACTGCCTGGGTGATGCCAGTGCATGTCCCTGCAGCGCAGCTCATCTGGAGCAGCAGGAATGTGCCACCATCCAGGAAGGGATCAGCCTACCCCTCCAGGGATGGGCCCTGTGCTGTGTCACTGCCTTGAGCAATCGCCTGCAACGTCCCATGTTTGTGGTGGGTGATTAAGGATTGGGGTTTATAGAGATTTTTTTCTCTCCTAATCAGGGTAAAGAATGCCAGGGATGGTTTATGATGTTGTCACAAGGCACTGGGGATGGGAAGGAAATTTCCACTTGCCTGTCCCTGTTGCTGGCCACACCATAGCCAAGGGTCAGGCCAGAGAATCCCAGTCCAGGCACCTCTAAAAGAGCATCCATCAACTCATTTTCCCTCCCAAGGACTGGTTTCCTACAGGCAACAGCTCTTGACATCAAGTTGTAGAAATCACTGGGATGTGGAGAGAGAGACCTGGGGTTGGCTGGTCTTTGGAGCTCCTGGGAACCCCCTGCATGGACCCATGGAACATGGAAATACCTGATTCACTCCCGTCAGCTCATACAGCACCGTCTCCAGGAGCCAGTTTCCAACAGGTCCATGGACTCTGTCCCTCACCAAAGCTCCCAGCACGACCAGTCGAGTGATCCCTTGGGAAGGATTTTAACTTGGGCAGAAGGAATCCAGATTTCATTCATTTTGGGGGTATTTGAGAGATTAATGTAAGACACGTCCAGATTTCAGGTGATGATTCTCAGCAGCAGCTCCCACAGTCAGTGCACCAGAAGCTGAGCTGTCCCACATCCCTCGTGGCACCAGAGAGTGGGGGCAAGCCCTGGGAGCACCAGGACACCTTCCCTGGCCAGAGCAGAGACAGCAAAACAGCTGATGCCAGATGCTGCTGCCACATTCCTGGTGCAGGAACTCTGCTGACAGTGGTGACACCACACTGGGACTTGTGTCTGTTCTCTGCCTCCCAACAGAGTGGTGGCTTTGGAGCACTGGAAGGTCACAACCCAAAAGGGAGGATTAACCCCGTGTCCTTGGCTTTTAAACATTTACCATTCTCCAGGGAGTGGGGATGTTTGCCTGAGCCTTCCAGAGGAAATACTCCATGTTCAGGCAACAAAGGAATTAATTATTACTGAGCACAGGCCTGAAACAGGACAAAACAAAGGAGCAATCCTCAACCAGGGAATGCATTTTCCCTGTTGGTAGGAGCTCCAGCCATGTGCTTCTCCACCCAGAGACATCCCATGTCTGCCACGTGGGACTGAGGGAAAATCCTTGGAGAAAGCAGGAAAATCCTGGGAAATTTCAGTGCTGTGCAAAGCACTGATTTATTTTGGAAGATTAGGGAGAGGGAAAGTTTGTTGCTGCTGTGCCACTAGCCCAAGAGCCCAGGGAACACTGCTTTTCCCTAAGCCCAGCTCCGAGGGAAAACAGCACTCCCCACATGTGATTCCAGTTAACCCAAAAAACAGGGACAAAACCAAAACAATAAGAGAAAGATGATATTTTCATCACCTGCCAGCTATGACTCCTGAAGCACTTGAATGCATAAATCCTACAGGAATTTCCTGATGGATAAGTGAGGCCGAGCAATCACTTTCCTCACACCAAACCCTCAGAGCACACCCAGCAAAGCAGCAGAACCAGCCACAGAGGGATCACTTAAAGCTTCCAGCTGTGCCACACTGGGAGATGGCAGCAGAGTGTGCCAGGAGAAGGGACATGGGGCTGCTCAGTGAGATGAGAGTGGGCACAGCAAGGGACTGTGCATCAGTGGGCACAGCATCACCCCAGCACTGCCCAGGCTCTCCCACACAGCCAAAGGGTCATAACAGTGATACATGATCTGTATTTATCTGGGACTGGCAGAGGTGGAGTTGGATTTCTCTCATGTTAACCCTGAACTGTGACATTCCTGCACTTAAAACTCCTGAGCACAACATGTTCTCCAGAACACCTCACAAGTGATGCTACAGACCCAGTTCAAGCTGCAAGGCCAGATTGGATGGGATTTGCAGCAACTTAGTCTAGTGGAGGTGACCCTGCCTATGGCAAGAGGTGGAACAAGATGATCTATAATGTCCCAAACAAGTTTGTGATTCTGTAACTCAGCCCAACCACCCTCCTGTATCATCCTGAGCAGAGGCTGCCTCAGCACGTGCCTTGTGTTCAGAGATGCCACGAATGTGCAAAGACAAGAGCCCTGCTCTGAGCAGCCTTTGTCCCTCATGGAGATGAAATACTTGGCACTAAGGTTTGCTCAATAAGCTACACGGGAACTCTGCCCGTGGGAAAAGGCGTGGGGATGAGAACAGAGAAATCTGTTCATATTAACAGATACTTATTTTTGTCCTTGTTTGGGCTTGCACCGATTTGTTAAATAAGTGACAACAGTAACTGTGTCAATTAGAACAGGAAATGGTGCTACCAAACAAGCCACAGCTTCCAAAAATCCTTTTTAGGAATCACAAAGAACATTTCCTCCATCATGTACCTGGGCAGATAAGTCAGAATACACCTCTTTTATCCACCCCGTGTTTCATTGTGTTTCCCCTTCCTTCACTGCACAAATCTGACACCTTTTATACAATCCAAAGCACCCAAACTAGGGTTTGTATAGAAAAGCAGATTTGGGGGTTGGAACTGGACGATCCTTAAGGTCCCTTCCAATGCAAACCATTCTGGAATTCTAAACCCAAACCAATGAAACTCCAAAAACCACTTAAGCAGACTTAAGAACACGATCAAATACCATTAACAGATAATCATAGAATCCCAGAATGGTTTGGGTTGGAAGAGACTTTAAAGTCCATCCAGTGCCACCTCCTTCCACTATCCCAGGTTGCTCCAACCTGGCCTTGGACACTTCCAGGGACGGGGCAGCCACAGCTTCTCTGCCCAACCTGTGCCAGGGCCTCCCCACCCTCATAGGGAAGAGTTCCTTCATAATATCTAAACTCCTTTCTTCCAGTTTGAAACTATTCCCCTGTGTCCTGTCATTCCTTGCTCTTGTAATCTGTGAATCAGTGCTGGTACATTTTAAAGGCCAGAATTCTGCCTGGATATCTATAAAAAAGTTCTCACAAAGTATTTTGGTGCTGCTAGCAGAGCCCCCAGCAGAGGGGCATTAGGGGCAGCTCCTTTAAGGAGCCATAAAGAAGCAAAAGCAATTCCTTTGACACTGCCTTATCTTTCCATATTTATCTTGGAGACTAATAGCCCCCGCGATTACACAATTGGGGCTGAATGAGAACTTGCAGGATGACTTGCAGTTGTAGCTGTAGCACAGGTGAGATGACCTCTGCCCCTTCTGAGAGCCCACATTGTGTAAGAGTTTTCCTTCCCATCGCTACTGTAATGCTCCAGCACAGATGGAAATTTCCAAGGATTCTTAATGCAGACTTACCACTGTCTGCTGGAAAACAGGGACAGATTTGGGTCAGTTCTGCATGCACAGACTGGTTTCTGAAGAGGGAAAATAACCAGTAGGATGAAGCCACACTTAGACCTTAATTCTGGTATTTAATGTTCTTAGTTCCGGTATTTAGTGTTAAAATGCACCAAATTCTCACAGAAGGGATGGATGCTTCTGGTCCCACACACACCTGGACACCTTCCTGACCTGTTTCCTGTGTCCATCCTGTCAGCCTGACCACAACAGAGCATTTCCATCCCCAATAACCAGGATTCCCTGTGCCCCAGCAGCACAGGAACCTGAAAAATCCTGTCAACCTCCAAGTGAGGAGCAGGTATGGGGCTGCTGGGGCTGAAATGGAGGGGCTGAAATGCAGGCTCTGAGCTAACAACTGCTTCTCATTCATGACTGGGTAATCCCAGTAAGGAACTAAATAATTTAATTTCCTAGAAGGCAACTTCTTTCATCCATCTTTTAAGAGTGATGCTCAGGCACAGGTAACGTGGATGGAACACAGATACAGCAACTGTGAGCACTCACAGTGTGGCTGGGGCTTGGACAGAGCAGAAATCAACATCCAGGACTCAGCACGGCCAGACACAAGGATTTTGTGGTACCTGGTGGAACAATTTGTGACAGGCATCTCCCAGGCAGGGCCCACGAGCTGCAGCTCCTGTGCTTTGCCATGGCAACTGGACTGAGCATCCTCCTGTGCAGAGCTCCAGCCACACACTGCGGGGAGAGAGGACTGACAGCACCCAAGGACAGCCAGGAGGAGCAGACACAGCTCCTTGGCTGCCCCTTCCTGCCCCCCATGCCCCCCGGCAAAGCTCTTTCAGCAGGGCCTTCCCCCCACACACCCCCGGGGCTGCCAGGTCAGTCACCTTTCAAAGTCCCCCCAAAAACAGGGTTCATCGAGTTCAATCATCCCCCAGCACTGCCCAGGCCACCACTAACCTGTGTCCCCAAGTGCCACATCCACAGGGCTGTTAAATCCCTCCAGGGATGTGATTCCACCACTGCCCTGGGAGCCTGTGCCAGGGCTGGACAACTCGTTCCAGGAAGAAATTTTCCCCAATATCCCAACTAAAGCAACACAGTAAGGAACATCACAGGAGACATTCAGAACTTCTTTTCTTGATGACATCAAGTCTCCTGCTGTTACCACACGTACAGCTGTAGAAATTATATTCAGTAGGAAAGAGGAAACTAGTTCAAGTACTTTTTAATGGTATTTTTTCCCCTTTAAACAAATCATCCAGAGGAGGCCATGGAGATGCTCCAAGGCTGGAGCCCATCTGCTCTGGAGCCAGGCTGGGAGAGCTGGGAATGTTCACCTGGAAAAGGATCCAGGGACACCTCAGAGCCCCTTCCAGTGCCTAAAGGGGCTCCAGGAGAGCTGGAGAGGGACTTGAGACAAGGGATGGAGGGACAGGACAAGGGGGAATGGCTTCCCACTACCAGAGGACAGGGTTAGATGGGATATTGGGAAGGAATTCTTCCCTGTGAGGGTGGGGAGGCCCTGGCACAGGGTGCCCAGCAAAGCTGTGGCTGCTCCATCCCTGGAAGTGTCCAAGGCCAGGTTGGATGGGGCTTGGAGCAAACTGGAATAGTGGAAGGTGTCCCTTGACATGGCAGGGGGTGGAACTGGATGAGCTTTAAAGGCCCTTTCCAACCCAAACCATTCTGTGACTTTCAGGGATGAATTTTGTCGACCTGTCAGTCCCAATCCCACAGGCAAAAGGCTGGACTGGAGCAGGAGGGAAAGGCAGAGATTTGCAGGCAGGAATTACCATTCCAGGGAGCCCCAGCAGAGTCACACACACTGCAGGAAGAAGTAGTAGAAGGCAGAGGCCACCTCTCCTGGCTGGAAAACAGCAAAGTAGTGTTGTTCCAGCAGCACCAGGCACCCTCCACATCCAAATATTCCTTGGAGAGAGGTGAAAGATGTATTTCTCTGTTTTAGTTAGTGGAATCCTGAGCACTGGGCTGCCCACACTCATCCTCCCCCAACAGCTCCCAGGGAACCACAAACTCCTTTGATCCCTCTGTAACCCTGAAGCACAAGGTGACCCACTTTCCTCACCACTGAGGCAACCGAGATAGGAGAGACTGGAAGAGCTTGTGCAGGAATGATTTCCCTTCTCCCAACTGGATGCTGTTCAGCTCAACAGCTGGAAATGGAAAACCAGACTCATCCAGAGGAAGGGTGACCAGGCCACTGCCATGTTTTCATCCCCTGCCACCAGCTCTGCTCCTGTGCCACATCCTCCAGGGACCTAAAAGAGAATTGATGAGCAAAAATTCCTCCCAGTATCTAAAACCTATCTAAACCCACCTTCTTTCAGCTTAAAGCCACCTCCCCTTATCCTATCAGTACACACCCTTTTTTTACTGCCTCTGTTCCTCTGGAACTGTGACTGTAACTTCTAAGAACTGTTTACTTTTCCTGTAGTATCTCAGTAATATCCATCCCTTTAGCTCCACTCCAAGCCCATGTCAATCTTTTCCAAAGTCAAGCATTTCCACACTACAGAAAGTCACATACAGTACAAAAATGGCAGTTTATCATGGAATCCCAGAATGGTTTGGGTTGGAAGGGACCTTAAAGCCCATCCAGTGCCACCCCCTGCCATGGGCAGGGACACCTTCCACTATCCCAGGTGGCTCCAACCCGGCCTTGGACACTTCCAGGGATGGGGCAGCCACAGCTTCTCTGGGTTTGCCTGCAACTGCTTTAAAAAAATACTCCTGGTGAGGCATTTGGTGAGAAGGAACCTGTAATCACTAAACTACATATGAACAGGTAATTTCTAGTAAGACAAGAGACAAATTATAAATACTAAACATTTATTATTTTTCTCATAGGAAGGTTGCAAGATTCAATTTCAAACAACACGACAAGGGCTTTCATTGCTGTTGCAATTCTGTTTTGCTTCTCTTAAAGGGAAAGAAGAAACTGATGTAAAGATACTACAGAAGCAGTGCAAACCGAGATGAATTTTTTCTTACTTGCACTATCCCAGTGCTGAATTGCCAAGCTAAGCCCTTCCCAGTTAAACAACATCTATTTTCCAGTTTCTTGTACATCACTGAACACAATCAGGGCTCCCCTTCTCCTTTACCCTTCCCCTACAAGGACACCCAGCACAGTGACAGTCCTGGACAACAGTGGAGCCTGGAAAAGCCAAGGTGGTGAAACCTCATCAAACTTAGCCCTGAAAAGAACGAAAATGAACCCAATTGCACCTTCCTGATGAGCCATGCACAGTGCAGGGACCCAGGGAGGCAGCTCTCCAGTGCTGCTCTTCCACTTTCCTGTCACAAATACATGTTACACATCCACAAAAAGACAAAAGGAGAAAATCAAAGAGTCCAAGAACACTTTCAGTTTCAAACTAAGGAAGGCAAGCTTTAAACAGGAATTACTGACTCCTTGTGAAAGTCCATCATTAGATCTCTGGGAATGGGAGGCAAGTCTTGTCTCTTAACAATTGCTCACAATAAATATTCCTTAAACCACCCAAAGCCACCAAGACAGTTCCCAGCACTGTGACACAGACACAGACTGGGGTTGGCACATGCAAAGTCCATCAGTTCTGGATCCTGGCCCAGCCAAGGCAGTCACTGGAGCTCCTGGGCTCCCCTCCCTCCAGCCAGACCCTCAGAAGTCGATGTTTGCCAGACCTGTGGGAAAAGAAAAAGGGATTGAGAGGAAAACAAGAGTTCACTTCACTACTGTCAGGCCAGTCAGGCATAGGAGGGAGGATGCTTTGAGAATTAACTTTTTTAAACTTAAATATAAAGGATTTGGTGGGAGGAAATCAGGAAAAACGTTGATCTGTACACTTTTAACCCTTTTTTGATTGTGATGAAGCAATTACTTTGAGTAAGCCAATCTGCAGGACCACTGGAGCTACTCATGGCAGGAGGAATGTCCACGAACCTCAGAGTCTGCCCATGAAATTAAAGAGAGAAAGCTGGGGAAAATACCCTTCATGAGGGCAGGAAATTCACATGGATTTAAAAAACCTGCTTTAGATTAAGGCATATCCATGCCACATCCAAATGTCCACTGGACATAGGAAAACATGGATTTCTGAGCAGAGAACTATGGAAGCTGGAAGATTCAGGGGAGCAACAGCACAAGGCAGCAGCAACAGGCTGCTGGAGATCTCCTTTTACCATCTGTATCAGGTGCTTTGCTGCTCAGGGATCACATCTATCCCCATTTGCTAAGGAACAGTCAATAAAATCTGTTCTTGGATACCCTGTCAGGAGCAAGGAAAGGGCAGGGAAGGAGAAGAAATTATATAAACTGGCAGGCAGAGGTTTTCAAAGACTGAAGTCCTTGAAATTGCAGACAGAAGTGGAGATAAACTGTGCCTGCAACAGGGTTGTCTTTCTTATTTGGACAAACATAGGCTGTAGCTCTCCATCCATGGCCCAAACCACAATTCTCCTGATTTTATTATTCCTTAAGCAGCAGCAACACACAAATGGTACAGAAAGCACAAATCAAATCTCTCTATTTCAAAGAGATTCCAGTCTAGGGGAGACAGAATTTTAAGAACAAAAGGAATATTTAAAATAGTTAATTTCAGAGGGAATTTTTTCCCCCAGGAGGAAGCTGTGTGGAAAACTCCAGTGTCAGATGGCTGTAAATGGGGACAGTGCAGAAGCAGCCTGGGATAAGTAATACAAATTTATCTTTGTGTTGTCAGGACACTGTGATTTCATATACTGTGTGCCCATATGGCACTTCCCATGCATAGGATTTGTAAACCTTGCAATTAGCACTGATAGGATAAAGCAGGCAGTTATTTAAAGTAACCCATACGGCATCTTTTGGTGGAAAAATTCCAACTCCCCTGTGCTGGACAGGCTTCCAACTTGGATGCCCATAAACAATCCCCAGCTGGGAGGTGCTCCCAGCCCCAAGGACAGAGCAGTGGAGCCCATTCCTAGGACAGGGTATCTCTAACCTACACCTGGTGTAACATCCCAGTCCCAGCCTTTCCACACTAGATTTCCAAGGGAAGGATCACTCCTACATGTAGGAGAACATTACCCAGGTTGCTGCTGTCTTTTGAAGCCCAGCAGATGCAGTAGTGCTGCATTAGTTGTTCAAACAGCTCCTTTTCATCCAGGAATTCAAGTGCTTCTATTCTGTAGGAATAAAGTAAAAATTGGGATTTGAGCTGGAGTCTCAGTAGAGCTTTTAGCAAACTCTTCACTCCACAGGAGTGAAAACTCTGGCCAATAGGGCAGATTCACCTTCTCAGTGAATTAATACAGGTATTTGTCCCTGAGGCCACCACTGCTCATATCCTTGTTGTCCATGTATGAAACAAGTGACCCACAGGATGTTCCCAACTTCTCATCCCTGGAATTTCATATTCCAGGACTAATCTGTGTAGCTTCTCACAAACACCAGTGTTTGTCTTCCAACCTGTTTTTCTGCATGTACCTGATCTTGTTGGATCCAAGCACCCACAGCAGTGCAGCCTCCTCAAAGATTTATCCTGCCCAACGGGCTGCAGGGAATTCTTCTCTCCAGAGAATCCCAAGTCCATATTAAATCTCAGAAGAGTGATGGGTGCACCAGTGCAGCTCCAAGAGCTCTCCCACATGAGCCCATGATGAAGCACAAACCAAACGGTACAAACAGAAGACCTGAGGATTTGTTTTTCCTAAAATGGTTCCCACCCAGGATTCCTAAAGGAAGATCTTTGAAGATCTTCTCCCAAGCTGTGCCTGCTTAAAAAGCTTAACCTGGCACATTCCTGTCCCCCTCCAGAAAATATCAGTGTTTATTTTCCATGCTAAATATTTGGGAGGGCTGCTACTGAGGATGAAAAGTGGTTGAGGAAGAAAAAAAAAGAGTGTATTCCTAAATACACTCCCAGATGTGAAATGCTGCCAAGGAGTATTTTTGTAAAGACTTTTATAAATAAAAAGCATTATTTGCCTCATTAATACTGAAGGACAGAGTTTACATAACCTATTTCCTGGCATTTGGAACAAGTGGAAGGAGCTGAGCAGATCTAAGGTAGTCAAAAATGCTGCAAAGAAAGCACAGGCTCTGTGTCTCCACCAGTGCCATCTGGCACCACCACACACCACTGTTCCTATTTAAACCACCTCTGATTTCCACTCTTACCTGTTCAGTTTTAGGGTTTGGAAACCCTCAGATAGGAATATTTTGACCAAGGTAACTTGTTCAGCTAATTCAAACTCTAGTTAATGAATGACTTCTGGCAATTCACATTTCATATTATGGCCCTACAAAGTTACTCTGTAAGAAGTTTCATGTTTTTTAGAATTTAATGCAAAAAAATTAACAAAATCCAAGCAGATTACTGACTGTTAAACAGCCTTTAGTTACCCACTCTGTGCTCTAAGCTGATTTCAATGTGTTGTGGTCTAACCCCAGCTGAAATGTCCACAAGGAACATCTTAGTGACTGCAAAAACCCAACACAGCATTTCTGTGGCATCTTTTATCTGCAAATTTCTGTCATGAGAGGCTTTATATCGCACCCAAATAAAACATCCCCACTGCCAGTCTGTTCCTGGCAGCACCAACCCTCTGGATCACTGATGTTGCTCCAGGCATTATCCTTCACGTGCTGCAGAGCTTCACGTGCCTGCAGCCTCCTCTGTCATCCCAGAGGATCCCCTGCTACACATTGATGTGAACAACCTTGGAAATGGCACCTGAAGATGACTTTTGGCTCCAAAAGTAATACCTTCTGACATCAGCCTGTGGCAAAAAGCTGTACACCTTCATCATGTCGATGGCACGTGCAGTCTCCCAGCCATTCACCAGCAGTCGTTCCCTCTGTAAAACACAGGGCCAGCACAGCTTTAAGGCTCCAGGAAAATATCACAGGACAGTTTCTCCCCCTATGGATTTTGTAGGGCAGCTGCTTGATCTGTTCTTTGAAGAGCTCTAAATCTTTGTCTAAGCATTTGCTGCTGTCTCTGCACACAGAGGGCAGTGGGACAGGCAGGGCTGGGCTCTGATCTACTGCAGCTTTTGGACAACTACGGAAATTCAGTGGAATCAAAGAGAAGCTGCCAGAGTGACCTAATTGTGGACTTCCAGGACCTGAGGAGCCAACAAGAAAGAGGAAGAGAGACTATTTACAAGTGTCTGGAGTGATAGGAGAAATAGGAATGGCTTCCCACTGCCAGAGGGCAGGGTTAGATGGGATATTGGGAAGGAATTCCTGGCTGTGAAGTTGGGAAGGCCCTGGCACAGGTTGCCCAGAGAAGCTGTGGCTGCTCCATCCCTGGAAATGTCCAAGGCCAGGCTGGAGCAACCTGGGATAGTGGAAGGTGTCCCTGCCCACGGCAGGGGGTGGAATGAGAAGAGGTTTAAGGTCCCTTCCAACCCCAACCATTCCCTGATTCTGTGGTTCCATGTACAGGAAAGGGGTTAAGTTGGTTGTCCCAACCCTGCTCTGGTCACTGCCCCAACCCTCCCAGGGCACACACAGATTAATTAGGTTTAATCAGAGCTCTGTGCCCCTCTCACCTGGGAGTCCAAGGACCTGCAGACCTCCACCCCAGCCAGGTTACACTGTCGCCTCTGCAGGTTCTCAATCATGATCTGTCCGAACCGGTCCCTCATGTTCACCTCAGGTAGAGAAGGAGACAAAAGTGTTCCCCCTTCCGCACACAACGTGACCGTGGGGAACAGCAGTAACCTGGTTAAACTCTTGGATTGCCTATGTCATAAAATGTACAGGATAACAGCAAGGTGAGTTGCACATCCTTACACTGGGTCTCATCCCCACTGCCACCATCTCCTCAGCTCCCTTGTGGTCACCACCTCAGTGCCACTGTCACGGTGGCAATGCCTCTGCCCTGACACACACGGGGACTGGCAGGAAAACTGGCTCTGCTTTAAGCTGTCAGCAACTTGGTTCAGCTCTCCAGCAGTGATTTACAGCCTGGAAGATCCTGTTACTAATTCCTGGAGCCACCTAGTTCCCCCGAGGCAGCATTTAACTTCCACTGAGAGAAGCAGAGTTCAGCCTGATGGGATTTTTGCTCCACTTTGCCACAGAACAGAGAGGTAATTATGTAATGTTATACACCCAGAGCCAGCACTCACAATCATTTCTTTTTCCTCTGCCTTAGCTAAACCAATAATCCATGGCTTTTTCCACATGTGGATTAAGTCTCAATTATTTTGCTTCAACATAGCCTGGAAATTGTCTTTCAGAATAGCTGTATATTTTTTCTAACGAGCTAAGCAAGCTACAAGTTAAAACACATTACTACAGAAATTCAGCAGAAACTGCTGTTTCTACAAAAGGACACAGCCCACTCTTATTTCACAACAACTCCCACCTTGGAGAGCAATTTTTATGACAACAATGCAGGTCTAAAAATGCCATTTTGGTTTTACCTGCTCATAATTGATGAACATGGCCACGGGAAAGGTGCTTGCTGCCCACTTGAGCAGGTTTGCAGACTGCTGGGGGGTCATGTAAACCAGCACACACTCTGCCACCAGCAGCGTTGGCAAACTGCAAAACAAAAACCACACAACTGCTTACAGCAGAAGAACAAGAAAAATCTATACAGAATTGTTTGCAAGCAGTCATTTCATGTCCCCAAAATTTCTTGAAAGAGCTCCATTTTTTATGAACTAGATATTGAAGTTTGAATGAAATCTCTTCATCAAATTGACTAGAACTGGGCTTTCTGGCAGCTGATGAATTAATTAACCACAGGAGACTCCTGTGGTTTACAAGCCAGAGATTTCAGGAAACAATCTCCCCCCAAGTCAGCCCTGAACATAGAATAATATGCATTCTGTCTTCTCCTATAGCATGAATTGAGGTGTATGTTAAAATTCTCTTTGCAAAAGAACTGCATCCTCTATACACAAATCGCACTCTTCTACAGATCAGTAAAACCAAGAATAAATTACAAATTGAAAAAAAAGTTTTCTCTTTAAAAAAGTTCTAACAAGAATTTTAATTAGTCAAATTTGTTCAGTATCTGTAAAATACTCTTCACATATTATTATCTAACGAAATGCAATCTACAGTTTGCATGTTGCCTCTTCCCCCTCCATCCACAAACTAACAAAAATAGACATCCACACAAGTGATTTTCTTCAGAATTATTGAGTTTGCTCTTAATTGCTAGAATGAAAGGGAAAAAAAAAAGTCCCTAGAAGCAGGAGAAATTCCACAAGGAGCAGCGATGTAGGCAAGCAAGGCAACATTTCAGAAGCTGGAAGTGTAAAGAATTAAATGGCAATTTGATGCATTCTGCTTCCCCATATGCTCTCTCCCACCCAGCCAGATCTCTGCTATTTATACAGCTCAGATTTGAAAGGTCTGTCCATCATCCACTCAGAAACTTCACTTCTGCCCCCTCCAAAGCCTCATGTTGAACAATAAAACCCCATAGAGGAGCTTCTGGATTCAGGTCCACAGCAAGCCCTCCATCAAAAGGTTTAGGGAACAACAGAGGTATAAGTGGAGGCCACAAAAAATAATTACAAAGATAAAACTATTAAGTCACAGAATCCCAGAGTGGTTTGGGTTGGAAGGACCATCCAGTGCCACCTCTGCCATGGGCAGGGACACCTTCCACTATCCCAGATTACTCCAACCTGGCCTTGGACAAGTGCTTTCACAAGTCCTCATTAAAGAAAAAAAAAAAAGCAATTAAAAATTATAATCTTACTGGACATCCAGGTTGTGTTTCTTTAGCTTTTCTTCTAGATCTGACGAGAAACGGAGATCTGCTCCTACTATGGAATATCGACTGGAGTCCAGGCTGTGGGAATCTGCAAGATGGAAATGTGGAGAGACTAAGGTAACAAATGAGAGGGATGCTGAAATTATGAATTAAAAAAAATATACACAGAAACACATGAATTGGAAGTGAAAGTTTGGTCTGTTATTCCTAACTATGAACAGCAAACTCTTCTTTTTAAAACACTAATTTCCTCTATACTTGTGGTTTACAGAGATATAAGACCCTGCACTCTTTCCCTCTGCAGCCACTGAGATGCAGAGAGGTTATCCCAGCTGTTACCATGGTTCCCAGGAATGCAGAGAGAAGGAAAATGTGAAGATTAAAGGCAGGTTTTTTTATTGTGTTTGTAGAGTCTTTTTAGATGATACAACATATGTACATTGGAACTACAGAAAAGTACATCAAATTTGGAAAAACTGAAGAGCAACTATATTTCAAGTATTAACAGCAGATATAGCTATATGAATTAACTATATATAGTTATAGCATATATATGGGGACCAGACTTTAGGGCTGAAAACAAGTTCTCATTCAGCCTTTTGGTCTGAATTCAGTGCTGGTATTTGAGCAAAGAGATCAGAATAGGTTTTCTGAGAAACAAGTATTGCACAGGGATACAACAAGCAGCAAAACACTGTAAATGCTTTCCAGCATGAAGGGGGAACAAACCCCAAGGGCCAAAGGACACTCTGCCCTCCTGAGACAGCTGTAACCAGCCTCTTGTTATCAATAATCCTGACACCCTCTGCAAACAACTCACCCAGGTGAGCCCAGTGCCACAGAAAGCACTTCACAAGTGCACCATCAAACCAACCTAAAGTGCTGCAGGAACACACTGGATGGCTCTGGCACATTTCTGCTTTATTGGAGAGAGTATCTTAGGACAGAACAACACAGAATTTTCCCCTTGTACTGTATGAGTGAGACAGAGAAAACAGCGAGAGTTTAAAGTGGCTTTGGAATGGCCAGTGTCCAACTGCAGCAGCAGCTCTGGCACAGCTCCATGTGGGATCTGCTGCAGACACAGCTCCTGGATGTCCCATGGGAGCAGATGTCACAGAATCCCAGAGTCACTGAGGTTGGAAAAGACCTCCAGGATCATCAAGTCCAAGCTGTGCCTGATCCCCACCTTGTCCCTCAGCCCAAAGCACTGAGTGCCACATCCAGTCCTTCCTTGGACACCTCCAGGGATGGGGACTCCAAACCTCCCTGGGCAGTCCCTTCCAATGCCTGACCACCCTTTCCATGGACAAATTCCTCCTGCTGTCCAACCCAAACCTCCCTTGGTGCAGCTTGAGCAAGGCTGGGTGAAGAGAGAAAGAGAAGCCAAGTGGCTGAAGAGGCAGGATGAAAGGGGTTTCCAACTTAGGAGAGGGAAAAATTATTAGATCATTTATTAGATCAAGCAGTGATCAAACATTCCAGAGGATGCACCTCTGTTTAGCTTTCAAGTGACCAACTACCTGAAAGTGGCACTAGAAGTGACAATAGTTGCCTTCCCAGAAACATTTCTGAGAGGATCCAGGAACCAGAACAGTTTGAAAAGAGAGTTACAAGGAAAAAAAACGGAAAAAAAGAAGTTGTGTAGCAAATGATTCAACATTTTGAGTCAAGGCTTTTTCCATGTGCATGTTCTGTAATAGCTTTACTACTTCCCACACCCTTCTATTTCAGTGATTACATCAAGGCCATGATAATGGCATCAAAAAAAGCCACCCAAAAACCCACCACACACAGGGAAGTATTTAAATAGGGACTGGTTTCTGTCCATAGAGATGGCACAGTGAGCGTCAGCCACCACAATTAGTAGGGAATTAATGCCAGCTCCTTGTCCAGCTTTGGGGACTTGGACACACAAGTATATTAAAAAAGAACAGAAATAAGAGCCAGAAATAACCACAAAACTTTTTAAGAGATCTAGTACAGAAGGAGCACAAACACATGTCCCTTGCTCACATCACAATGACTCAAGCATTTTTATCATGGAATGATAGAATGGTCTGGCTTAATCCTCTGGAAATCCCATATTTCAAGCACTAAGTCCTGCCCAGGTACCAACCCTTCATGCTGTTTTTGGCAAGGTTGGTTGGTCAGGATGTTCTTTGCCAGAGCACAAAGCTGCCTTGTGGCTGTGTGTGTGACACTCACCACAGTCACATACAGAGATTCTCTCTGCGCTTGGCTGAAATGAAAGTTTGAAAGACACCAGGCTCAGATTTGATTTCAGAAATTCAAGGGAGGGGAGTGAGAAGGAGAGAAAGATGAGCCCCACCACCCCAGCCCAGCCCATCTACTCATCACAGGCTCTCCTGGCCCAGCTATCCATGGATAATCGACAGTGAAGGTATCACTTGGATGTTGATTTTCGATGACTTCTGGCACAGAAATAACAACACAAGTGGTTCCAATTTCACAGACTCGTAGACAAGGCAGTAATGGAATGGTAGCAGGAGCTGTTGCCTTTGGACCTCACTGCAATACATTTTTTCTTCACAGAAATGCTAGGAGCAAGTAACTGCTATGTTTGAAGGTGGCCTCAGGCTCCCCCCTGCTGCCCTAACCTGGCTCCTGGAGCAGCACTCCAGCCTCACTGGAGCTCAGTGCTTCCTCTGCCAAAGGAATTCAGTTTGCTTTTCCTACTCTCCTCTCACATTAGTGCAACAATTTCCTGGAGGTTTTCCAAGAGACAGCATGCAGGATACTATTGACTCAAACTGATTTCATTAGGATTTGCATCCTAAGGTATCTTTGGCAGCTTTACAAACCACCAGCCCATACAGCCTGTTCTGCAGGCTCAAAGGCAGGATCTAGTGCTGCTCTCACTTAGCTCCTTGTTCACTACAACACCAGAAAACACAAATGGGGTTTATCTTGGTAGCACAGGAGCATCCTCAACAGGAGACCTGCAAATCACCAGGATGGCAACACCCCTGACACCTGCACTGGGTCACAAGAAATCTGGAAATGGAGGGAAAAGGAAGCTGAAACAACCAGGTTCCGATCAGACAACGCCTCTGAACTTTGAAAACAATTCACCAGGATATTGTCGCAGGAATGTCAAACTGCTGCACAAATCATTCCTTTCCCTGGAGAACCAACATTCCCCAGGAAAACACAGAGCTGTTCAGTGACAACTGGCATCCTGCTGCATCCAAGGGCAGAGGCCTCCAATATCTCTATTTGAACTGCACAACATGCAGTCCCTGCCTTGTCCAAAGGGCAAAGACAGCAGATGCTGCCCTGGAGCCAATAAAGTTGTCTGTTAGCTCCAGCTTCATGGAATGAGAACATTTTGGGTGAGCAGAAAAGCAGTGAGAGAACAAGAATCATGTCAATCCACATTATAACAACTCAAAAATTAAATCCCAAACAGCCTAAACAAATTATCCCTGGTATCCCAGACCTACTACGACATCCTGCCTCTCACAGAGTCCAACAGCAGCTACATAGGAAAACTCAGAAAGAGGGCAAACACATACTAACTAGCTGGTTTCTAGCTTTTTCCCAAAAATGCTTAAACTTGATTAGGATTTCTGGACCATTACTGAGCTCACACGTTCATATATCTATTTATTCTAATACCCAGATCCTGCAGGAAGGCAGCAATAATCATTTACATGTGAGGCACAAACTATTTTTTCCCCCCATGTGCATCACTTTCTATTAATCCACATTGAATTCATCATCAAGTCATTAATTTCACAAGATTCTTCTACAGTTCTTTACCCCTTTGAAGAGTTTGGATTTGCCAACAAGCTGCCACTTACTAATCACTCTATTTTCCCAATTATTCCTTGGTGTTGAACAACATATCCTTAAGCACAGATCTCCATCTCCTCCATAATGAAAATTAACAACATATGCTCACCCTCCATCCCAGCTCCTCATCCATATGAGAATCATTCCTTCCCCACAACCACCATGCCACTTCTTTGGCACACTTTGGTAAGGGACACTGTCAAAATGTATTTGTGAAATCCAGGCACTCTACTGGTGTCCTTTTCCAACAGATCTGTTCACTCTGAGCATTCCATCAGGTTTCTGAGGCAGAACTTACCTTTCCAAAAGCCATGGTGACTCCTTCTCAATACACTCTATTATTCCTGTGTTCCACTAAGTCTGTCTGTTAGAGATCCTTCCAATCTATAACAGAGACATCAGTCCCACTGGCTTGGAGTTCCCAGGATGTCTCCATTTGAATCACAGCTACCACCTTCCAGTTGGTACTAAGACAGTTTTAAAATGAGAGGGTACAGACCAGACAGGAGCTGAGCAAATCTATCACCAAATTCCTTTAGATCTCTAAGAAACCTTTGCTCATCTGTTTGATTTACCTACTTAGTTCACCATCTCTTTTGGTGGCACTTCCACATGAAGCAGTTCTATTAATATATCCTTAAATCAGAGTTCCCACATGGATCTCACTCCAACTGACCTGTGGTTGAGTGTCGGTTCAAACTGGGATTCCACAATGTTCCCACCATCTCCAAGTTAAACAGACATGATGCTAAATCCTAGAGATCTTGGGGTAGCAGATCCTACACCAGCCTGGGTACAGCAAAATTGCTGAAGTTTTAAAACCCAGCACTGAGAAAGAAGCTCTGGAGAAACCAGTCTCCCCAGTACACTCACCCAGTGCCAGGGTAATTGCTGCTGACTGCTGGGAGTTGCTATTAATAGCTTTTGATTACAATACAGCACTGCAAGCTGATAACTGCACTTGTTCTGCTGTACCAGACACATCTACAGCTGTTCAGGAACACAACCACCACCCAACCCTTTGGATGCCTTTGGAATAGTGCTTATGCAGCAGATCTCCCCATGTGCAGGAGATGTCACAGGCAGGTCTCCTGGCTGGAATCCAGGGGTCCTCAGGAGCCTTTTTTCTCAGGTGGGGCACTGGACTTTCATCTTTGGAGGCCAGAAGGTACAACAGAAACTCTGCCCTTCAAGTGACACGTGAAGGTTTGATAAACCCTCTGATGTGCAGCAATAAAATATGTGTAATACGCACAATATGCACCACACATATTGAGTGTGGCAACACTCTGCTCCAGGTCAGAGCCCTGGGGTGAAACACCTATATTTTCCCACTGCAACACCTCCTCACTCTGCACTTCCTCACCCTTTGGTGCCCTGGGGACCAGAAAAGTCACTGGGATCCTGGAGGGCATTGGGAAAAGCATTCCCAGCAGGGCAGGAAGGGGATCCTGCCCCTCTGCTCAGCCCTGAGGAGGCACATCTGCAGTGCTGGGTCCAGTTCTGGCTCCTCAGGACAAGAACAAGAGACACAGAGCTCCTGGAGCGGGGCCAGAGGAGGCTGCAGGGATGATGAAGGGATGGAGCATCTCCCTCACAAGGAGAGGCCGAGGCACCTGGGGCTGCTCAGCCTTGGGAGGAGGTGACAGAGGGGACCTCACCCGTGCCTGTCAGTGTGTGCAGGGAGGGGCAGAGGATGGACCAGATCCTGCTCAGGGGGGCCCAGCAATGGCACAAGAGGCAACAACAGAAACTGATGCCCAAAAGTTCCACCTGAGCAGGAGGAAGAACTTTCTGTGCAGTGACCGAGCCCTGACCAGGCTGCACAGGGCCGGGGTGCAGTGTCCCTCACTGGAGATACTCCAGAACCTTCTGGCCACAACCCTGTGCCGTGTGCTCTGGGATGGCCCTGCTGGAGGTGACACCAGATGGCTCACTGTGGTCCCTTCCAGCCTGAACCATTATAGGATTCTGTGAGGGCCCTTTCAAGCCCTTCAAGCCCTGAGAATTAATAAAAGCACAATAAATTCATAAAAGATCAATCAGGAAGCACCAAACACTGCTCTGTTTTAGGGTCACACCTGCTCACACAAATTAGTTGCCATCGTAGATGCAAATAATTACTGTTTAACAATAATTACAGAACCTCCTGTTCCATAACGAGGTTATAAGCTAAGACAGTACAACCACATGGCACTACCTGAATTTATCATCCTTTTAGTACTCAAATGTAACAAACAGCACTGGGTTCTGAGCTTGGACTCCGCAAGATGCATTTCTGCTCTGAAGACTCTGCTAAATGTAAGGACTTGTTCTCTTAATGAGACAGAAAGAAGACAAACACTCAATAGATATTTTAATCCTGTAACCATGCTTCTCAGTAGCACTTTTTCTTTTCCCGTGACAGAAAACTTGAGCTACATATGAGAGAAAAAGAAAAAACCCAATAACTTTCTGGCAGAATAAAACCACTTAAAGAGAAGATGTTTCTAACATGACACAGAACGAATGGGCAGAAGTCTGTAACAGAAGAAAAAAGCCTCTTTTCCCTCCCAATTCTCTGTCCAAACAGCATTTCAAACATTAAAAGCCTGCCCACATAGCAGAACAAAATGATCAGAAAAGTTTTAAAAGTGCTGCAGTACATTGCTGAGTGAGTTTGAAGATGACTCACCTATTAGAAGAGAGTCCCCTGAATGGGATTCCATAATTGGTTTTGACAGGGGAGGTTTTGATCTGTGGGAAGAAGGAAGAAGCATCTCAGAGCAGCTAAGCCTGTTTAACAGTGTACTTTTTTTTTAACATATGTATGTGTGTGTGTGATAAAAGCAGCCAAGAGAATATCTCTGCCCTCTACTGGAAATGAAAACTTTGCAGGTTTGTGTAACTTGCAGTTGAGTTTTATACCCAATTGCTCTTAAGTTTTGAGGTGATGCTTCAAGAGAAATCCACATGCTCTGTTATGTGTCCTCAATAAGCCTTACTGGATTGATTCCAACAGAACATTCCCATAGAGTACCAGCTATCCTACTTCCACCTGAACAGGCAAGTCTGGGAATTTACTGCTGTCTTCAATAGTAAGAGAAGACTTAATCACCTCTAAACATCATGAGACTTTTCCTGCTACAGAACAAGGTCTGCCTTGTTCCCTAAAGCTTTCACATACCACCTTCTACAATTTGCACCAGCAGCTGCACAGTCACATGTAGGACCTGCCTGCAGAGTGAGCCTTCATTCTACACAGAATCCCACAATGGGTTGGGTTGGGAGGGACCTTAAAGCTCATCCAGTCCCCCCCCCCTGCCATGGGCAGGGACACCTTCCACTATCCCAGGCTGCTCCAGCCTGGCCATGGACACTTCCAGGGATGGAGCAGCCACAGCTTCCCTGGGCAACCTGTCAGGGCTGACACCCTCAAATCCCAGAGCAGAGACATGAAACAACAACACTGTCTCACACAGCTGAACACAGGCCTCAGACTTACTTGATATTGTGTATTTTTCTCGCAACGATCATTGGAAAATCCACTTCAAAATATTTTCTAGGGAGAAGACTTTCATCCTGGGAATTGGAGTAAGACACCAGAATTAGGAACACTCAAGTTTCACATTCACATGACGGGAAGATAGAACCCCAAATCCTGAACAGTTTTGGTTTAGCTTAGACTGGCATTTCTAACAGTGGTAGAACAAACCAATGAAAAACCAACAAAAACCAGTTCAGAGACATTAGACTGTCCTTTAAGAATTAAAGAAATCATTTAGCATTTTATGTAATCACAGAATAGCTGGGGTTGGAAGGGACCTCTGGAGATCACGCAGTCCTACCCCTGCCCAGGCAGGGTCACCTGGAGCAGGTGACACAGGGACGTGTCCAGGTGGGTTTGGAATGTCTCCAGAGAGGGAAAGGGAGTCTGATCCTGGACACTAGATCACTGTAACACACTCCAACAATACATTATAAGGATCTGGAAAAGCACAGCAACAGGAAACTATGACAACATTTACCATGATCTTCAGTATATCCTTCTAAGGAAAAAATCAATGTTTTGCACAGATTTACAGGGACAGTGACAGCATTTTACAATTTTCCTCAAGCAAACCAGTCTCTCTCTACTACAGAAAAGTGGAAAAGCCCCTCATTTCACAATGTCACTATGTCACACCCTGATGGACAAGCTGTCCCAAATTTCCTCCTCTGCAGCAAACCCTTGGTGATTGATGTGCTGCTTGTTCTGGCCTGTCCACTTGGTGGATTTCTGAACAACACGTGAAATCAGCAGCCAGAGCACTGAACTCTTGGGTACCTGGTCCCAGTTTCTGCTTGTTAATGACACCCCACCTGCTCTTCATAAGAATTGCAATTACAGGCCCCATTTCAGCTTTTACATCACTGTTAGTGAAAAGTTAAAACTGTGCATTTATATGGCTTTTATAGGAACATAGGTAAGACAAAAGCATCACATCTCAGAAAAAAATCCACCATTTTTCCCTTTCCATTGATGAAATACAATGAGTTGAGATCAAGCAAAATGCTTCTTGGGCTTTCCTCCAGAAACCAAATTTACAAATATAAGTGCTGATGAGAAGACAATTCACTCAGAAGGATGCTATCCTACAACAGCTGAATAATCTGAATTTCCATGAATTGAACATATATGTAAAAACAGACATATATTTGGAACAGGTTGCCCAGAGAAGCTGTGGCTGCCCCTTGGAAGTGTCCAAGGCCAGGTTAGAGCAACCTGGGATAGTGGAAGGCGTCCCTGCCCATGGCAGGGGTGGGACTGGATGGGCTTTAAGGTCTCTTCCCACCTAAACCAGTCTGTGATTCCATGATTTACATATATAAACTCACAGTCATATGATTCATTCAAAAACATGTACATAGAGTCTGTACAATTCTCTGCTTTTATACCTCATTCCTGTTCTACTACAGAATAAAACAGTGAAATCTGAAGGTTTAAAGAGAACAGCAAAATGCAGCATTTCCACTGTTGCTGGAAGCCCACTAGAGGTCACCTTCGTGTCACACACTGCTGGGAATAGACAGGGAAAACCGCAGCCCCTCCTGAGCTCTGAGCTTTAAAGGTCCCTGAACTGACTCAAAACAAGCAGAGGATTGAGGCAGGACAGCTGCGATTCTGGAGGGCACATCTGGAGTGCTCTGTCCAGTTCAGGGCTTCAAGGAAGACAAGGAGTTGCTGGAGAGGATCTACCCACAAAGGTTATGGGGAGTCTGGAGCATCTCCCTGCTGAGGAGAGACTGTGGGAGCTGGGCCTGGAGAAGAGAAGGCTGAGAGGGGATCCCATCGAGCCACACAAATGTCTCCCAGGGGTGTCAGAGGACGGTGCCAGGCTCTGTTCAGTGGTGCCCAGGGACAGAACAAGGAGCAACAGCCACAAACTAAAACACAAGTTCCACCTCAGCACGAAGAAGAATTTTCCATGGAGGGCAGCAGAGCCCTGGAACAGCTGCCCAGGGAGGGTGCGGATTCTCCCTGTGCAGAGACATTCCAAACCCACCTGGACACCTCCCTGTGTCACCTGCTCCAGGTGACCCTGCCTGGGCAGGGGGTTTGGACTGGGTGATCTCCACAGGTCCTTTCCAACTCCAACTATTCTGGGATTCTGTGACAGCCTGTGCAGTGCTGCCTCCTGCCCACCTGCACTGATAAGCACAGCAGAGCAGCTCCCACACCCCCAGCTCTCTGTCCTCAGCCAGGCCCAGCACCTGCAGCTCCCCTTACCTTTAATCTCCAGAACAGGGTGTCCATGCCAGCCCCAAGATTTACAATTTGACAGTTGCATTCTGTCTTCTTTAGAAAAGCTTTAATCAGATAACTGACTCCATGAACACGAGCATAATAACCTGTCAACACACACAAAAGGTTGGGTTTAATTGTTATTTTCATGTAATACTGAATGTTTAACACTCAGAAAGATTTTTAGGTAGTCTGTTTAAAAAGTGGTGGTTTTCAGGAAGAATAACACATGCTCTTTTTAAGATACCTAAGGGCTTTTGGGTTTATTTTTAATTACTAACAAAATCTGATGCACTGACAAAACAGGATTCCTTGAGTAAATAGAAGTTTTAGTCAAGTTTTGCCTCAAACAGAGCAGAATAATTCTTATTACTGTGCACCTTTGCAGAGACCAGAGCTGCCATACCCAGGCGTGCTGGGTCAAATCAACATTTCTGATTGCTTTGAGGAGATTTCTGCACACTGAGACACACAGAGATGTCCCACTCAGAGAGTTTTAATTTAAAAAGTAATACTCAAAAGATCAGCTATAGGAATTAAACCAAAGGAATTATTAAGGAATTAAGGAATACTAAAACTTGTCCTGTTTTTTCATGTATTCCCCACCCAACACCCAGAGGACAGATGATTTTCAGCCTCAAGACTAGTTAAGGGCCTCTATTCCCATTCCAACTTGCCTCTGTTGATCTCAGGTGCCTTCCTTTCTTTGGCTTGTCTCACAAAATACTGGATGTAAGGGTCCTTCCAGTAGCCAACACTGACAGCAAACCTGTCCAGGAGCAGGGAAAAGAATGAAAGAATTAAGGAAAAAAGTCACCAAGATTTACCCTAAAAGCTACACAGGCTGGAAGGGTCCTTCTGCACTGAGTGTGTAGGTGCAGACATGGTTCAAAAATCCGTTCCATGTGTGAAACTATTCCAGTTAAGAAGTTTATATATAAAGTTCAGTCAGAATATTTGGCTGTAGCCATATTAAAGAAGCAACTGTTTAATGGGCTTTGCACTATTGCGTGAAATTCTGTGATCAAACACCCAAATCTGGAGTCAAAGACCCTCCTCCCCTGGAGGACCCAGCAGAGGAATTATTTGTCTCACTCCTCAGACACACAAATCAGGCTTTTCTTCCACACGTTATTACACCATGAGCTGTTTGCACTTATTCCAGAGTTCCTACACAGCACTTTAACACAGACAAGTGTCATTCTGTTCCAAGAGAACTCACAAGGTTTACAGATGATTCAAAAAATAAAACTCTCAAACCAAACGCAACCCAACAAGCCGAAGACAGAACAAGCAGCCAGCGCAAATACAGGTTAAACGCACAGGGCAAAAACCCTCAGCCCGCTCGCAGCGCCCGCCCTGGAGGAGGAAAGGACAACGAGATGAAAGACACAGAGGTGCTTTTCCCCCGGGATATTAAACACCGCTGGAATTTCTGTTATGAAGGAGCTGCCCCTGGGCAGGAGCTCAGGAACAGGAGCGGGGAAGGTCCGTGAGTGCGGGGGCACATCCTGCCCGGGCACCCCAAGGGCTACAGCGGCCACACCGGCCGGGACGGGGGCTCACACCGGCACCGGACGGGGACGGGGCTGCTCACGCTCTGCTCCAGCGGGAGCCGCCCGTGCTCTGCTCCCCGACCCAGGAGACAAGGTCCGCCCCGGCCTGCCCCGCCCTGCCCGGACCCCGCTGCCCCGGTACCGTTTGCAGACAGACGCGTCCTCACAGGTTCCCCGAACTGCC
>WEIV01016308.1:136-90284 GCA_013390005.1 Calyptomena viridis | reverse complement strand
TCGGGGTTCGCGCTGCGAACGCACGGTCCGCGCTCGGTGAGCGGGCGGTGCCGCCCGGCCCCGGCGGTCCTTCGGTCCGTCTGTCGGTCCGTCCGCGGGGGCTCAGAGCCCTCGGGGGGCGCCAACCCCCCCCACCCCCGGGGCTCCCGAGCCCCATTTGCATCGGGCCCTTCCTGTCTGCCTGGTGGCGACTTTCGTTTCCTTTCTCGCCGTCTTAATATTGAGGCGTTTGAGCGATTTCTGCCTCTTTCTCGCTTTTAAGAAGAGTTCAGACAGTGGCTTCTCCGGGACTTAATTTTAACAAAAATAGCAGCAGCCGTGTAGGTGCGGTTGGCACCGATTTCCAGCTGTCGGTCTGGGAAGGACGTGTGGAAATAAATCTGTGCTCGGACGGGGGTGTCCCGTGAGCTCAACGAGAAAATCTCACTGCTCTGGGTTCGATATTTTCCCCCACAAACTCTCCTCTGCTTTTAGTAAAGATTTAATCTGAAAGTTTGTGCCTATACTGAGAGTATGAACTGAAAGTCTGTACTGACGCTGAAAGTATAAACTCACTTATGAGTTTATTTTCCTCGGGGCCCACACAAACCAGCTGTGTCAGCTCATAAAGCCCAAGGAGGAGATTTTTAGTAGGTTTATTTTGCCGTAAGAAAGGGAACAACTCCCCAGCCGTGTCCTCTCATTCCGTATCAATTAATGGATTTTTTATGTTGTTGGAGGGATTGCGGGCATTCCCTGTTTATGTGTGTGAGCCCCACAGCTCTAAATCCCAAGTGGAATTTCAAGTAATCTGGGTTGTACCAAGTAGGATAAACAGCTCGGGGTGCTTTCTGATCCCGGGGGAAATCTGAACTCAGTGTGGAGCAGGGCTTGGAGTGGTGTGTGACCTTTGGCCGTGGGCACTGAGGGCTCTGGCAGCACAGGGTGCTCGGGGTGTGGTGTCTGGGCAGGTTCTTGCTCACACACCTGTTCAGGGCATGCATAGAGGGCGGTTGTTATTTCATTAACATACAGACAATGCTGTCACTGTTTTTCATTAAAATCTATTTAAAATGACTGTTTAAAAGAGTCATTTGTAGGAATGACACCACCTTTCTTCCAGCCAGCTTCCAAGGTTGGCATCCTTGGCCTTGGACTCCAAATATGTGCTTTGGGATCAGAGAAGTAACACCTTAGTGTGAAAAATAAGAAAAAAAGTGGACAAGAGCTTCATCAAAGCCAAGGAATAGCGTTTATGGGAAGCCACTGAGTCCATGGGTAGGATTGTATGGAGTTGTGAAATACATGTAGGAAACTAATTAAAGAGGGGATTAGGTGAGTGGAACAGGATTCTCCAATAATTAATAGATGTGTTAAATATTTTGCAGTGATTATCTCGTGGCTGTTGTTGGCTGCCTTCAGACAAGTGTTCAATCTGCCACCAAGGGCTTTATATCTATGACAGATTTGTTGTCAGTGCTGCTGAGGGGAACAGCTCTGGGACACCTAAAGTGAAATATCAGTCCCTGTCAGAGTCTGTGCCAGGTGACTGAGGCACAGCCTGGCACTGAAGGTGGCATTGGAGTGTTCTGGGGTCAGTTTTAGCTGGAGGAGTGAACTCTGAGTCCTGGTGTGTGGTGGTGCTTGTGTCATTATGAAGTCGCTCTAACCCAATCAGGATAATTCCCAAAAAGCAGGGCTGGGGTGTGCAGGTGAGCAGAGACAGGACTTGCCAGGAAGTCATTAGTTCCACACGAGCTGAATTAATGCTTTGGAATAAGGTGGCACATGGCTGATCACCCCCAGAAATGAGCTCAGAGCTGACTTCAGCTTGAGCTGCATCCCAAATCCAGGTGGAAATAGCTTGGAAGCTTTAGTTAGGCTTAAAAAATAAATTGAGGAGGGAGTAGAGAATAAAGGGATAACCTTAATTCTGAACTTGATAAATTTCAGGTGGCCTGTGATTCCTTAGAGGCCACGTGCTGGGATTGCTTTTAATGGGATTTATGTACTAATTCCTCTAAAGCTTCATCTCTTGTGAGGACCAAGCCTCATATCCACTGAGAGCAGTTGTGTGTGTGCTTGGCCCTGTGAAATGGGAGCTGTGGACTGTGTTTTAATATGTGCTGTCTCACAGATCTGGAGAGGTGATTTGAGGGACATGTTTGTACCTCTCCTCGGGCTGCTCCCTGAGCAGATCCTCACCCCAGCAGGGCACCTGAGTGTTAGAAATTAAAATAATTATGTTATGGATGATATCACAAGGTAATTCTTCAGCTATCTACAAGCACTTGTCTTAGTTTTCGTGCCCTTTTATAAATAACAAAGGAACAGATTTGATTAGAACCTTGGGAATATTCTCCTTCAGAGCTGCAGTCATCCCTAACGAAAACAAACCTTCAGCCCTATTGTCATCAAAGCTTTGCAGTGATACACTAATAAGCATTTGAACTCCATAGCTGAGTAATTTCCATGAGGAATGAGCCCACGGAGGGGTTTGGATTGTGCTGTTTGCTTACAGAGCTCTAATTGGTAATTAATGACATTAATTGTGACAGTCTCACACAAATTGGGCTTCCTGGCCTCTGCAGACCAACTGCTGCCATCAGGTTCCTTTTGCATCGTTTAGGTGCAATCAGCAGACTGTGCTGGTGCAACCATTCAGATTAAAAATGGTTCCAGACAACTGGTGTGGGAGGTTTGGGTCTGGTGAAGTCACTCAGCATCAGACAGGTGGATATTCATACTGCCTTTACTGGAGAGATACTCGATCTGCCCCGAGGCTCCTGCAGTAATTTAAACCAGGGACAGGCAGCTCTGACTAATTAGAAATCTGGAACAGACCACAGACTGCCTCAGAAAGCTCTGGGTTTATGCAAGAAGCTTTTTGCCACCACTTCTGCTCGTTTCCCACTGTTCAAATACAACTCCTTGTGTACAAATAGGTTTTTCCAGGCCCTGTGCTCATGGCATTGCTGTGACTCACCAGGAGTTTTGGAACATGGCTTTTAATAGCTCATGTCCTGCAGAAAAGTTACTGTGCTGAGCTATATTTAGTGTTTCTTCAAGCCACTTGGCAATGTATGTCTTGAGTTGGAATTGGAGCAGTTGTAACATAATTATTATATTAAAGCAAGTTATGCTAAAATGCCTGTTACTGAAATATTGTACAGGAAGAAATTGCTTTCATTGATCTTACAGGGAAAACCTGCTGGAAAGCAGTAACTTCTAGTAATACTTCATGGAAAAGGTGGATGATGCAAATTATTCCTTTTTTTTGCTCCTAAAGCATTATCCATTGATTCCAGTATTTTCCAGAATCGTTCTGTGAATTCTTAGTTAAGGAATTCCTTTTTCTTCTTTTTTTATTGATAGGACTTTGAAGCTCACTTTTTCAAGCATCCAGGGTGGTAAAACAAGAGTGTGCTCATCTCTGCTAGTCCAAAATATTTCCATCAATGTAACATTAATTCTACAGTGCCATTTAATATGTAAGAAATTCTTCTTTAATATTTCTAGTTCTTGTGTGGGGAAAAAAATAGGAGTATGACCCTAGTATTTGAAAATTTCTAGTTCACCAAATTTCCTTTAAAAAAAGCTAAATATTTTAAGTGTTATTTACTTGTTGTCTTTGGCAAAGATGTTTGAAAATGTGTTAAACAACATTGAAATATGAAATATTTATGACTGGGGGAGAGTCTTTGTGCTTGGGCTTTAGGTAGGCATTTGTCTCCATCTGAGTGCTCATGAAAGGAAAAACCTTGTTTCAGTGTTTAGAATTGTTATCTTAAGCATTTCCTGTTTATCTCCAAATGAAGTTCCAGGTCTCCTCAGTTAGAAAATTGCATTAGATCTCTGTGTTTGGCAGCTGAATTCAGGGATGGGTTTGAAGTGCCCCGGTGGATTGACTTGGGGGAGGATTTGGGGCTGCAGGTCAGGCACTGCTGGGAACGAGGAGAGTGTGAATGCCAGAGCACTGGGGGATAACAGCCCAGGGATCTTGTGTGGAGAAACCTCGGGATGGAAGGTTGGCTTGGGCAGGAGAGCAGGAGCTGGGAGCTGCAGGATGGGCTGTGCCCCCAGGCACTGGCACAAAACTTGGCACGTTTACATCCAAAAAAGATCGGTTCCCCCTGAGCAGGAGCAGCAAAGTCTCTCAGTACCAGCATATTTATCAGTTTCCTGCACCCCTTGGGGCTCTCACACACAATATAATGGGTTGTGCAGCTCAGGAATTGGAGTTCTCTACCAGGACAAGCTGCCAATTATAGAAAAACATGCAGCTATTTATTATGTGTTTAGTTTGGGCCTTCTGCTTGTGGGGGGACTGGGCACTGGCTGGGGTGTTTGTGACTGGATTCTGGCTGAATTTTGGTTCCCTCTAAGTTTTGTAAAGGCAACCAGTTTATCAGGATCTCTTAATTCCTCAGGGACCAAGATGATCTCATGTTTAAAGTCCAGGTCGTTAAGAACTCTGAAGATTAGAAACTTCAGAAATTATATTGTGTTTTTAAGACACTTCTTTCTCTACACAACTTGTGCCCTTACAAGGGCAGCAGCAGGTTTTAAATCAATGAGTAAGGATTTGCTCAGCCCTCAATTTAAAAGCCTCATTGCTTGTGATCCACTTCCAGACCACATGAAAACCTGGGAATGCCTTGCCTGGGCTGCCTCTGTCCAGAAGCAGTGACGTGGGAAGGGTGTGGGGCTCAGGTATCCTGTGAGTGGCATTTCCCACACGTGTCCTCATGCATCCAACTCTGAGCCAGGAGTGGATTCTGAGAGCACCAGGTCTTCCCAATATCCCATCTAATCCTGCCCTCTGTCAGTTTGCAGCCATTCCCCCTTGTCCTGTCGTTCTATGCCCTTGTACAAAGTCCCTTTCCATCTTTCTTGTCAGCTCCATTCTGGTATTGAAGGTCACCCCAGAGACTTCTCCAGAGAAAACTAAACAGCAACCTTGTTGACTTGAAGATACCTTAATAAAATGTTGTGAATTCCAGTAGGGAACCAACTAAAGCCTTTTGGTCAGAAGAAAAAAGTTATATAATAACTTTGTGTTCGACTTGTGTGTCAAGTGCTGAGTGGGCAGTGGGTAAAATACTTGAGATTTTTGTCACAAGAAAAAGAAATGAAAAGATTCCAAACTCAGGGATTTGGGAAATTTTAATTGTCCTCTTGCATGCATGTCCTCCTCCTTTGGCTCTGTTTGTGCTGCTGCTGGATGAAGCAGATGATGGGACTGATAAAATATCCACATACAGACACTGTGGGATCTGTTCTGGCTGGATCAGCTTGGGCTTCCTAGTCTGCACAGCAAGGATAAAGGGTGTGTCTGTCTCAGGGAAGCACCATCTCACATTGCCTTAAATGATGACTAAAGTGTCATTTTCCTGGGCAGGTGGTTCCAGGAGGTTTGGGGGGCCAGGGCAGCAGGGAGGGTCGTGCCAAGCCTGGCTCGTGCTGAGCTTGTGTCACAGCCTGTAACTGGAGTCAGAGTCACCATTCCCAGCCAGACCTGCACCACAGCTGGGCTGAAGAGCACAGGGAAGCACAGGGAGCTGGGAGTAGGAAAGGATATTGTCTAGCAAGGTTAGGTGTGTCCTAGGTGGAGGTTTTGGTGTCACATAACAGCAGAATAGGGGAGGTGAAAATACACCTGAATCTCCTTTAGTGGCAGCAGCTCAGCTGAAGGCTCAGGAGGTGCCTTTTTTCTTCTGATATTTATTTGTATGAATAAAATAACCCTCATGTCTGGGGATAAAGCTGTGATTCCTTGATTCTAACTTGATCTGACAGTGGATCTACAGAGCACATAATTTTAGTAGGTTATGCCCAGAGTCAAAATCTCAAAATAGTGATGATATGATCTGCTAAAGTAGCTGAAAGTGAGGTAACAGGCTGTCTCAGCCTGATGCTGTAATGGGATACATTTGGAATTGATGGAAGCAAGTGTATTTCTTAGACACTTGCACGGTATTTTTAGGAAATGATAATGACTCTGTGGCCAGAGCTGCTCTTTTAGAGGTTGTTGTATTAGCAGTGAGAAATTCCAAATAACAGGATCTTGTTAGGATGGCATTAAATAAGTGTCTTAAAACATAGAAATTAGAGCTTAGAAATAAGTGTGTTAAAAATGTTTTCTAATATTGTGTGCAGTTTCCAGAAAGAAAAGGGTTGTAATTTAAATCAAATTGCTCCGGTTTTTTTTGCGTTTTAGGAGAACCTCAGACTTCAAAACATCTTGTGATCTTGAGCCTGACCTAAGGCAGCATTTGGCTGTGGCACAATCTGAAACCTATGGGAGTTTAATTAAACACCAATCAAACTGGGGAAGGAAGTCTTGATTTCGGTCACTCAGAACCAAATGCCTTCACAGCAGTTGGTGGTGACATGGAGTGATTTTAACAGGTTTCTGTGCTCAATTTCCTTGTCTTTCAGGCTCTGGATTGTGGTAGGTACTAGTCTTGAAGGCTAAACTGGATCCTCACCCACAATGTCACACCTCAGGCAGCACTGGGTGTCTGGACAAGGCAAAATAGAGAACTCTGGGGTATCATTTTCAGCTGCATTGCTTTATTGACTGGATTAGATTATTTCAATTAGATCATTTTGTAAGGAACTGTAGTGACAGGACAAGGAGTAAAGGGTTCCTCTGAAAGAGGGAAAATTTAGGTTGGATATACAGAAGAAATCCTTCCCTGTGAGGGTGAGGAAGTCCTGGCACACATTGCCCGGAGAGGCTGTGGCTGCCCCATCCACATCCCATGTGTCCAAGGCCAGGTTGGAGCAACCTGGGATAGTGGGGGGTGTCCCTGCCCATGGCAGGGGATGGGACAAGGTGACCTTTAAGGTCCCTTCAACCCAACTCATTCCAGGATTCTGTTATTTTAGGTTAAATTTATTCCTCAGGAGCCAAATAGCTTTAAAAGCTCTGAGTTTGTAGTGACTATTCCATGGCTGGTCAATAGGATAGTTGGGATAGTTGTGTGTCTTCTGCTTGGCCAGTGCTGCCTCTCACCAGGAAACGAACTCCACGATCTCGGGCCAGCTGGGTGAGGTCACAAGTACTTCTCTCAGTGAGGTGGAGCCTTTTTCCCTGACAGGGATTGTTTTCTGGTGAAGTTAATTGCATTGCAGCGTGACAGGAACATCCTGGAGTGACTGGACCGGAGTGAATCAAAGAGCCAAGGGATGTGGACACACTGAGGTGCAGAGTGGCCACGTCGGGTCTGGGGGACAAGGAGCAAGAAAGGAGTTGTTTCTTCTGTCTTGCAAGTTGTCCTGTGCTCGAAATTGCTGCACTGAGATTATTGTATGCGTAACCTCACTGGCTGTTTCTCATGATCCCAGTGACTCTTCCAGAGTGAAAACTAAAATTAATAAAAGAAGTGGTGACTTGTACAACTCAGTTGCGCAGACAAGGCAGGTCACTGCTGAGAGCTGTTAGTGCTGTTGTATGCACAGGTACATACATCTTTGACATGGTTTTAAGGCTACAAAAAGCTGCTTTAACCAGTGGCAGGAAAATGAAGGCCCTTTTTTAGGAGATAAATTGTCCTGCAGGCAGGTTGGAAAGTCACAGCTGGGACACGGCTGTGGAAAGTCCAGCAGTTACTCAAATGCAGACTTTTGGCATCTCTAATTTAATTACAAAGCATTTGTTAGGAAACATCAATCCCCTGATTAAAAGTTCTGTTTCCTGTAGAAAAAGAAGCCAGAAAGCTGGGGTTATCACCCAGAAAAATCAATGTTTGAGCTGAACTCACAGCTTGTGTTTGGGCTGAGCATTCAGCTGGTCTGCCCTGCTGCAAGGAGATTTAACACGCAGATTAAGTGTTCTGAGCTGGTCTTTTTTATGGGAATGGAACAGCAGGATAAAGTAATCCTGGTTTTGTAACAGCAGGTCCAAGCGTGTGTTGAAGTGCAGGATAATAAACCTCGATTAGTACGAGGCTCCCGTTCCCTTCTCTGCATCCCAGGGGCTGAGTTAACTTTCAGTTTCATGCTGGAACAGCAAAAAGCCTCGTGGCAGGGTGGGAATGGCCCAGCTCTGCATGTTGGACACGTTCATGTGCTCCTGTGTTTGCTGTGTCTAAGCAACACAAACAGGCAGCTGTGTCCAGGCTGGGATCCCAGGAATGGGCTGATCCCAGGAATGGCTGAGTCGGCTCATGTGTGGGAGATGCCGGGCTCGGACACACTCGCCTTCCTCTTGGTGAAACATAATCAGGGGCTGAGCCATTAATTGTCAGTCATGCCCGTGCTCAGGAAATCAGTGCAAAGGCTCCCTTGTGAAATCGTGGGCATAGGGAATAATCCCTGGTTTGTCACTAGGCTATTTTGTATAACTGAATTCCCTTGTAGTCTTTTTACTGTTGTTTCAAAGCTTCCAGCTCCTTTTTGCAGCCTGACTTTCTATTCCTGCTTCATTGTTCTGCCTTTTCTGCATTTCCTTGTTTTGGTTCTTGTGTTGATTCAGTTTAGTTCCTTTTCCAAAGCTTTCTCTTGTCAGTTTTGTGAATCCCCAAACTTAAAATAAACCTGGCTGGGCAGTACATTAAATGTGAGCAGCATTACCTTTGGTGAAATGGTTTCTGGACTGGAGGTTTGACACTCATACAAAGTGACATGGCTGAAATAATAGAATCCTGGAATGGTTTGGGTTGGGAGTTCCACCCCCTGCCATGAGCAGGGACACCTTCCACTGTCCCAGGTTGCTCCAACGTGGCCTTGGACACTTCCAGGGATGGGGCAGCCACAGCTTCTCTGGGCAACCTGTGCCAGGGCCTCCCCACCCTCACAGGGAAGAATTGCTTCCCAATATCCCATCTAACCCTGCCCTCTGTCAATTTGAAGCTGTTCCCTCTTGGCTTGTCAAAGTGCAAAAAGGCAAACAAGTATGGAAAAGATGCCCAGCGGTTTTTTTAGCAGTTCAGTGTATTTTGCTCATTCCTGTAGTGCATATTTTTCCTATTCAGACATGTCTGTGCTGTAAAAGGTTTGTGAAAAAGCCAGTGCTGCTTGGAGTCTTTTCCAGCGATTGACAATGCAGGACTTCTGGGAAAAAAAGGCAAAAAAAATTAAAAATTTCCTGAGTTTGTGGCAATCCACCTGTTTTGTGGCTAAAGTGGAAAGTAAGGTCCTGTTTGGAAGTTCAGGAGATGTTTGAGAGTGTTTTGGTGTTTTTTTAACTCTCTTCTCAATTGTGGGGTTTTCATGTCAGCAGGTGGTTTGGCAACAGGACTGGACTTTGCTTAAAACTAAAAGCTGCCAGATCCACACATAGAGAATGCATGACCCACCTTGTTGTCCAGAGCCATCAGCTGCTGCCTGGGCTCTGCTCAGACCCACACCTGCCCGAGGCTGTGCAGCAGTGCCTGCATTTCTGCCCACCCCTGATTTCTGAGCTGCCCTTCCATGTGCTGCCATTCCTTTGTGCCAGCACCTCTGGTCCGTGACTGGAAAATGGGGTTTATTCCAACCCTGTGAGTGTTGAGCCAGGTCTGTTTGAGCTGCTGACTGGTGAGGATGCTCAGAAGGTCTAGGGAAGGAAGGAGGACACAGCCACTTGTCAGCAGCTCTGCCAGCTGATGTCACCTCGTGCTAATGGAATGTTGGCCCCCGGGTGCAGTTTCCTGATCAGTTTAAGCTGATTTTAAGTTGCTGAAAGGGACAGATTTGCCCTGTTCTGGCTCAGCCTGTGTTGGTCCCACCTCCCATGCCCGCAGGGTGGCCAAGGAGAGGGCCAAGGACAACTGGGAACCTGTTCCTTTTATTGGATAGAATTCCAGTCTGAGGGGCTGCTGGTGCAAGGGATGGGTGTAAGGACTTGCACCTGAAGTTTGGGGAAGAACTGCTTCAGGCTCCTGAGAGGAGAAAGGTTTTGGGGAATTTTGTGAGTGGGAATCCAGCGCTCACTCCTCACTATGGATCTGACATGGTGGTGACTGGAGCTGCCTAAATTCCAGCTGTGGAGGGACAAGGTGGGCAGCCCTGGCCCAAATTCCAGCCCTGCAGGGACAAGGTGGGCAGCCCTGCAGGGAGGTGCCTGCAGGATGATTTCTTGCTGCTGCTGCCCAGGCTAAATTTGCCCTGAGCTGCTGGAGCACAAAGTGACAAGGGAATCCCCATTCTGGCAGCACCTACACTTGTGTTGGCACACAGGTTGTAAAACTGCACCTGAGATTAAGTAATAACAATTGAGGAACTATCTGAGTTGCTTGCTGCTCAACTATGCCCTCTATCAAAATTATACTCAGCTAATTTTAGATAAAATGATTTTACATAAGGAAAAGGTTGTTGCTTGCTTGGGAGGGCAAGGCCTGGTGTGAAAATAAACTTTTTAATGCAAATAAATACTGGGCAGTTAAATATTTAAAGCAGTTATTTACCAAGACGTGGCATGGGGTTCTTTGTATATGTTTTTTTAATGACTTATATTGATAAACTCATATGTTTGGAAAATTCGAGTTCTGTAGTAGAGTGTAAAGCAAGTAGGGGATAAAGCAAGGCATAGAAAATACATTAGGATTTAATAAGCTTAGAAAGTTTTTGGTGTAAGTTAGCTTTGTTTCAGGTTCTTTGGTGATTTTTATCACTAATTTATGACAGTTTGTCATAGGAGTTTTCACTTTGGGGAACAAAACATGAGACCACTGCTAGATTTCATTCTGCCTGGATTTAAGCAGTTAGAATGTTAATCCCCTGCAGCAGCACTTTGCTTTTCCTTCAGAAGCTGTTAATTCTTTCACAAATTAAATTACTTTTTTAAAGAAGCCATATTGTTATTTTGACACTGGGTGGTTTGGGTTTTTCAAAGCCAGAAAGAATATGGGGGGAGCTTTAATAGCTGCAACCTTGTCCATGGTATGAAATAGCAGATTAGCAATCAGGATCTCATTTGGTAGGACAGGAACTGGAAGCACTGACTGTACATTTTGATTTTTGCTCTGAAGTTTACAAGCTGTTAAACTGATTGTACTGCTTTCTGAGACATCACTTCCTCCCTCAAACAAAACTGCTTTAAATGTGGTTCTACATTTAAACCACAACTGTATTTTTGCCTATAGAATTTATCTCAACTTTGCAGTGCTGTGGCTCCAAATTATCTCCCTAGGTTTGAAACATAGACTTAACTGTGTGAACAATGTTTTTGTTAAACCACCCCACACTTGGTGTAATTCTCAAGCTCCAATATTGCAAGCACTGCACTGTGTGTTTTCCAGAGAGGGCTGTGCAGGCCTCATCACAGAGCCTGTCCCTGCAAGAGTGGCCCTGAAAATAGGATTTGGCTTGAGCTGTGGTCGTTCCAAAGAGCTAAATTTACTGCCTTGCTCCGGAGAGGAGCCTTGGATCCATGTCACTGAGGCAGGAATTTCAGATCTCCTAATGTGAACAGTCTGGCATGGGTTTCCCTGCACTGCACAGGAACATTCCTCTTTCCTTTTAAGATAATTATCCCCCTCAAGCCTGCTCTGCCTTTCATTAGAGCAGGCAGCTCGTGCTGCCACATCCAGGGCTGAGATTAGAGATCAAAGCTGCAGCTTTTACATTGACCCAGCACAGTTTGGTGAGGGAACTCAGTGAAGAAAATGAAGAAGGAAGACAAAGGAGCAGAAATCTTTGTCCATTTATTGAGGCCTGGATTCTGGTTGTGCAGCTCTGAGGTGTCTGAGTCACTGAAGTGTTTGGGTGCCTTGGAGGTGATGCACCATTTTTAAAGCCCTTCTGAAGGACTGGAAACACAGAAGTTGTAGCTGGTGGGTCAGCTCCAATCCAGCACCTTTGATGTGCTTCTGAATCACTGAAGCATCCATTGTCACCAGATTTACAATGAAATCAATTTTAATCCTTGTACAGAAGTTTACATTGTTAATTTGAGTGAAAAATGGACATGGGAGGCAAACTGAAAGTTGTACTGGTTGTGCGTGCTGTTCCCTGAGTACTAATACTGAAAGTGGGGATTGTCACCTGACAGTCTGCTCTGAGTTATTCTTAATATTTTAAACCCACTGCAGGATATTGATACTTACCTCGGGTTGTGCTGGTTTCCTTTTGAAAAAAATATCACAAGGTCAGATAGGGAAGGGTGAGCTCGTGCTCCTGGAGCACCTTGGAGATGTATTTTCTCTGAAGTTTGTTTTGGCGAGTGTGAAACAGCAAACCTTTTTGAAGGGCAATTGTCGTCTAATTCTGGATTCCTTGTTTTGGAACAGAGCTGCTGATTCTTCCATTTTTCCTGGCAGCAAGTGCTGCCTATTGTATGTGGAAAGCAGGCAGGATGTGCTGCCAGCCCTGCAGAGCTGCTCAGTGTTACCTCAGCGAGCTAAGCTGGTTCTTCCTGGTAACAACACAGGCTTTGTCTGAGGGCAAACCACCCAGCAGGGAAGGCTTTAGGTCTGTCTTGTGTTTCGGGTGAATGTCTCCTGCTTCCCTTTAAACCTTTCCTGCTTTCAGGATCATGGACTTGTCACTGCCCTCCTATGGCATCACTTCTGCCAGTGCCACCTCCCAGCTGGGCGTGAGTCAGGGGTTCTGTTTCCACAGTGACATTTCAACTGAGTCACTTGTTCTGCTGGCAATGGCCAAGTGTTTATGGTTAGGTCGGGTTTGCTCTCATTCCTTCCTGGTTTGCCTTTCAGGGGTGTGGATTTTATAGAATCGTGGAATGGCCTGAGTTGGAAAGGACCTTAAAGCTCATCCCACCCCCTGCCATGGGCAGGGACACCTTGCACTATCCCAGGTTGCTCCAACCTGGCCTTGGACACTTCCGGGGATGGGGCAGCCACAGCTTCTCTGGGCAACCTGTGCCAGGGCCTCCCCACCCTCACAAGGAAGGATTTATCCTGAATATCCCATCTAACCCTCCCTCTGGCAGTGAGAAGCCATTCCCTCTTGACCTGTGCAAGTGCCCTTGTGAAAGTCCCTCTTGTAGTGGTTCTGTAGCTTCGACCTGCCTTGGAGTTCAGTCCCTGGCCCAGTGATGGGCAGCACCAGTGAGATCTCAGATATTGTTTAGATAAAGCTTTATTTTTTTTAAAATCTCCAGTGCTGGTTTAACAAACCCTTTTCATTTAATACATGGAAATGTAAATTCTTTCCTTGTGGAAGATAAACACTTTTATCTCAGGAATTCCCATCTGCTGTTTCCAGATGTACAGAAAAGGCTTCCAGCCTGGAAGTGTGAAGGAGCTCCAGAATGATCAAGTGAGAGGATCAGTTTTAAATTGGGAGCTGTTCTGCCACCGCAGCTCAGGGCTGAGCCAGGCCCTGAGCTGCAGCAGAGCCTGGCATGCTGAGCTGGGTTTAGGGCTGGGCTGGGCCAGGAAGAAGGGAAAATAAAAGGAATTATACCATAAAATACTGCAAGGCCAATTGGGAGCACACACAATACATTTTTGAAGTGTCACAGAAGGCTAAAGGATTGTAATTAACATGTCTAGAGTAAAAAAATACGGTCTTTCTCCTGTCAAACGTCTTGGATTTTTACTTTGAGTGAGTTAAGATCATGCACCAGCATTCATGTTCCATATCGTATTTTATATTAAATACAGTATTTGCTGCCTAGAAAAGAGAATTTGCATGAAGAAACATGATTTTATTAAAAATGGCAGTTTCTCAGGGTTTTGGTATCAGAAGGTGCAGAGCTGGCTCTGTTCAGGGTTTTGGCTCTCTGAGGAACCTGTTCATGAGCTAAGCTCTGCTCAGGGCCTGTCCTGCCTTTGCTACCTGTTCCTACCCAAAGCTGTGTCAGGGAGGCTCTTTGTCCAAAGGGTGAGCCTGGAGAGCTGGTTTGGCTGAAAAGCAACTGCTTCTGTCCCATTATTCCAATTATTGTATCCCAGCTGAAGCAGAAGTTGTATCTAGGCAGGAGAGGGACAGTGAAGACGTAAGGAACAGCTTGTAGAGCTGTGCACAGAAGGCAGGATGTTGTGCTAAGTGTGTGAAGAGCAGTTTGAAAGTACTGATTTTATGAAATTCAGTAGTTTTACCCTCTTTATTCATCAAGGGGGTGATTATAACAAATGATTGTTCAGTGTTGTTTTTCCAGTCAGTCTTTTAAAATGCGCTGCTGACTTTTACTGAAGACCTTGGTACCAGTGGATTTGTGCCAAGGTTCTGCTAAGGAACTTCAGTTCTCAGAAACCTTTCCCAGGGGACCAGCTCTGTTCTGCTCCAGGGAACCACTGCCAGCCTGGCAGATATTTTGGATATAGGCAGCTGGTGTGATAGTTTGAGATGTGTGCCTGGAATTCCAGGGCTGCTGCTCGTGCTGTGCTCTGTCCTGTGCCAGCAGCATCTCTGACATCTCTGGGAATGCCACCCTTGTCACCAGAGATGTCAGGAGACTCTGGGCTGGGCAGCTCCCGGTTTCCCTTTGGATCCTGCCATCCAGAGGCACAGGGATGGCTCCCTGATGACCATCCTGTTCCCAATCTGGCATGTTGGGGGCCTGGGAGGGGCTGGGCAGGGCATGTTTTCCCCATTAGTAATGGCTTGGAGGACCTCATTTTGCAACTGGGAATTAACTGTTTGGACAGTGTGGAGTTTAGTTCTGGGAATGTAAACAGCCCTGGCAGGAGTCTGGGCTTGGGCTGGGCTGTGCTCAGGGGGTCTCATGGAGGGTCTCCAGGCTGTCAGGCAGTGCCAGCACTGCTGGGTTTGGGAGAGCCCTTGGGAACACTCTCTGGAGCTAAAGCTTCAATTCTTAGTTCTCTATTCCAGAAGGATTTCTCCATTCCTTCAATTAGATATGCTGCAAATAAGCCTTAACAGGGGCTGAGGACAGAAGCTTAGCAGTGAAAAAACAATTCTGTTTTTTTCTACAAGTTCACTGATTCCCAGATTAGTCAGCAGAAGGAATTAGCATCCCACAAAGCTGCAGTTGGATATAAACTTCAAACTGGTCATACCTGTAATTCCGAGGGAGACAGAGGTTAATTCCAAGGGAGACACATCCCTTTGATGGTTTCTGTTCCCCTGCTCAGAGAGGAGATGGGCTGTGCTGCTATCACAGGGTTGCATTTTCTCTTTCATGGTTGTGATCACTGAAAAACAATATTATTTAGTGGCTCTTTCTTGGCTTCCTCATTAAAGGTGGAATGTGGGCCTGCAGGAAGGGTGAGGTCTTCCCTCACTGCTCTTCCGAGCCTGACATCATCATCAGTGGCTGTTCCAGTGGCCTGGCCTGGCTCCTGCTGCCACCCAGGCTGGGAGAGCATTCCTAATTCCAGTCAGATCCGAGTTGTCCAGTTGGGACTTCAGATCCTTGATAAACCAGTTCAGTGGACAAAGGGTGTTAAATATATAAAATTATCTTGCACTTCACATAATGATCCGTAGTCTGCAGGGAACCAAGTGGGAACAGAGTTCTACTGGCACAGTACTGAGCCATCATTGCTTTTCACTCCAATGGATATAATTTCCTAGGAAAAAGGAAGGGAAGGAGAAATGTATTCATGATTCTGAAGTTGTGTAGAAGCTCTGTCCTATATGGTGGGTTTTTAATTCATGTCATGGCTAAAGCCATTCAAAAATATCACGTAATTTTATAGTAGTCTAATATAGTAGTAGAACACAAATGTGGAATAATATTAATAGGAACCCTTAGGGATATAATAATATATAAATATATATTACAATAAATATGAAATAATATTAATAGGAGCTCTTTAGAGTTACCTCTACAGATAACTGATATTAAATGCATTTTGTCATCCCCAATAGCGAAAAGTGACTTTCTAAAATCTTGCATTAATTTGTTTTTGGCTGCAGGGGTGGGATGGATCCCGGGAGCTGTCAGGGAATGGGATCAGCAGCTCTGTGGGTTAAGGATGTGCACGTACCCAGTTCTGAGGGCTCATGAGATCCTTAGGAGTTGTTTGGAATTGCACCACCCAAGGTGGCTGTTTAATGTCCCAAACTGCTGGTTGGGTTCAGGCTGGGCCATGTCAGCACCAGACAGAGCAACCTCCTGGAATGCCTCTAATCTGCCTCTGTCTTCTCCCAGGCAAGTTGAGGGTTGAGGAGACAGACACAGGAGCCATTGGGAGCTTCAGCTGTGAAATGGGGATGAAGAAACTGGATGCTTTTTTTTTCCCCTTTAATAGATTTCTAGGCAAAAGAAGGAGACTGAGACTTGGATATCAGAGAATCACAGAGTGGTTTGGGCTGGAAGGGACCTTAAAGCTCATCCAGTGCCACCCCCTGCCATGGGCAGGGACATCTTCCACTATCCCAGGTTACTCCAAGCCCTGTCCAACCTGGTCTTGGACACTTCCAGGGAGGGATCATCCACAAATGTGTCTGTACAGTGAAGATATGTGTAAAGATGACAATCCAAATGTATGTTAATGTGGAGAAGGGGCTGCTCTCCTATTCCTTGTGCCACAGTGTGTCACACACAGTTAATCCCTGTGCTCCATGGGGGTGGCACTGCCCTGTCTCACTGCTTTCCCAGGTTACCTTGGGAAGGTCGAGCCCAGCTGAGCTGCTGAAGCTCCAACAAACTGCCATGGTCACGTTCTGTTAAGTGCTGGTTGTTTTAACTAGAAAATATGATAGGAACTGGCACAGATTGCCCGGAGAAGCTGTGGCTGCCCCATCCCTGGAAGGGTCCAAGGCCATTTTGAAGCAACCTGGGATAGTGGAAGGTGTCTCTGCCCATGGCAGGGGTGGGACTGGATGGGCTTTAAGGTCTCTTTCAACCCAAACCATTCCAGGATTCTCCTATCAAACCATTTAACTGAGATGTGGAGTAGTTGCTACTTAAAGTTGTATTAAAATCTGTTTAAGAGTGTGCTGCTCTAATTGGTGTGTTCTCACACAGTAGTGCTTCCATGTAATTTCTGGTTGATTTTGCAAGGCTGAAAAAAATAAATAAAAATAAATAATTGTTCTCTGACAGGATAACATGATACAATTTCCATCAGACAAAATTATTTCTATTTGGGTGAGAGAAAAGTTCATCAATCTGGTCTGTTTTCCTCAACAAATAAATGTTCCTGTGCTGTCAGAGTATTCCAGGTGCTTTTGTGTGATTCTGGTTGGGGTTTTGAGCATTACTGTATTCTGGTATTTAATTATTAAACACTTTATGGTTCACAACTAGCTCAAGCAGATAATGTGCCATGAAATTGAAGTTAAGTGCCTTTAAAACACCAACCCAAACCTGAAGGAATCTCATCCTTGGAGGCGTTTGGAATGTTCAGCTGATGGATCAGGAAAATGAGCTTTCTATGCATGCCCAGGTTTGCAGTGGCTTATTAAACAGATTGCAGGAATAGATACAGTCTGTAGGAGCTGAGGAACTCTGACAGCAGTGGGGGAAACTCTCTGAACAGGAAAAGAGAGTCCTGGAGTCCCTCCAAGTGCTCCCTGGTGTAAAAATGTAGTAACGGTGAGCAGCCGAGTGGAAGAAATCAGGGAGAACTGGATTTATCCTTGTTTTATAGGCCTGGTGAAGGATCAGGCACTGTTACAGCCAATGAGCCAACAACAAATAAATCTGAGTCAACATTAAACAATTCAAAGTTTATGTGTAAACTGAGATGGGAAAAAGGTGTGGAATTGTGTGTGTAAAGGTTGGAGTATGTTTGTAGCCAGAGATAGCATTTTTTTGGAAGTGTGTGTAAGTATTCAGTATTTTTCTCTTGAAGGTAGACCTTCCTGGGAATGCCATTAACTTCTGATGAGCTTTCTAAACACCAAATATTTCCTGTTGATTCAGCAAAATGAGGTGGTGGGAGGTTAAAGGTAGGTTCAGGCTGCCCTTTGCACTGGTTGCTGATGGATAAAGAAAGCTCTGCAGTGGTGAGATACAAAAAGATGAAGGTGCCTCTCCTGTTTTTCTCATGTCTTTATATTCCTTTACCTGCAGGTGCATTGATAGAACCTGATTTAACATGGATTAGTAACACAGAGTGAACTCCAGTTGCCTCAGTACACCCATGCACTCAAGTTTCTGGGATTCCAGCTTGCTTTGGGTTAATCCATGTGTGGTTGGAACTATAATTTAGGTCTTGCTTCGGTGGATTTGTGCTGCAGGCTGAGGATTCCAGGGATTTTAAGGTTTCCCAAGCTCCCTGTGCTGGGAGTCAGGGCTCCCTATGACATGGTGAACATAGTGGTGTTTGCAGCAATGGTTGTAATGGGATTCTGCCTTGGAACTGAGCAGGTTTGGTTGGAATTGTTGAGGCAGTCCTTGACCCTGAACGTGCCAATTGTCTGACAATTGTCTTTCTTCCTCCCTCAGGGCTGAGAAAACAGAGGTACTCAGTGAAGACCTGTTGCAGGTATTGTGACACACTCAATATGTGTTTTTTTAAATGCTTCTTGTGAAGTTTGGGCCTTCTGAGGTTTGTGGGGATAAAATACTGCACATGTCAGGGATGGAAACCTGGATGGCTTTGACTTACCAACACATGAAAAAAGTGGAATTTTGAGTAAAAGTGCTTCTGTTTCTGAATTCAATCATGTCTTGATACAGTGAAGCATTTCTGGTTTTAATTAGATGAATGAGCTTGATAAGCTCATGAGCTTTGCCAGTCTGTGGTGGAGGATGAAGAAACTCCCTGGGCACAGCAGGTTTCTGTCCTCACTTCTGTTCCTCTTGAACAGGTCAGCTGGGCCTGAAGAGAAGCAGCAAAAAAATCATGCCAACTGCTTCCTAATAGAGAATGGCAATTTATTTTCTTAAAGTCTGTTACTGCCATAAATAAATGTAAAAGTGCTTCTTGTTTAGCTTGTGATATTTGTTCTCAAATTCGTTACACAGTTGATTTGTTTGCAGACTTGTCATCTCTGTGAAAGGATATCATCTCATCAAACATGAGTTTCCTGGTGGAATTCTAGTTGCAACTGTCAGATTAACAAGAGTGACTGATTACATGGAGCCAATTTGCCTACAGACTTGTCCTACATAGTTTTCTTCCTCTGGTTTCTTTCTGAAATACTTATAAAAAGAACACAAACAGAAGGAAGTTGGGCTGGCTGCTCCTGGGACCTGCAGTGTGGTGGTTATTTCTAATTAATTACAAAGCATCTCTGCATGTTTGAGGCCAGAACCTGTATGTGGAACAGGAAAGCCAAACACATGATGCAAGTGCTTCTACTTCAGATCTCTGCAGCTGTTCAGCTTCAAGTAGGAGATGAGGGAGTGTATCAGCCTTCAAACTTGAATTTGAAATCAGAGAATCAGTCACAGAGTGGTTTAGGTTGGATGGGACCTTAAAGCTCATCCAGTCCCACCCTCTGCCATGGGCAGGGACACCTTCCACTATCCCAGGTTGCTCCAACCTGGCCTTGGACACTTCCAGGGATGGGGCAGCCACAGCTTCTCTGGGCACCCTGTGCCAGTGTAATGGTGAAATGAGCTGACCTGAAACATTTCCCCCCATTTTCAGGGGACTACTTTATTTAAACTATAAATACCTGCACAGATTGACAATACTGTTGTTGTTTTCTGAGCAGATGTACAAAGAAATGACATAAAGGATGTTAAACACCTTGGTGGCCTGCAAGGGCCCATCTGTTTTCTTGCTTAGCTGCAGAACAGTAACAAGAAGTGAAAGCCAAAAGCTCTGCTGCTTGTTGCCAAAAAAATTTTGCAAGCAAGGCTTTCCCAGGCCCCGAGCAGCCTGGCTACACCCAAGTGGAAGAATTTACTCACTTGTTTATTTTCTCTTGGGGGCTTGTGGAGGGGCAGGAGGCTCTTATCTAACCCAAGAGCTTGGAAACGTGGTACTGCTCACTTGATAAACATGGGTCACAGTTGGGCTCTTTTCATATTTAGCTCAGGCTTTGCCCCAGGATTGTCATGGCTTTTTTTGCTCTGTTTTCTGAAGGGCTGCGCTCCATTTCAAGTGTCTGTTGAATGTGTTCCAGTCTGAAGACAAGGGATATAATTCAGTACTGAAAAGACTTCTACAATAGCCCCACTTTCTGGCACGGCCTTGTAGCAGATAATAAAGCAATTGTGTGTTGTTCTGTACTCTGGGGATGCCCTGAGGGGACAGACAGCGTGGCCTGTGGGTCACATTGTCAGTTAAAAGGTGGCTTGAAGGAGATTAATGTCCTTTGTGGTTTTCCTGGCATCTTTGAACTAAAAAGCAGTTCAGAAAGGAGAGTGAAGTTGTGGGGTCATGTTCCTCCCATCAGTCATCTTCCCTTTAAGACTAGCATTCAGGGTGCCTGGGAAGAGGCTGGTGGGAATACATGTGCTCCAGAGTCTTCCTAAGGAATGTGAGCCACCATCCAGGGCTGCTGGAGTCTGGGGGTGGTTCAGGTACAGGATGTCACCATGTTTCAGGTGTGCAAAACCCCTGTGCTCACTATTTTAACAAGTCTTCAAAAAATTAATTCTTTCATAACTAGTGGATGGTTTAGAATGTGTTGAGGGTATTTCTTCCCAGTGAGGGTGGGGAGGCCCTGGCACAGGGTGCCCAGAGAAGCTGTGGCTGCCCCATCCCTGGAAGTGTCCAAGGCCAGGTTGGAGCCACCTGGGATAGTAGAAGGTGTCCCTGCTCATGGCAGGGGTGGGACTGGGTGAGCTTTAAGGTCCCTTCCAACCATTCTGGAATTCTGGGATTTAATTTGGAAGATAACACAACGGAAGTGAATAATCTTAGCTGCAGCAGTAGACTACAAACAATATCTTCTTGTTCCTATATCTCCATATGGACTTTTTCACCTGAATTTAATTTTGAAATTGTTGCTCCATGCTGTGTAAATAAAAGGTGAAGCCTTTCAGAGCAGTCCCTGGGAAGATTCTCTGCATCTTATTTTACCCTAATAGATTTTTACTGAGCTTTTTGAGCCCTTCAACTTGGATTCATCTTGCTCTCCTGAAAAAATAATAGACATGATTTTAGAGCTGTATAAAAAACTGGAATCTGCTCAGATTATTTCTACAGATGAAATCTACTTTTTTTTCCTTGCCTTTTAAATAGAATCCATTCCAAAGGGCCTCCTGTTATTCTTGGTGAGTCATCAAAATGCAGATAAACAGCATTCTTTGGGTGCTGTGCACAGAGAGCTCTGTCCCACTGCTCATGACTTTGTTTGCTTTTGATGTTCTTTGAAATAAAATAGTCCAAATTCTTTACTTAAAATCCCTTAAAAGAACAGTTTGTTATGTATGTATTTTTTCTATTCACAGGCTGTGTATGGAGCCATTTTTGAATTATGTGGAGATAAACAGAGCTCTTTTTGTGCTTTGACACCTATTTTTTTAACTCCATAATGCTTTTGAATCCCATTAATCTCTCCTTGAAAATACTGTATTGCCCGTTGTGTAGGAGCTTTGTCCTTGTATTTCTGGGGAAGGACAGGCAGGAGGAAGCCTGGAATACACAGGTTTGCTGCAGTGTGAAGGAGCTGTCAGATGTGTCTTCAGCAACTCCTTTACACACTCACAGTGAAAAATTGAGAGTTCCCCCCAATTTTCTCCCTAAATTAGTGTCCTTGTGTGCCGTTCATCTCAGATGGCAAGAGTCAACCTGATTCCTCTTGCTGAGACAAGCAGGGGCAGTGTTTTCCCTTTCCCACTCTCCAATGCTACGAGCTCTGACTGAACTGCTGTGCCACTGAGGAAAAAACCATTTTAAATCTCTCCAAGCATTTTTGCTGTCAGGCACTTCTGCTAAGCAGCTGAATTTCTTGTAAGCTGGAGAATTTAAGAAACACACAGCCCAGAGCAGTGTGCTGCAGGGGGAAGGTTTTCTGCTGAGGCCAGGGAAATAACTTCTGTTTTTTGTTTGGTTTTCTCTTCCTCCTCTGTCCCCCGGGGCCCATCAGATCGAGAGGCGTCTGGACACTGTGAGATCTGTTTGCCACCTTGCCCAGAAGCGCCTGATCGCGTGTTTGCAGGGCCAGCATGGCACAGACCCTGACAAGAGACATGTGAGTACAGCTGCCTGTTCTCCCAGGGGCTGGGGATGGACTGGCCCTCAAAATACAGCTCAGCTGCTCTGCCTCGAGTTATCCCAGAGAAGGGAGGCTGTGCACCATCAGCTTGTGTCTTGACATTGGGAAAATACTGAGCCTAACTCCCCATCCAAACACAACAGCCCATGGAATACCTTAGTAGTGTCAGGACACTCCCATGTCTTTGCAGCAGACCCAGCTAAGAGGAGAAGATTCTGCAGGTCTGGTCAGACTGCGCTTGTTTAGAGTTGCCTTTGGGCACTGACACCTCCAGTTAAGTGTAAATGTTGTTCTGTACACATTTGATTTCTACTCCTCCTTAGCAAAGCCATTAGTTTTTCTTAAAGCATTAGAACCAGAAATCATTAATATTCAAGTTTTCTCCTTTTGAGTAACAGGGACCTGAAAGCAGGGGCACACAGAACCTCTGTGGGAGAAAGAGGCAACAAGCTGGTTCCTTAAATCTCAGGTTAAAGCTGTTTGTATTTTGGGCCAGTCATTCCAGCTAAGGCTGAAAAGAAAATGTTTATCAGAGTCTCTGAAAAGAGGAGTCTTGAGGCTTGAAACTTTCTGTGACTTGGCGTTTTCTTCAAGTCCAAGAATGAGCTGCGTGTGTGTGTAATAGAAACCATATGGAAGAAGAGAAAAACCTTGGAGGGGATGTACTGGGAAAGCTGGAAAGAGTGACTAGCACTAAGCTGAGCACTGTTCCTTCTGTTCCATAGAAAAAACTTCCTCTAACAGCTCTGGCTCAAAATATGCAAGAAGGATCTATCCAGCTGAGTGATGAAACTCTGCTGGGGTAAGTGTTTGCCTTTCTTTGACATTTCATTGCCTGCAGGGCTCTAATTAGATACTCTGGGTGCACAAAGACTGGATTCAATCTAATGAAACTTAATATTCCCAGATTCCTTGTCTAATCCAAAGGGAGAAACAGTGAGCATGCAGTTTTTCTGGAATGATTTGGGGGCAAGTTTTAGGCTGAATTGCATTCCAGAGGGTTCTGATTCCCTGCTATCATAAAAGCTTTTGAAAACGCCTTTTATCCTGGTGGATTAGTAGAATTATTATCTCCATTCGAGGTTTAGAATGTAGTGTATTCTACACTTAAACTGCATTTTATCATACTATTAACTGCATTCTGCACATCTGATTTAAGGACTTAAAATAATGCATTATTTTTTGCATTAATGGCTTCTAGTTGAAAATAATCCCAATTTCCTTATACTGGCAAAGTGGTTATTTGCAATTTACAGGAAGGTGGCTGAAACAAAAGAATGTCCATGTGCTAAAATCCTAGAGCAATCCTGGGCTTCCTCATTGCTGATGGGAATTGCAATGGAGACAGTGTACAATGACCTTAGAAACCTTTGTGTACATATTTGTGACCCACTGCAGGAGATTTAAACATGGACAAAAATCTCAGAGAATAGGGATTTTCCTTAGAAAAAGCTTAAAATAAAGGTCAAATCATGGGTTTAGAGCCTGAGATGCTCTATATGTCCTTGCTTGGCACTAGGGTGTTAAGACTTTCACATTGAAACAATAAAATACTGCATTGAGCAATTTTCCTGAATCTGGTAAGATGGAAGGATCAGCTGGGAAATCAGTACTGAATTCTATGCCCTTAGGACTGGTATAATCACCTGGATGTCTTAAAGCCTCCAAAAATGTTGTCATGGCTCAGGAATTTTAGAAGACAAAGGTTTAATAGCACCCCTTGCCTATCTCAGATTTGCCCAAAAGCACATGGGTTTATGCCATTGAGTGATGCTTTGCTTTGTACAACACAAAGCTTCCCAGAAGGGCCACCACTGCTCTGCTCTAAATCCTTCTTCAGTTTTAACTCACGACAAGTTCCTGTCATTCTTAAAGGAAATTGCTGGATACCTGTGGGGATGCAGAGAATAAACTGGCAATGGAGCTCTCTCAGCATGAGGTGCAGATTGAAAGAGAAGTTCTAGATCCACTGTACCTGTTAACAGAGGTGAGTCACCTCAGCCTGGCTGAAGAAATACATCTGCATTTATGTCTAAACTGAGCAAAAAGGGTTTCTCTCGTTGCCAATAATAACACTGGTTTAAGGAGCCCTGTGTTAGGGGTGAAAAGTGGGTATGAGAGCCACAACATGGAGTTCATTGCAGTGCACAGTCCAAAAATCAATGTCAGCCTCAAATTCTCATTTTAGACAGAGATCCCGAACATTCAGAAGCAGAGGAAGCAACTTGCAAAGCTGGTGCTGGACTGGGATTCTGCAAGGGGAAGGTAAGAAGGAATTTCAGTTACTGGGGGCTTTTCTAGTCACATGAACTTCTTGTTGGCATCTCATGGCATCTGATCTGGTACTTCTGCAATGCTGCTGTGTGCAAGCAATGCTTGGGTGAGAAAAGACACCCAAAAAGAACCCAGGACTACTGGATCCAAACACAGTCAAGGTCTTGGAGCTCTTATATGCCTATACATAATTGGAAAAATGTTGGAAATTCATCTTCTTTCCAGTTCACCTAAGTGTTCTACTTAAATAAGGAATCACTGAAGTTTTCAACTTAAAGATGGAATAGAAATGTAATTGTGTAGCCACAAGTGCTTTATAGCTTTATATTGAACCATCTTGTTGGGAGGATCCTGGTTTATTCGCCCTTGAGTCCCTTTGAATGGTTTTGTACTGCTATAGACTGTGCCAATGCAGGATTTCTTGTGAGTTTTTATAGTTTGTGGATTATGTCAGCATGTCATGAATGGTGTATTTTGAACATCTTAGCTCTCTTGGAAAACCTCTGAAACTGTCAAAAGAAAGTTTCCTGTCAAAATAAAACCAGCTTCAGGGGAGCCATAAATGCAGATTCTTGTTTAATGATGATTTTCACCAAATGAAACTTTTCTTCCACAGGTACAACCAAGCCCACAAGACTTCAGGAACAAATTTCCAAGTGCATCCTTCGAAAATAGAATCTCTTAAGGAAGAGATGGATGAAGCTGGAAATAAAGTGGAGCAGTGCAAGGTAAGCACATGAGTGTCTTTTCCACACCTCCCATTAGGCAGAGCAGTGATCAGAGCTGCTGTTGTCAGCCTGGAACTGCCTGACTGCTGCAGCTGCAGATCATGTGGCTGTAAATTGTTTGTCTTAGGGGTATTTTAATGCCAGCTGATCTCTGAATTGCTTTAATTTAATGAGGAACTCTGGGGTGGTTTTGAAGTTGGGTATTTTACATTGTTTTCTGTTTCAGTCTGAGGCAGTTCTGAGGAGGAACTGTGTCCTAGCCTTGACTGAATGTCAGGGTGCCTGGGTGTTCCAAGCCACGGATCAGCCGTGCAGTGGGAGCTTCCTGGATGAAATCCAAGCTGGGACATCCAAGGAACATTCTGCCTGTTCCAGCTCTGAGCAGCTCACATTCAGTTTCACTTCTCAATTGGCAAATACTCCATTATGCTGCAGTTGAGCTGAGAACTGAAACCATTTTTATTAGTGCTTGTCTTTGAATGCTATAAATAACATATTGCAATCAGTCCAGTTGTTGACTGAAGTGGGCAACTGCTTTGCTGTAAAAAACAGAGTTTAGCATTTTGAATTCATTGTGCTTGAGGAATGGATGTAGCAGAGCAGGTGCGTTACTGCTCTCTGTAGTGCTTGAACCAGTAGTTCAAACTTACTGCAAGCAAAATAAACACAGGGGAATCTGTCTTTCTGTCTAATTTGAAATGCCCCTGTAAATTTGATGTAGTGTTTTGCATTCTTTTCTTCTCCAAAGGATCAGCTTGCAGCAGACATGTACAGCTTTGTGTCCAAAGAAGGGGAATACGCTCGGTGCTTTGTTATGGTGAGTATTTGCAGTGTGACTCTGATCAGCACATCTGTGCACAGACAGTTCTCAAAGATGACATTTTGAGTGCTAAACCTTCTAGTTTTGTCTGATGTGCTCATGGGAAGCTAATGCTCTTTTTGTTTTTAAAATGTGGCTTCTGTTCTCAGTTATTAGAAGCACAAGCAGATTACCATAGAAAAGCATTAGCTGTCATAGAAAAGGTCCTCCCCGAAATTCAAGCCCATCAAGGTAAAGTAACCTGTGCTCTGGCTGATGCTTCTCCTTGCCTGTGCCACCTATGCACAATACTCTCCTCCTTTATCTTGATTCTCTTGCATGCACACTGATTTAATAAGGCCATTTTGATGTTAACAATTATACATTCCCAAGCATAATTCCATCTTCGTGTTCTCTGGAGTTCTCCAACCATATTTAACACACTAATAAAATATTAAGCATCCCTCTGATACCCAGGAGGGTAAAGGAAGGATTTTTCTATTTGCTTACATTTCTTCCTTGGTATGGTGTGCCCTTTTGCTGATTCATACCTGGCTTTTGAGGCCAATGAAAGTGTCATTGTGATTTATGAACGTGTTAGGGCTCCTTGGTTCTTCATAGTTACCAGGTGATTATCAGGAAAACTCCATGTGTTTTAAGGAGCTTGATTTTTTTTGTTGTCCTCATTTTGTACAATCCTCTTTCCCAGTGTGCACTTCATGCTGGAAAGTGGAGAGTCTGGGTTCTTGTGCTGATTATCAGCAGTTAAAAAAAATGAGTTCTACAGCTTCATTTCTTCCCTAAGAAGAAATGGAACTGCCACTAAGCTGCTCACTGTCTATGGGAGTTTAAGGTGAATCACTAGTGATTTGGGATGAACATGCACCATGTGTTTTGGAAGCTGCTCTCCTAAATACAGACTGTGTTGTCCTTGGATCTTCTAAGTGGAGAAATAGGTGAACAAAGTCTGACAAAAATACAATCTGAGCTGAGCAAGGCTCAGGTGTCTTCAGTGTGGGCCACAAGCAAGGTGTAAAAGTTGAACCATTTAAAAACATAAATATATAGGAGATTGTGCTGGAAGATGATCCAGGATATCTGTACTCTGTCAGTGTGGGAGATGAGGGAATGAAGCAGGTGAGGTTTGTAGAGCAGCAGGGCTGTACAGGAGGTTCCCCAGGGATAAGACTGGCTTTAAATTTGTTGTTGTATGGAAAGTTTGTGCAAAGCAGCTGAGCAACAACTGCTTCAGAACAGATTGGCCTCCCTAGAAGGTGAGCTGGGAGCCAAGGTGGGTCAGTGCTCCAGTGTAGGGAGTTACCTCTGTTGTGTTCCCAGCTGCAGTGTAAGTTAGAACCATGGGATCCTGGAATGGTTTGGGTTGGGAGGGACCTTAAAGACCTTCCTGTTCCACCCCCTGCGGTGGGCAGGGACACCTTCCACTATCCCAGGCTGCTCCAAGCCCTGCCCAACCTGGCCTTGGACACTTCCAGGGATGGGAGCTGTGACTTGCTGTGACTTTGAACAAGTCCTAAGGTTTCCTTTCCTGATGTTTGCTGTAACTTGCAAAACTTGGGAAATGCCATGTGCGTGTCATGGCATGTTAATGAAGGAGAGAGACTAAAACCTTATGAAGGAGGTGGTTGATGTGGTTTTGTAAAGAAAAATGGTTAATTAAATCCTTCGCAGAAACACTTCGTGTCTTCAGAGTGCTCTTTCAAGTGCTCTGAAGTTTTTCTCTTTCTTAGCCTTTTTTCCACATGTGTACACTAACAATAACCTTTTACATCTGCATTTTTTCAGTTAAAGCAGCAGAAATGGGTGAAAAAGTAAATTGTACCAAAGAAGAAATTCACATTCAATTTGGAGAAACTTGTGCCAATTTGAGTTAAACAACAATTGAGGAACTGAATTGAAAATTTGTGTTACAGAGCTGGGCTGTTACCATGGTAGTTCTGATGTGAGACTCTTAACATTCATTGTAAATTGCTGATTTAAGGAATCAAATTTAAGGAATAAACTTTGTATGCAAACAGCTCAGTTTTTATTCACCTTAAATACAGTTAAAATGAAAATCAGCCCAGGTGAAAATTTTTCTCACAGATTCTTGCAGACTGAAGCCAAATCAGTGTTACTGGAATGTGCAGCCATGTGCTGGCACTTGTGTTGAGGTTTATTATTTGTAATTCCAATGATACACAAGATTTGTATGTGATACCCCATCCAGAAAGATGCAGAAGTATTTTTTTCTTGACCACCAGCAGCTTCATTTTCTCTTTCCTCATGATCCAATGGACTTTACCAGTCAAGGGCTGTAAAACTCCTGCTGTAGTCTGAACTCTTCTGTGCTGTACTAGAGGCTTTCTTCTCTCCTGGCCTGGGCTGTAGTTCAAGGGTGTGGTAGATATTCTGCTCAGTGTCTTGATACTCTCCAACCAGACAAATGGACTGAAAAGCCAGCTTTTGGAACTCCTTTGGAAGAGCATCTCAAGCGCAGTGGGCGGGAAATCGCGGTCCCTATTGAAGCCTGTGTCATGATGCTTCTGGAAACTGGGATGAGAGAGGAGGTGGGTAATTCCAGGTTACTTGCCCTGAAGGATGGGAGAAAGAGCCCAGCTGAGCTCATGGGCTGGTGTCTGTGCTTGTTAACACGTTACTGAAGTCATTTGTTCATTAGTAGAAATGTTTTGCAACAGAGGAACCTTCAGCACTGTTTGAAGTGTCTTTGAGATGAATTCACATACAATGCAAATCAGGGATGGGCTGAGGGTGAGAAGGAACTAGAACATGGTCAGGTGACAGGGACGTGACACATTAAGGCTGTCACCTTGTCAGGTGGAGACATTAAACCTGAAATGTTCTGAAAGAAGCTGTTATAAAACTTGTGCTGTTCTGTGCTTGTGCCAATGTGTTGTTACCAGTCAATTCATTTTATTTCTGTGGTGCAGGGCTTATTCAGAATTGCTGCTGGAGCCTCCAAGTTAAAAAAGCTGAAAGCTGCCCTGGACTGTTCAACTTCCCAGCTGGATGAGTTTTACTCTGATCCCCATGCTGTGGCAGGTATTGTGAATGTTCCAAATCAAAACCAACTTTATGCTGCTAATTTAACTGTTGAGCTGCTGAAGTGTGAGGTGTCAACCTCTGCAGATAAACTATGAGTGAAAAGAAATTGAAAGTTCCCTTCATTGCAGAGTTTGACACAGGTAAGTGTAGGATGCCCGTGCTCATCATTCCTGATGGATTCCTGTCTGTGTGACAGTGGTGTTTAAAATGCAGGTGACCATAATCCAAGTGCCACATTTCCTGTCGTAAAAAGAGTGTTAATGTGGTCAAGGGAGATTAGAGCCATGTGTAGATCTCTAATAAGGTCTTTAAAGCTCTTTGTTCTGAAGAGATGATTCAGAGTTTTAGAGCATGTTTCTGTCAAATTACAGTAATTACTGACAGACCTGTGTAAAGGTCTGGGCAGTTGCACTATGGAAGTGTCAGGTCTCCCAGAATTTGAACTGAGATCTGAAAGCAGCAGCAGAGGATCCAACCTGTTCCTATCACCATTGCAGGTGCCTTGAAATCCTATCTAAGGGAGCTGCCAGAGCCTCTAATGACCTACAACTTATATGAGGAGTGGACACAAGCTGCAAGGTGAGCATGCTAAAAATAGTCATACAGGAAAACATGCTGCATATTTTTATCAAATTTGGCTCATCGTGCATGAATTCAAAAGAAACAATCAAGCTCACACAGTTCCCTTTCTTGTTTCTGCTTTAACAGGTGTTTTATGTAACAAATTATTTTAAATTTTGAGGTTTAGCTTAATACTTACTATACAAAGTGTGGTGAAATAATCTCCTTAGTTTAACCATAAGGGCTGCTTCAGACTGCATTGCACAGTACTGATGTTCAAGCAGTTTTTCTTCATTCCAGGCAGAGGTAATTAAGGGATCTGACTGGCAGGTTACTGAGTTACTGAGTACAGACAGTGCATTTATTTGTCATAAATGGAAGATTATCCCATCATCTCTTTGTCACTACAGAAACAACAAATTTCTGAAAGTCAGATGAAATGGAATTTTTTTTCCTTTCAGTATTCAGGACCAGGATAAGAAGCTCCAGGAGTTATGGAGGATTTGCAACAGGTTACCTGAGCATTACCGTGTTAACTTCAGGTATGTGTGAGCATCTCAGCTGCTCTGGTGCTGAATTACTGCATCTCAAAGCCAATTAAGCAAAACTGTAATCCAGGTGTGTTTTTCTTGGCCAGATTCAGTGTGATTTATAAAAGCACATCTTATTTTATCCAGGTGGTAGTAAATCTTTCAGTCATTTTAATTCACTGTTAATTGTCATGAATAGTGATGCACAGAACCCTTCTACTTCAGGGTCGTGTTGTGCTCTTCTTTGTGTTTTCCAGTCCTAGAAATCACCTGGATTCATCTGAAACATCTCATTTTTCCTTTTGGCTTTGCCTTTTGGTAGTGAATCAGAACAAAACCAACTCTGATGATTCCCAGAAGCATGGAAATTCCTGTACAAGACAAGAAACTAGCTGAATTTAAATGTTTTTCTCAGAAAATAGAATAGTTCTGTAGTTCCATTTTGCTAAGGTGGGAGCTGCTTTTTTAGCTACCCAGTTGAACCTTCATGATTCATTAGTAGAAGCTTTGGGCCAGCTGCCAAGCAAGGAGGCTGCTTGTCTCATTTCTGTGTGTTGGGAGCTGCCTTTACAAGTTCTTGAATTTTTATTTACTCGCTTTCAACAAGAAATGCTCTTAGTTCCTGTTGTTTAATGATTTCTTTTCTTTTTGTAGGTATTTAATCAAATTTTTAGCAAAGCTTGCACAGAACAGCGACATTAACAAAATGACTCCCAGCAACATCGCCATAGTCTTGGGCCCCAACTTGTTGTGGGCAAAGAATGAAGGGTGAGTTCTTGTAGGAGAGCTGCAAAACAGCTACACGAAGCTGTAGAATTGATTGGTTTAAATCCTGTAGACTTCACAGCAACGGACTGTTTACCTAAAAAATATTTCAAGTGTTCTTCCAGCCTGTGCCCTCAGGACCTTTTAGGCAGAAGCTCCTTAGGGCTGTTTTCAAAAGCTTTGAATGTTTTGAATGGTCCAGAGTTCAGCAAAGTTGCTCTTTATATGGTAGTGAGGAGTTGATCCATCGTGCTTGGCATGAGTTGTCATTTAGTTGTATGAATTATCTTTAATTTTCTTCCTTTGATAGACCTCTCTATAAAGCGTTTTCCAAATCTCTCCTGCAGATCCCTTGCTGAAATGGCAGCAGCAACCTCAGTCCATGTGGTAGCAGTTATTGAGCCAATTATTCAGCATGCAGACTGGTTCTTCCCTGGAGGTAAATTCCTGCCACAGTTAAAAGAATTTTATATTACCCTACACAGGTGAACCTCCAGTAGCTTGTGCAGTGAGGCACCTTTTGGGATCCGTGTGGCTTAGGATGCATTCTGTCTATCTCTCTTCCAGATGAAGATTTCAATGTGTCTGGGGCATTTGCTGCAGTTCCTGCTGTTAATTCCAATCACTTGTCACACACTGGGAATGACTATGAATGTGGGACACTGGAGAGGAAGAGGCCTGTTAGCATGACTGTGATGGAAGGGGATTTGCTGAAGAAGGAAAGGTAAGTGTCATTCTCAGGTTAGGGGTCAATTATTAGCCCTCTCCTTGATTAAAGGAGGCTTTAATCAGACACATGCCTTGGTCTCAGGGGAGGAATTCAATGGAAATGCTCTAGATAACAATAGTGATTTATTTCATGTTATTGCAGCCTGAGGATGGCTCAAAGGTAATGTGCTGTTACTTCCTTCCAGTTATACTCCATGCATGATAAATCCCAAGCAGATATTGCTGCTCCTGGTTCCCATTTTCCTAGTACAGGTTTGGGGGGGTCTAAAATTCACTGAAACACAGGTGTTTGTAGTAGCATCTCTCAGTCTCTAACTTCTGATATTCCATGGCTTCTCTTTCAAAGCCCATAAGCTGAGGTGGTGTTACCTGATGCCTTCATGATAAGACTTCTGAGTTGATGATGGTACAGTATTGCCACAGCAAGCAGTAGAGTGCTAAAAAATACCAGTAAAACGTGCTGTTTCCCATATAACATGTAGTGTAACGTTCATTATTATCACTCATCATGAATATTCAAGTGATGTGCTGTTTTGTTTTTAGCTGTTGATGCAAATGTTGTTACCTGTTAGCTATGGCCAGCCACATGCAAATTTGTCAGCACTCACAGAGGAAGGAGGAAATCAGTTCAAGATTCAGTCTTTAAAACAACAAGAGTAAAATTAAATTGTGGAATGAATGTGCTTTATGCATGCTAAAATCTATTGGAGTTGGGGTCTGTTTATCCATAGTTCTCCTTGAAACACAGATAGAATCATAGAGTGATTTGGGTTGGAAGGGATCTTGAAGATCATCTCGTTCCAACCCCCAAATCACAGCCTGTATCCAGTAGCTTTTTTTTTAATCTATACTTAGTACAACTTAGTGTGTAATAGAAACAAAATTCATGTGGCAGAATACATTCAGTGAGGAACTACTGTGGTGTGCCAGGAAATGTCTGTATTTACATGTGAAACCGAGTGCTTTGAGCTCATTGTCATCAGTGTTTGTCTTCAGATGTAATGGAGTAGTTTGTTCACTTATGTTTAGCTTATCCCTCTGTGGGGATAAGCCAAATCCTGTTGCATGTCTTAACATTCCTGGTGTTCTGCAGACAGTGGAGGCTTTAACACTGTGGTGTTCTGCAGACAGTGGGAGCTTTCCTTGTTGCTGCTTTGCATGCTGAGCAACGGGGGTTTGTGGCGGGGTCGTGACACCCAGTGTCCCTTTGCTGCAGTGCCTGGGGTTGGCCGTGTGCTGTGTTCACTCTCTCTTCTCTCTGTAGCTTTGGTGTGAAGGTTCTGGACTTCCCAGCGACCCCTCGGAGATGTGGCACTGTAAACAGAAAGCACACATCCCCTGCCTTCCAGCCCCCGCTGCCGCCCTCCGAGCCGGGCGGGACGGGCACGGCTCCGGCTCCCGGGGCTGAGCAGCACCCCCAGGCTGCTGGGGCCGACTCCAGCCCCGGGGCTGCTGGGCTGGCTCTCTCTGCTGCCTCAGCAGAATCCCAAACTCAAGGCACTGAGGATGGCAGGTAAGAGGCACAGCNTTGGCAGGCGGCTCCAGCAGCAAATTGGTGTGTCCCGTGTGTGTGCTCCACAAGGCACCTCTGCCAGCTGGGATGTGCCTTGTGAGGTGTGAACCCTTCAGGTGTGGGCAGCAGCACCATGCAGGAGCTCTCCTGCCGTGTGTATGGTTCCAGAGTTAGTCTTCTGAAATAACAGACATAGTTGTGTATGTTTCCAAATTCATCTTCTAAAATAACACGCCTAGTTCTGTATGTTCCCAAATACATCTTCTGAAATAACATACATAGCTTTGTATGTTCTTGAATCCATCTTCTAAAATAATAGAGTTTTTGGAGGAAAAAATGATGGTGAAAAATACTGAAGACTACTATTCCTGCCCACATTGACCTCCCCAGGTTATACACAGAGCTGTGCACACAGGGTGATATCAGTTTGCTGCTTAAAGAACAAAACCTCCCCGTGGCAATACGAGAAACCCGTTGGTCTTGTTTGTTGTTTCTTGTACATGTTATCTGGATATGTCTTGTTTGGTTTGTTTATTTATTTGTCTGTGGCAAGTGATAGTGATGACCAGACTAGTTTGCTAGAAAACTGGAAGTCAGTTTGTCATATTTTAGTATTAGTTTCTTTAGGACAAGTCTGTACACAGGCCTTTGTGCTATTTAATTACTATTGAAGCTCTGCAAGCACGTCCCCAGTGTGAGTATACCTGGACTCCAAAGCTAATAGCAGTAACTTGAGTCTTCCTTCCATGTGAGCTGAAAGCAGCACTTTGCTTTCAGTATTTCTGTGGCCTGAGAGGTGCAACAAACCATGTGTGAAGCCTGTGGTGCTTACAAATGTCAACCTCAGCAGGTGAAACCCCTCTGTGGAGTTCCATGCAGCACTGACTGTTTTGCATAAAGCTTGTTCTCAGGTGACATATTTACAAAACCAGCTCATGTGGAAATCCCCTGCACACCAGTATTTCCTCCACAGAGCTTTTGTGGCAGAGGCAGCTGAAATGAAACCTTTGGGGTAGTGTCTGAAAATTGCACTTAGAACCCGCACAGACTCTGTTCAAGTACTTACAACTTAGTAACAGCATCTGGAGAAGTGAGGATTGCCAAGTGCCAGTGGATGTGGTTGAAAGTTCCTCCTTTTGAAGACTAAATTGCTGCAGGTGACTATAAATGCAGAGAAATGAGTGAAGAGTGTGGGTGCACAGCCAGAGGAGGGGACACTGCCTAGAACCAGTGCTGTGTTTCCCCCCAATCCTATTGCCTTCACAGCCAAAGGTCAGGAAGAGAGCTGAGTTTCCTGATCTGAATACTAAACTTTTCACAGGGGTTTCTCCCTCAAGACAAGTTCTGGTCCCCCAGCAAGGTAAAAGTTTAATTCTAAGTAGGGCAGAGAGAAGACTCCATCCAGCCAACAACAGCAAAAGAGCTGCTGCTCTCTCCACACCTGGCTCTTGCAGTCCTTGGGCCCTTCCCAGGGCTTCCAGGGGCTCCTGGGCCTGCAGCACTGAGAACTGCAGCTGCCTCACCTCTGCACTGTACACAACACCTTGGTTCATGCCCTTCATGGGTTTTTTCCCCTGGCAGAAGTTCCTGGGTTGCCATCACCCAGGTAACTGCAGGATGCAGTGGATGTGGTGCTGGGACAGAACCTTCTGCAAAGACCAACACAAGGGTGATGGGTGTATTTGAAGAATTTGGGGAAGTAATTTTAAGTGGACTTTGATGCTGGGAGTGTGTTTTTCAAGGAAGGGATGTTAGCATGGAGACTCTACTCCTGGGGATCAGTTTGGCATTCAAGCAGGTACCGTGACACTGCAGAACTACATGGATTCCTGATTTAATTTTGATAATTAATATTTTGTACAGGCTTCCTAAAGTCCATGTGCCACTTACTTGAAGAGCTGTAGCAGTGCTCAGGCTGTGGGTAAATACAGCCAGTGCAGAAGTGTTTCTGAAGTGCTTGAGGGTCAGAACTATCACAGACTCATGGAATCATTAAGGTTGGAAAAGACCTTTAAGGTCATCAAATCCAGCCGTCAACGCAGCACCACCATGTTCACCCTAAACCATGTCCTCAAGTGCCATATCCACACATTTTATTAAAACTTTCATGGATGGTGACTCCACCACTTCCCTGGGCAGCCTGTTCCACTGCTTTACCACCCTTTCTATGAAAATGGTGTCCTAGTAATGGGACAGTTTGTGATGCCAACAGAACAGGTGCAGCTGAGCTGGGCAGGGTATGTTCCAACCGTCTCCTAATGGAGGATTTTTGATTTTCAGTACCTCAAAATCTAAGGACAACACGTCTTCAGCCACTCCTCCTCCAGTGAGAAACGGTGGGGGCACAGGCACTGCCCCGAGCCAGGCAGTGGGCAGCACTAACCAGCTCTCTGTTAATCAGCCCCAGAACGCAGCAGGGCCCAGTCCCCATGCACTGAGGAGAGGTGGGTTTTTATTGCTTTTCAAGCCGTGTTCCAACTCTTGATGTACTGCAAAAATGCTACTAAAATAACTTTGTCAGTCTCTCTTCCCTTATTACAGACAGCAGGTTAATCTGCTGGCACATCACTAAGGCCTGGCTATAAAGCATCTCTGAATTTGGACTCTTTGAATGCTGATAGTGGTGTCACCAGTGCTGTTTAACAAACTGTCTCAACAGCTGTTTATTAGTAAACATGTGCACATATCTGTACATTCTTATTAGCATTGTTTGTATTTGATAATGCACCACTTTATTTTGATAACATACCTGAGGATTCTTCTGTGCTGCTCGTTTCTTTCTTTGGAAGCTTGATCTAGAATCATTGAATCTCAGAATAGTTTGTGTTGGAAGGGACCTTAAAGGTCATCCAGTGCCACCCCCTGCCATGGGCAAGGACACCTTCCACTGTCCCAGGTTACTCCAGCCTGGCCTTGGACACTTCCAAGGATGGAGCAGCCACAGCTTCTCTAGGCAACCTGTGCCTCCTCACCATCACAGGGAAGGATTCCTTCCCAATATCTAATCTAACCCTACTCTCTGTTAGTTCGAAGCTATTCCCTGTTGTCCTGTCACCACATGCCCCTGTGAGAGCTTACACAGTTCATGATGTTGAAATCTGCCCTCTTGTCTCCACAGCTGTGAAAAAGCCAGCACCAGCCCCCCCCAAACCAGCCAACCCCCCGCCGGGGCAGCCAGGAGGCCAAAGCTCTTCCCCAGCTGCTCAGCCACCTTCTGTCTCTCCAAAACCACCTGCTAGAAGCTCTTCTCCTCCTGCTCAACATGCAAACCAAGGAGCAGCCCAGACCTCTGCTTCCCAGGTTTCTGCACCTCGGAGATACTCCAGCAGCCTCTCCCCAATCCAAGCTCCCAGCCACCCACCCCCACAGCCCCCAACACAGGCGACTCCTCCACTGCAGCCCAAAGCAAACAGCCAAGCATCTCCCAGCCCTGGCAGCGAGCACGGACCAGAGCAGCCCTGTTACCCCCTCCCTCAGACTCCGACCCCGCCCGACACCCCCCCACTAGGGAAGCACCCCAGCAGCTCCCCATCGCCCCAGCCAGCACCTGCAGAGCCCCCCCAGGCTCCCTCCTTACCTCAGAGTGGCACCCTGCCCCGGCCACGGCCCGTGCCCAAACCCAGGAACAGACCCAGTGTGCCCCCTCCGCCTCACCCTCCCTCCCAGCTGCCTGGAGATGGCATTATTGCAGCTCCCACGCAAACAGCCTCCAAAATTGTCACAGGTGAGTGGATCCTTCACTGTGTGGTGTCTCCTCGGGAGGTCAAAATGGAGAAAGTAGTGTCTGTAGCTGGTAATGGACGTGGGGAGGGAAACTGAGAAGCACAAGTAACAGTTAAAATACTAAATAGCTCATTTCCAGTTAAATGCCCACCCAGCTGCTCTGCACACAAGGGTTTGGGGCAGCTCCTCACTGAGGGTTTCATTCCTAAGGCAGAATGCTTTGAGGGCAAATGGAGATGAGCTTGGGTTATTTTTTGCCCTGTTTGGAAGCTAAACACTGATAGCAGCTCTCTAGGGCTGTCTCCAGGCTCAGCATCTTGGCAGTGGGTTCTGCTTGTACATCTGTTGCCAAAAAAGCAAATATTTGGAGGAGTGAGATGTAGCCAAGGATAGTGGATTTCAGCACATACTAAGATAAGAAAAGGGCAAAAGTGGTTACTGACACGTGTTCTAATAAGCAAAACACACAGAGGATGTTTCAAAAACCTTATGAGAACAGAATCTTCTGATGTGCTTTTTAGTTGGACATTCAGAAGCTGAAGAATCACCTCCACTAAAATGTATTTTTTAGGTCAATATTTATAGAGCTTCATGTTTTAAATGCACTCTTTTTGAGACAGTTGTGAAGTAAAGAGGTAGAGAGAAACTTTGTCTTCTCAGAAACGTTGTGAGCTTCCAGTTACTAGTTTGATAGGGATAATGTCGATTTAATAAAGTTAATTAGGTTTATATTTTTTAAAATGCATTTGCTGAGGCCATTCAAAACTAGCAGATTTCAAAATTTTTTCCTGCTGAGTCACTGCTTATTCTGGGAAATTCTGAAGGAGGAGATAATGAATGTAGAGATTAATGCTTTTAAATCCACTTATAATTAATAGTGGTTAAAACTTTCCCATGACACTGCAGCTTCTGTAGAATTAGACTAATGTGTTGGACTGCAAAGTATCAATTCTGTTGCCTAACAGCTCTACCCCAATGCCTTCACAGGTGGGGATGGTTACTGCGAATAAGGTTTGTACTCACAAATGTGCAATCCCAGCTAAACTGCTCCTGTTTGTAGCTTGAGTTTGGACATGTGCTTGGAATATGTGCTCTGTCAACTGTGTGTATCTCATCCCTACACAGCACTCTGTCTGTGAGAGGGCTTAAGACCTCTGCTGCTTAATTTTAATAGTCCTGTGAACATTAGGTTACTCCATAGTACCTGTGAAGAAATAACACTTCAGACCAAGTCCCCCAAGTCAGGTGTGATGAGTGACCTGTCCCCAACAGGTTTGTTCTCCTCAGTGCAGCAAATACTGCAGCTCCTGTTTTTCCTAAAATTTAGTGGATTATGGTTACATTTTAATGTAGGTCTCACTTAGGTTTGCAGTTATTTTTAACCACTTGGAGTTTATTTGGCACAGTCCACGTGGATGTGACTAAACCTGTGGCAGAACAGCCACTGTGGTGTGTTGGTGTTGGCACCTGGCAGCCCCAGCCTCATTAATGTCACCTGTCTGCTCAGCCCCAAACACACCTCCATCATCCCACTGTCATTGGGATTAGGGATGCTGCTGCTGCCTTGCTGAGGTAACAACTGCATGACAGGCTGGAAAAGGCAGAGCTGTGTTCCTGAATTATCTCAAGATGTGCCAGTTTGCAGCAAAGACACTGAAATTAGCATTGGATTGAGAAGTCACATTGGAAATAGTTTGAGTGGTGGTTTTGGTTTGGTTTGGTTTTCTAATTTTTTTTGATTGGAGAAACAAGTTGCCCAGAGAAGCTGTGGCTGCTCCATCCCTGGAAGTGTCCAAGGCCAGGCTGGATGGGACTTGGAGCAACCTGGGATAGTGGAAGGTGTCCCTGCCCATGACAGGGAGTGGGACTGGAAGATCTTTAAGGTCCCTTCCAACCCAAATCATTCTATGATGAAATTAGCAGTAAACAAGCTGCTTTTGCAACTAAAAAGTAGCTTTGGTTTTTTAAATAATGGACTTTTCCTGATTGTACTTCTTTCTATCAGTATATTTAAATACAATACCAATTCCAAGCTGAATTCAGAAATGTCTGGGCTCTGCATCTTTACAGCACTTTACAATTAAAGAACAGGAGCTGTGCTGATGAGTCAAACTTTAAGGAAAGAATTAACCTTATTATCCAGGTGTTTTAGAGTTTGACTGTTTGTTTTCATGTTGGGATTTTCCTGGTTCTGAGGAAATTGGTTTAACAATGGCAGACCAGGAGGGTTTGTTTTACCCAGTACAGCTGGAGAAATCCTTAATTTCTAAATCGAAGGCAGCTGGTGTGCAGGGGCTGCTTCATTAGTGGGGGGCACCTGCCAGAGGGGAGTGACAGGCACAGCTTCATATCACTCCTTTCAAGTGCAAACCATAGCAAATCGGCCAAGCTGTGTACTGTAAACACAGCAGGAGAGCTGCCATGCAGGAACACCAGGAAAGGAAAGCTGCTGAGGAAGGATTCTCTCCAAAACTAGCAAAGGGACCTAGAAAATACAGTCAGTTTTGCTAAAAACCCCTTGGGGAAGAGCTGAAGTGACATTCAGGCTCACTTCCAGCAGTACAGTCCATGCAGGAGCATCCACCTTTTCCAGATCAGTTTGTTTTTAAAGGATTAATATTCTGAATTAACACCACTGCCTGTCACATAAGGGCATCTGCTCTAATATCTACACCTGCACATATAAGTACTTACAGACTCACCTAATTCACAGTGTGCAATCACTGTATTTCAGTTTAACCTAAAAGTGGAGTGAGAGAACAACAGAAGTCAAAATTAGGTTGCCAGAAAACCTCATAATAATACCAGAACTGGAATTCTGAATTGTGTTCAGGATACTGTAGATTCCTTTGTCCACATCCTGGACTTCAATAATGCCTCAAATTCTATTTATGGTGTTAAAAGAATAAGCCCTAGAATATTCTAATCAAGAATTTTATTAAATAATCCAGATGTTTGACCAGCATTCAGTAGCAACTGTATTGGCAAGTTCAATGGTAAGGAAAAGGCACATGATTGGCCAAACCTGTTGCTAATTAATAATCATGTGTGTGCTAATGCCACTAACCCATTGTCACCAGTAACCTGCTTGTGTGTGTCCTCCTGGGGCATGGCCAGAGAGTGGCTGCTGCTCCCTCTGACTAAACATACTAAAAGCCCAGAATGTGCAAAGCTCTTGGTGTCTCCCTGGCCAGTTCCACCCTGTGCTCTCTCCATGTGCAGGAGTCTAGAAATGGTGTGTTTGGTGCAGAGCTCCTTCTGGAACTGTTGTGTCTCACAGATGGTTCTCCCCTGTGTCACAGAATCCCAGAATTGTTGGAGTTGGAAAGGAAGCTGTGGCTGCCCCATCCCTCCCCAGAAGTGTCTAAGGCCAGGTTGGAGCAACCTGGGATAGTGGGATAGTGGATCCCTGCCCATGGCAGGGGGTGGCACTGGGTGATCTTTAAGATCCTTCCAACCCAAACCATTCTGATTCTGTGGCTCAACTCCCTGACCAGTGTCAGGCCAGAACACAATGAAATTCCAGCTGCTGTATTAGAGTGTCCTGGAATCCAGATCCCTGCAGGTTGTGTGAGGCTGGGATGGGCTGAGAGGAGTGGTGGAGGCTACTTTCCCCTCTTATGTGTCATTCAGCCTAGAAACTAGAAATGTTCAAGTTGAAGCTAACTTCTGGGCCAACTTTAGGAATTCATGCTTGAGTCCCAGGCACTCTAGGATGCCTGTCTGTGCCTCCTATGTTTGAAAATAAGGCATTTATTTGGATCCTTTATTGACTTAAGTGATTTGAATTACTTTCTGTTAAGATCCTTCCATGGGTTGCAGTAGAGGATGTCGTGGCATATTATAAATCAGCTTTCCAAAATACTGACAGTATTTTCAGTTCCCTTTTTTGAATTGTTAGAGATTTTTCTGGGGTTACAATTCTAGCTACTGGGGCAGAAATGCAGCATTTTGGGGTCCTTCTTGGACAGTTTGGTTGAACAAAATTCTCCTCCCCTCAGCAGAGGTGAAGAACATGACACGCCCTGTTATACACGGGAGAGGGGTTTAATCTGCATTTGATTTATATAATTTTTGGCCCCTTTGGACACCATCCATGTTCCTCTTGCTTCTCAAAGTCACAGGTAGTGGTTACCTGGCAGATGGTTTTATTTTGCTGAGTGTTTTGACCTGAAAGTCCAGAGTAGCCCTTCATGGGTATTGAGGGAATCTGACAGTAAATTGTACTTTGTCTTCCATTGTTCAGGAAGAAATGGGTTTCTGTTATTTTGTACAGGACTAAACCAATGTCTGTAGGAGAAGCAACTCCAAGGTGTTTAGTTTGGCTCACCTTTTGTGCCCACCTGCACACAGGTGCCAGCCCTGTTGGAAGAGCCTTTGTTGATCTTTCCTTTCCCTTCTCTGTCCAAGGGAATGCCCAGGAATACCCGAGTGCATGAGCCAGCCCTGTCCTGGCTGCTAAACTTGCTGTTCCCTTTTTGTGCAGACTCTAATCCCAGTATTCCAGAACCGCTTCCAAACTCTCCTTCAGAGCTTCCTGCAGAGCCAGCAAGCAGAGAGCTGCACAACCACCTCATGCTGGACATTGACAATGACACGGAGAGCACCGCGCTGTGATGGGAACACTCCAGCTTCCCAAGGTTCCCCTCCTGCTGGGAAAACCCTCAGACCTAACAGGGAAAAGCTTCTCCTGACAACATGGCAGAACTGTGTGGAGATGGGACTGGTGCATCGTGGAGACAGGGATTTATGGAATCATTGTGGTTGGAGAAGACCAACCTTGGACCCATCTCCAATTTAGCCGCTCAGAAGAAGCTTAATGATCTGTGTCTCGACAATGGTTTTCAAACTCTTGGATGGAAGGAATAAATTCCTGCAGGAACTCACCTGGGAAGCGTAATCAGTGCTGATACAGGCGGTATTAGCAGAAATTCCAAAAGAATAAGAAGCAGAACATTAGTTATTTAAAGTGCATGTATGTATTCTGGAAATAATCCTTTTAATGTCACCGTTAGATTTTATTTGTAGCTCTTAGCCCATACCAGGAACTGCCTCACAAGGGACATTCCCCCTGGGATTTGCTGCAGATTCTCCTTAAACCATGACCCAAGACCCTGCCCGAGTGCTGGTGGTGACTGCTGGTTATCAGTCACCCTGTCAAACTGTGGATATATCCAGTGCCTTGAAGGACTGTCGTGCTGTAGGAGGAACTTTGTCTCTTTAATAATTTCATTGCTATTTAGGATCAGTACTTACCCTGATTTCATAGTTATTTGTATTAACCTGCTTTTATTCATGTGCAACTGGCAACTGTTCCACGAGGAAACTCTGGAAGTGGGTTTTGTGCTTTTGTTGGAAACGGTTGAATTTTGAAAGAACTTTGAAACAGCTGTTTGGATTCAGCAGTTGGGTGAACATTTATAAAATTAAAAATTGTCTTTTGTCAACTTAAGGCATCTTTATTCTAGTTTTGTTGCTTCCAGTGGGCCCTGAAGGTCACAGTGATCCCCTGGGATGTGTAGCTCAGGCTCACTGGCTGCTCAGCTTGGTTTTCCCTTAAGGACTGCAGCGGAAGCACTCTGGGAATGAATATACATTTATTCCTTGATGTGTAGATTCTTGTTAAACACAAAAGTCCAGATGCAGAGGGGCCTGGGGCTCGGGAGAGTCCGGGGGAGTCTGGTAGCAGTCACAGTGTGCCCAAGGCCTTGGCATCCCCCCATCCCCACAGAATCCAGGCAGGCAGGGAGCAGCTCTCGCTTTTTAATAAGTTTATTTGCAGCTACACAAGGCCCCAGGACAGGGGCATTCCCCTGTGCCCATCCCACCCGGAATGCCTGTGGCTGGAAGGGCTGGGACAGCTGCTTGGTGCTCCTGGGTGGTGGTTCTCTGCTGAAGTGCTCCCAGAGCAGCTGTGGGGGCCCAGGCAATGAGGGGGTGCTGCTGGGCACTTCGCCCTGGTGAATTTGGGCTGGTTTAGGTCCTTCGGCTGCCTCTGGTGCCAGTTTTGGGGCAGTTTTCTTGCTGGTGCTGGTGTTGATCGGTGTCACCATTGGACTGTGAGTGACAGTAGCTCAGCAGGAGCTCCCAGAACAGGCCTGGCAGTGCTCACTGCACACAAGGACAAGGCTGAGCCAGGCCAGAGCATGGACAAAGCCCTGCGCCCTCCTCCAGGCACTCAGAGCTCCTACTCGCCCCTCGAGGCTGGAGGAGCTGAACCAAAGGAGACCCATGTGGTTGTAGCTGGTTATAGAGGCATAAATAGGAAGAGAATCCAGACTTCCTGAATTCCAGGCAGTGCTCTAAGGCCAAAGAGCAAAATTAAATTAAGAGCAAAATTTTAAATTATTTAAAATAACCACCCAAACTTCCCTCAGCTGGTTGGTGCCAGTTGGGGTCTGATGGTGCTGGCCCCCATTAGAAATAAGAACAGGAGGAGGGTCTGTCTTCTTAAATAAAGAAATAAAATTTAGAAAGCATTAAGAATTACATTAACTCTCTGCTAATGATTAATATTTACACCAATTAAAATTAGTTGACGATGTCTGGACTTGCACCACCCTGACTATGCAAAGTATGCCCAGAGGAAGACCCCAGCACACAAACAGATGAGCAGGTTGATGTTGAGGACATGTTTCACCAGCGGTTTCTCCTCCAGGGAAGCCACGGGCAGGGGCTCAGGCTTGGCCAGGTCTGTGCTCTCGGTCCCCTCCTGCCTGCGCTCCATCCCACAGAGCCACAGGAAGGTGCTCATCAGCTTCGAGCTCCCCTTGGCCTCACTTGCACCTAAAAACAGAGCCAGGAGTGAGGGAGGGATCTCACCAAATCCCAGGAACGTTGTGTTTTGGTGCAGAAATGCACCAGTGGTGTCTGTATGAACGTTCTCACTACACTGAGCTGTACAGACCCCTTCAGTTGGCATCCTTGGCACTGCAGTACCCACTCCATCCTCCCTGGAGCTCTGAGCTCAGGCTCTTCTGTTCCCAACATTTTAAGCTGTGGTGACAGTATACCAAACGTAAAAACTGAGCTGTATCTGCCTGGTGCCCCTCAGCCTCCCCGAGCAAGGGCCTGCCCCAGTCCAGGGGGTTCCTCCATGCCGTGTAAGCTGAATTTCCCCAGCTCTGCTGTGGGTTGGGACATAGGACTAAGTGCTGGGAAGCACTTCCCAGCAGTGGGAGAGCTGTGCTGTAACTCGTTAACTTACTACAGCTTTTTATAGATCAAAGGAACACCCAGTGAAAGCTGCAACGTTCCATAAACAAGGTCCCGAGCCTGGCAAAAACAGGGGGTGCAAACCATTGCTGGAGAATGCAGTGAGTTGCTACACAGGGTTGTACCTAATACCGACAAGTACAAGTTTTAAAAAACGCAAATCCTCCTTCACTGATCTGTCAAGAGCTCGGCCCAGGGCTCGAGGTTCTCCCTGCTGCTAGAGCCGATCAGAAAACACCGCTGAAAAACAGAAACGGAATTTCATCAACATAATTGTGGGTTTCCTCCACCCTCCCCTTTTCTGACCAGTTCTCCTGGCAGCAGGTGCCACAGCTCTGGTCACTGGCATAGGATGACAGGCCTGGTGCTGCATCCCATCCAGCACCTTGGTTTCAAGCTTATGTAAAGCCATTGAAAGATGGAAAAGAAACTGAACTGCTGCTTAGGTAAAGTGTCAGGTAAAGCCTTTCTCCACCTGGAAGAAACTGAGGTCAGACCTTAGCGGGATCTGCAGCTTCCTCATGAGGGGCAGTGAAGAGGCAGCTCCGACCTCTGCTCTCTGAGATCAGATTGTGACCTGAGGGAAGGGCTGGAGCTGTGTCAGGGAAGTTTAGGCTGGATCTCAGGAAAAGGTTGGACAACACTCAGGGACAGGGTGGGATTGTTGGTGTGTCTGTGGAGGGCCAGGAGTTAAATTCAGTGATCCTGGTGGGTCCCTTCCAACTCAGGATATTCCATGATTCTACAATCCTACAATCCTACACTTCTTTCTGCACACCCTGAAGCTACAGAATTCCAGCGGGAGGAGCTTTAACGTTTCTTGTCTTCAAAGCTGCTACGAACGCCAAGGGCTGTTGGGTGTGGGGTGACTGAACACGACGTCGGAGCACTTACATTTCTTCTCGTGTGCACTGCAGTCAGAGGCAATGCTTAGCTCAGTCTGGAGAGTGGCGGGGCAGGGGCTGGCTGCCAGGGCTGGCTTCACCGGCGGGTCCCCACGTGTGAACCAGGTAAGGCGACTTATCTGATGGCATGAAGAGTGGTGTTAAAGAAACTGCTGTCACGGTGCTTAAAGGGCTGCCCCAGCCCCAGGGCCTGCAGAGAGAACACGGAGAGGGGCCGCAAGCTGCTCTCCTGCTCTGAGGAGCAGGGGAACAGCCAAGCTCAGCTGGAAGTGCTGAGGTGATGGTCACCAGAGTGGGGTGTCTGGAACCTGGCAGCTCCACCTCCCGAGGATGAGGCTTCACTCTCCACTGAGGGGACATTTCTGTGTGGCACCATCCCTGGGTGTAGACTGAGAACGGGTCAGGAAGGAGCAAAAAGAACAAAAATTATGGCCAGGGAGGGATGACTCAAAGAACTTAGAGAAGAGATGCTACGCGGGAGATAGGATGGTTTTCTTCAAACCTCTATAGACTTATTAAAGAGAGATGTTCTCAATGATAGTGGAGATAGAGAGGGATGAACACAACATGAAGCTGGAAAGATTCAGGTTGGAGGTGAGGAAAACTGCTGCTGGGAAGGCAGGTGAGCTGTGGGCTGATCACACACCTCCAGGGCATCTCCCTCTCTGGGGGGTTCTGATTTCACCAGGACTTGTGGGTTAGTTCTGTCTTGAAGCAGGAGGATGTGCTGCTGTGTGATCTCTGAAGGCCCACGGCCCCTCCTCTCTGCTCTCAGTGCTTTTTTGTAGCCTCAGTACATCTACTGAAAATAGTCAAACTGGCACAAACCTGGTCCAGAGGAGTTGTGCTCTCTGCCCTGGGTTTCTCTTTTCTGCAAGTAAAAATGGTTCCTCACTAAGTTAGTAAGAGAGTTGGTAAAGATGGTAAAGATGGTAAAGAGGCTGGAATTGCTTGGAAAACAGAGGGGAAAAAGGCTAATTTGTCATGGGTTAAACACACATGCTTGAACTTAACAACAGCTCTTGATAGCATCTACTGTTGACCAGTTTCCAGGGTGGGATTAATGGGACCCAAATCAGAAATGGCAGCAGAGCAGAGGTTGCTGCTACAGGTGTGATCATACATAAAGAATGAACGGAAACTTTCATCTCCAGCTTATTTCTCCCCACATTATCCCCAGGGATGCAGCGTGGGGCATCCTGGGACCCAGTTAGGAGGGGGGTGGGAGGGGTGACGCACCATTTCTGGGCCAGGGGGCTCGGTGGCCACGCTGACGAGCAGCACGGTGAGCGTGGAGATGGCAGCCAGCACCATGGAGAAGTACAGGTAGTGCATGTACTTCACCACACCGGGCCGGCCGTCGGCCTCGTCGCACCGGGGCTCGGGGTAGATGAAGTCCAGCACCAGCCGGATGAGGCCCAGCAGCAGCCCCACCACCAGCCCCCAGAAGGCACCCTGCAAAGGAAGGGAATTCTGGAATGCTGGAGCAGCCGTTGATGCAGGGCTGCTCGCAGGCTCCAGGCCTCACCTTCTCGTTGGCTCTTTTCCAGAAGCAGCCCAGGATGAACACCATGGCCACAGGAGGCTGCAGGTAGGAGCTGATGGACTGCATGTAAATGAAGAGCTGCCCGCCCTGGCCAGCCTGCACCACTGGGATCCACAGGATGGAGATCACAGTGAGCAGCAGCACAAAGACCCTGGGCAAGACAAAGGTGTCTTTACTGAGGGTTCAGGATGTTCTTTTCCAGTTGCTCAGCATGTGAGAATCTGACTGAGATGTGACCATAACTCACAGCTCCACTCTGGTCCTCCACCCAGCCTGTGCGGGTGAGGACATTCCCTCAGCAGGCTGTGCCAAGATGTGCCTCTAACACTCAGGCTCTGCTAAAATACATGTCCTGGTTCTCTGTACCTGCCAACAATCATGAGTTCCCACTCGGAGCAACGAGGACGGAAGTGTTTCCAGAGGTCCATGGTGAAAATGGTGCTGGCACTATTAAAGATGGAAGTCAGGGAGGACATGAGAGCTGCTATCATCACTGACATCATCAGGCCCCTGAGTCCTGGAAACAGAAGAAGTAGAGCTGCCCTGAGGGACCCCCAGCAGCTCCATTGCAGGGTGACGTGGGGCTTTTCTGTGAGCTGAAACAGACTTTAAAACTGGTTTAGGCTCCAATTTTGAAATAACAGTGATAGAGAAGTGTTAGCCATTGACTCTGTTGAAACATCTGTGCTTTATCTCTTTTCCAAATTTGACTGAATGAGACCTCTGGACACAGGATCATCCCCCATCTCTTCTGTTTCCTGCTTCCCTTTGCCACTGTCTCACCAAACTCCACTGAAATGAGTTTCAGGGTGTTTTCCTCTCTGAACTTCCCTCACAGACACCTGTGGCTGCAGTGCACAGAACCAACCCACCAGTGCCAGCACCATCACCAAGCTCTTACCTACAGGCAGAAGCTCTAACACTAGCTTGGGATAAGCAATATCAGAACAGCCAGATGGGTTGCCACAGATTTTTTGGCAATTTTCCGGATCTGCACAAGCCACCAGATCTGAAATAAGCAATGAGGAGTGAGCGGCAGCATTCCCAAGGCACAATAAACCAATGTGAATAAACAAGTTATTCTGCTGAATGTTAGAAACTGCTTTTTAAGGAAAATACTGGAGAGTTTGGGAAGCTTCCAGCAAAGACAGAGGAGTATCTCAACATGGAGATGTCTGGGGCTGCTGTACGAGGATCTGCCTCCTCCAGCTCATAGCTGGAAGAAAATTTCTTCTTTCTTGGGCGTTTTAGCATTGGAGCCTCTCAGTTTGCTTGGCAAAGGCTGCTCCAGCTCCGTGGAGTTGGCACAGCCAGAGAGGGAACAGATCTCTCTCTCAGCACTTACCTGGGAAGAGAACCCGGCTGATCATGCCTGGCATTACCATCATAAAGAGGGGCAAAATCTTCAAGTAGGAGGTCATCAAAGAGCCTCCTTTGGCGTGGGAGAGGTTTTTAGCAGCAAGGGACCTCTGAACAATGACCTAGGAAGGAAGGAATGGGTTTGGTTGGGTGCCAGCAGCGAGGAGCTGCCTGGGATGGAGTCATCCCCACTTTGATCTCCACTGAACTATGGAAGTCCCAGATGGGTGATCAGAGCTTGTCTGGGCTTTGGAATTGTTGTTTTGGATCCTGGGGACCTTGCAGGAACACAGACCTGAAAGGCACTGCTTGTGCCATCCCAGCTGAGCCTGGCAGGACACTGTGCTGCAGAACCTGAGCCTCAACTAACCAGACTCAGTTTTCTATTCTTCCTACACTGGAGACTTCCCTGCCCCTATGGATAAGTCTGGCCAAGGACAGAGTCTGAGACAAGCAGAGTGAGTTAAGTAAGAGCAGGAAAGCACAGCAGGAACACCAGGAGGTGACTTAGGGCTTCATCTTCCTGGCTCTGATGGTGTCACTAGGAGAGATGGGAGACAGACACCTAGAAAGTTGGAAAAGGGAATTCACAAGTGGTTCACAGGGAGTAAAATGCTTAAGTTAAAACAGACAAACAACATCTTTATAGACTCACAACACAACACAGATAAACTCACAAACACATTCTTACCCCTTTTTACATTGAGATGATTCCCAACATTCAGTTGTGCATATCAAGTTTTGCATTTTTAGGATTGAAACCATCAGATTTTACTAAATTCCCATAGGAAATAGCAAATCAGTCCAGGCGATGTTGCAACCCTAAGGTTTGTAACCAGCTTCAAACAAAAAGTAGCATCTTGAAACCAAGCAAAGGGACAAGCAGTGACCCACCTGATCTGTGCACCAGTACCACAGGGATGGGATGGTCATTCCCACCAAAACTCCTGGCCAGGGAAGGTCAGAGTTAACAGGGTCTCGGAAAATGTGAAAAGCATCTTCTCTGGGCAGGCCACAGCTGCTGTTTTTCTTGCGGGTGCTGGGAATGGCATTGAAGTATTTTGTCTGCAAACCTTCCAGACCACCAACTTCAATAAAGCCTGCAATGGGTCATGAGAAGCTGTTATTTCATCTTCCCAGGTTGGAACTCTGATTTCAGTGTCTGCTTGGCTTTGGGTGATGTTACACAGGTATTCTTTAAAAATCAGAAGCTGTTTGTTCTCACATTGGACCGGGGGAGAGCAGAACACTCCCTGCTGGCTGCAGGAGGTGCTGCTCACCCATGGAAATCACAAGATCATGGACTGGTTTGGGTTAAAGGGACCTTAAAGCTCATCCATCCCACCCCTGCCATGGGCAGGGGCACCTTCCACTATCCCAGGTTGCTCCAACCTGGCCTTGGACACTTCCAGGAACGGGGCAGCCACAGCTTCTCTGGGCAACCTGTGCCAGGGCCTCCCCCCCCTCCCAGGGAAGAGTTTCTCCCTGATATTTAACTTGGTAAAGCTTTTCTCATAGTTTTAGTGATAACCCCCAGGGAAACACTCACTGAAGACCATGAGAGTCACGGCTCCGATGAGCATGATGAGGGTCTGCAGAGCATCCGTGTAGATCACAGCTGCCAGGCCACCTGGGGGACAGAGAGGTGCCACACTGGGGTAAACGGGGTGTGTTCTGTCAGAGCAGCTCACACTTTGCAGAAGTTCTTGCCCAGCAGCACAAGCCCTGAGCCTGGCTGGGGGTTCTGGCCATGCTGGGGGGGCACTTTGGCCAATGACACTTTGGCTGGAATTTCTCATGGTTTGAGTCATCATGAGTCACCATTTGGTCACTAAAAGCCCAAGTCCAGTAGAAGTAATTGTATGGGAAATACATGGAAAAGCTCCAAAACAAAGCCCAAGCTGAAAAAAGGAGAAGAAAAAAAAGAGGGGGGGGATTTTACATCACTGGGGGTGAGCAGTGGGAAAGGAATAACCTTTCTTTCTTTGGGATTTCTGCTGGTTCCGTGCGTGGCTGTTTTCCATTTGGCCACTCACAAGCTCTGAAAGGGCATCCAAGACTGGAGTCTTTCTGCATTACACGGCTCATACACCCTCACACTTCAGAGAGCCCAAGGAAAATGGATCCTGCAAATGCCTTGACTCAAGCAGAGCTGCTCCTTAAAGCAGAGCTGACATGATCCCACCTGGGGGGCCTAGGAGGGGGCTGCAGTTACCCTCACATGGTAATTTTTGCTAAAAAGGTGAGTTTTCAATTGGCTTTCCCCCCCAATATCCATATTCATGGCAAAACCAGACCGCAGAGGATGCAGAGCATGAGGACATGGCATGGATCATGGAATCCTGGAATGGGTTGGGTTGGAAGGGACATTAAATATCATCTCATTCCAACCCCCTGCCATGGGCAGGGATACCTTCCACTATCCCAGGTTGCTCCAACCCGGCTTTGGACACTTGCAGCTCCCTCTGTGGGGTCTGTGGTGGGATCTGGCCCCCGGGCACGTACCGGACACGGTGTACACGGCAGTGATGGCCAAGAGCCCAGCCACGGCGATGTACAGGTCCCAGTTCAAGGCCTGCTGGATGAACAGGGCCCCAGCGTACATATCGACCTGCAAACAGGCACAGCTGCAGTGATGGCAGCACCAAACCCCCCAAAGAGCAGACATTTAGCTGGAAAGCCATGCCCTGTACTGGGACCAGCGTGGTTTGGAGCGGCTCAGGATTCCCCAGCTCCCTCTGGCAGCCCCAGCTCCTGCCCATCACACACTTCACTCTTCAGCCAGTTCATGATTATTACTGGTGACGTGAGTGACAGTGGGGGGATGATGGAGCTGTCACAGAGAGGGACAGCTCTCCCTGAGGAAGGTATCTGGGTGTGGTGAGCTTATCTCTTCCCCTGAGCACCAACGAGTGGGGTGGGGGGAGCTGGGCTGGGCAGGGGGCCTGCCACAGCACCAGCATCCATCTGTGAATTCCTCTAGACGACATGGGGACAGGGACATCCTCAGGAAAAGTGTCCTCAGGCTGAGCCCAGCCCTGACCAACCAGCTCTGCAGCTACGTGAGAACACTGTGGTTTAGGAGCGTTTAGGGGGGTTTGGAACAGGCAAACTGAGCCCGGGAGGGCAGCCAGGTGTTAAAGTGTCCTGAATACAGTAATTGTGTTATCAGAGATTCCATCAAATGGTCAGTTTTATCTAGAGGAGAACCTAAGCCTTCCTCCTCATTTCCACCTGAACTCACGTAATACAATCCCAGAATGGTTTGGGTTGGAAGGACCTTAAAGCCCATCCACTCCCACCCCTGCCACCGCCCACTATCCCAGGTTGCTCCAACCTGGCCTTGGACACTTCCAGGGATGGGGCAGCCACAGCTTCTCTGGGCAACCTGTGCCAGGGCCTCCCCACCCTCCCGGCCAAGGATTCTTTCCCCATATCTAATCTCAACCCACTCTCTTTCAGTCTAAAGCTAATTCCCTTTGTTAGAAGTTTCAGGGGGGACAGAGACAGGGTCACACACCATGTCCCACTTTGTCCCTTCCATACGGAAAAGCCCCAACAGGGATCTGTGTGTTTTCACGGATCTGTGCCCTGCTGGGCTGTTAATGAACAGCCACTGAAGTGTTGTGCAAGGGTTGATTCAGTTATTTATTCAAACAGGTGCAATAAATCACTGAACACTTTCCTCCTAACCCTGGACCAGCTCCTACGTCCTCCTCCATCCTGCAAAACAGCACCTGGTGTCTGCATAGGCAGTGAATGTGCAAAGGGGAGAAACTGAGGAAGCTCCCAGAGGGGCAAAATCTAATAACAACCTCATCCACACTCACAGCTCCACCTTTCCATGAACTGTTGCTCAGGACACCTCATGAGCTTTCCCTCCTGCTGTAACAAGCATTCAGGTGCTTAATGGTCAAAAAGAAAAGTTAGTCTTTTTTGTGTCAGTTCTCAAAACAACCACAGTCTCCCTTCTTTGGGTATTTTGATAACAAACCCTTCTCTGCTCTTCCAGGAAAGTGCCACTGATTGCATTTCTCAGCCTCACTGCTCAGCCCACATTTCCAAAGTGAATTAAATTCTATCCATCTCCACCCATTTCCCTTTTTTTTTACTTACTGATATTTTGGTGAAGATGTAAATGAACAAATAGAGAATCGCCAGAAACACCTGAATTCTTTTGCCTCCGAAGCGTTTCCTCAAGTACTCTGGCATGGTGGTGACCTGTGAAGAGACACAGCCCCAGGATGGTGGGACACAGGCATTCCCAGGGCTGCCAAGGGCTCACCCCCAGAGCTGTGGGGGTGTTTGCACTGGTAGAACACCCAAAGGGCTCTGGGAGCTGCCCTGGGTTGGTATTTGTCTCTCAGCTGCCTACTTAGGCCAGCACAGCAGCTTAGCAAGTCCTGGCTTTGCTGTGATGTCTGGCACACTGCAAACCATGATTTGGGAATTTCCGTCCATCTCCTCATTGCCAGCAGTTCCAGAGCAGTGTGACCCCCCCAGACCCACGGGGCTGGTCCCAGGCAGCAGCTCTGCCCCCCCCCACTCAGGACACTGAGGCTCAGTCCAGGAAAGGCCTATGAGCCACACAGGGGCCTTAGGTATCACCAGATCATGGATGGACACAACCTACCCCTGATGCGATGTAGATGGGCAGGAACAGCCAGGCCAGCACCAGGACACAGAACATTCCCTGCAAACAAAGGCACAGGGAGGTCACAAAGGCAAGTCCAGGCTTGGATCAGCAGGGGATCAGCAGGGACACAGAGACTCAGCCCCTTCACAGCTGGTGACTTCTGGGAGTCTGGGAGTTGCCAGAGCTGTGCCCCGGTGTGGTGGTTCAGTGGAGTTGCCCTGTGCAGCACTGGCAGGGCCATGGGCAGCCACACTCACATTCCACTCATAGGCTGTCGCAGCAATTCCCGAGGCAGCTCCCGATCCAGCCAGGCCGATGAAGTGGCCGCTTCCAACGTTGCTGGCAAACAGGGATGCACCCACCTGGAGGAACACAGAAATCAGACCTGGCCCTGACACTGGGCATCGTTCTCAGCCTGGTGAGAGCACAAAGGTCTGTTCCCCACTCATGACCACATAGGACATGAAATCCTTGTCACCCACTGCCACTTTGTTCTTTTGCCTCCAGGTTCAGTGGCTCTGGTACCTCTCTCCAACTTCTTTCCCATTCACTGCCTATTTGTGGGCATGTTTAGGGCCATCCTGCTTGTAGAACAGGATGAGGGAGCAGAGTGGAAGGTGGAAGGAACTGGTGGGAACGTCAGGTTTTGGCGTCAGCACATACTGAGGGATCAGCCCAAATGACAGTCCCCAGCCAGCAGACTGGCTCAACACAAAGTTGTGTTCATGGTGGGGACTTCCCAGTTAACTCTGGAAATCTCCAGAAGCATCCAGGCTTTGTGAGGCATCAGGTGCTGCATCAGCTCTGCTTCCCCAGCCCCACATCAGGGGGGGGAAAACCAGCCAGTGCATAACCAGGTCTTTGCAAAACGGGAATAATGCTTATTTATTTATTCCTTTTGGGGGAAATAAGCTCTGCCTGGGCAGAGGCACTTGGCAGTGTGGCTGCAGCCCAGGGATACTCACAGGCCACCAGACCATCTGTCCCCCGGCGAGGAAATAGCCTTTGACGGTGCTGCGCTGTGTCTTCCACATGGACTGGGGAGGCACAAAGGAACACACTCAGCCATCAGTGGCTGCTCAGGGCATCTCCCAGAGCTTTCCCCAGTGGGAGACTCTCAACTGTCATCAGACGGAAACAAAGGGTTCCCTGACAGAACTGCTCCCAGGAAATCCTGGGGGATGAGGGATGGGACCAACCAATGCCCTGAGCCACGAGCAAAGTTTTCCATCATCTCAACATCCTGACTGAATTTCTGTGATAAGCAAACTAAATCACTTCAGATCAGAAAGGAAGGCAAATAATTTTGGATGAGAACTGTGGAATCCACAGGTATTGGGTGCAGCCAGGCGGAACACTCAGTATTTTCCCTCTGCCCCATGGACTCCTCTTTCTCAGACACACTCATGCAACACCCACAGAGTTATGCACCACATGTGAAGGGAGCAGCTATTCATCTCTGCCTTCTGACAGCCAGGTTATGTTCCTGCTGTTGCAAAAGCCATGCCAAAGGACATCTTTCTACTTTAATTATATATAGACAGTGTTTTTAATTTAAGAAATCTGTTGTCAAGACCCCTGTGGACAAGCACAGGTGATTTATAGGACAGCAATTCCTTCCTGGATGAACAAAACATTATTATTAGCAATACTCTGTACTCAGACAGCCTCTTTCTCTCAAGGATTCTCAAAACCTTGGCACACACAGGGCTGACCAGCTTTTTCCTGGGGCAGGGTGGGCACTTCCCCAGCCTGAGCTGAGGAGAAGGACCTGCAAACTCCCTCTTTCCGCTTGTTCAGTTGAACCCAGTGAAGTGCAGCCTGATTCCAGCCAAAGCAAAATAATCTGAGGCCAAACCAGCCATTTTTTTTTTGCATAACAAGGTACATCTGAAGTTTAGAACAATGTCTGCTCACCCACAGCCCAACGGCAAGGACAAAGAGGAAATACAGCACAAGGACAGTGATGTCGATGGGCTCCAGGGCCTTCTGGGAAAACACATCCCCCGAGGGGGTCACAGAGGCTGGGAGGATGCTGGTGGGCTCCATGACTTCTTAGGCAGGCTCAGCACTCCTTGATGCACAAATCTGTTAAAGAACGAGTAACATGGTTAGAGGAGGATGTGGCAGCACAGGGAAGGTGGTGACTGTTCCTTGAGTAATTCAGGGTTCTTGGCTCCAGTTCCAGCTCTAGGTGCCTGTGCCAGAGCTGTGGGGAAGAATCTTGTCTCTGGCATTTGCCTTCCCCCGTGACTCCCTTTCTGTGATGTGCAGATGCTGCCAGCAGGCAGGACAGCGTGAGTTGGTGGGATTTCTTACAGTTACTAACTGATGAGAAATATACTAACTGATGAGAAATAGGTGCATAAGAGAGAAGGTGGAAATAGCTGGAACAGGCAGAGAAAGTGTGGAGATGAGGCAGAGGTGGTGGTGACAGCCTGAGGGTCCCACTGCAGCAGTGCTGAGGGCCTGGCCTCGATGAGAAGCTGCTACCAGAACCACGCCCGTGATGAGCCACTGGGATGTGAAGGCACTTGAACTGCTCTGGCAGTGCTGGCGTTTTCTTTCTTTGCCACAGCAAGAACCCCAGCCCTGGTGCAGAGCATGTGGGTCTCCTCCTGTGTGAGACCAATGTCGCAGTGAGCAGGCACTGCCCTCTGCTCCATACCAGGAACAGGGGCTGGCAACGTGTCACCAAGCTCAGGGAGGGAGGGAGGGATGTGCCCACTGCCAGAGTGGTCAGTGGGGATCAGCAGTGTGTACAGGTGGCTGAAAAGCTGATGCCAGACCAGGGGCTCCTGCCTCAACAGCCTGATACAGAGAGAAGGCCTTTGTTTAGCTTGCTTTTTCAGAAGGCCTTTACTTTTTACAGTATCTTTTAGGCCTTAGAGAGTCTGTGTGTATTCTGCATTCTAAGATGCCTTTGGTCACTACTGTATCCTTTAGGCCTTAGAGGGTCTTTATATTTTTGCTCTTCAAGGTGCCTTAATTGTTACAGAATCTCTAGACCTCAGAGGGTCTTTGTGTTTTTAACATTGCAGTTGCCATATTATCCATAAAAATGTCATCATTATTACCTTTAATACAATAGAGACGCGTAGAAATGAAACTTTAAGTAAAATAACTGCTTAGAAAGATAATTGCATAGGAATAATTATAATAACCAGTCAGAACATGTCAGAGGATTTAGAATAATCACAATAGCCAATAGAATATAGTAAAGAAACATAACCATATTAACATGTGTATAAAAAGACTTGTAATTCTATGTGACAAGTGAGTGAGAAAGAGGAAATACTCAAAGATGAAAAAACTCTGGGTAGTTTTTACAAGTGGCTTTTTGGCTTTAATTTGTCACCCCAGATGGGATTACCCTAGCTGGCTGTGGAGCCATGGGGCTCAGCACTCCCTAGGCTGGCCCTGAGGTCTTTTCTCAGAGGGTCTCCTGAATTCCGTCAGCTCAACTGCAGAGGCAGACAAGAACTCACTGTTTGGAAAATTCAAGGTATTTGTTTTTGAAACATAGTTTTTGATCCTTGGTTAAAGTTCCTGTAAGGTGTGGAAGATGTTCCATGCAAGGTGCTGTACCTCAGGATAAGCTTTCCTGGTGTTGGTACAAATATAATCTTGGTGCATCTTGAATTTTAGCTTGGTAACTTGGAATTTGGGTCTGGAATTTCACCAGCCCACAAGGCATCACTTGGTGCATATGATTTCTGGTTTAGAACTCGGTTTCACACTAATGGTTTTGATTTTGGTCCATGTTATCTTGTGTTTTGCTATTTGTTTCAGAAGTTATAACAGCTACTACATTCTGGACATGCCTTGTCTGTGCTAACGAGTAATGTGTGTTGTGCTTTATGAATCTTGCATTAGAACTGTAAAAACACTCCTTTTTGTATTGACAGATAATGCCTATATAGTTTGATGTGCCTGGTGATGGTATTGAGATAGCACTATTAATTTAATTAATTAATTAATTTTTAAAAGTCTCTTTTAGAAGTAGCAGTTCAGCAAGATTTAAGTTTGGTCCAGATATCCTAGAAATGTTTATGTTTGTTATAGAAGAAGAGAACCTGGATAGATTGTGATTTTGCTTTGTTTATTTTAGAGGAAAGTTTGTTTGTTTTAGAAGAATTTTGGCAGATTAGATAGATTTGAATGCAATTTAAAAAATAAAACAAAAATAGAAAAAGCTAAAGAAAGGACCTGACATCTTGTCTCTCTTCTGAAGGAGGTAATTGCACCCACAGGGGAAAGGCAGAAAGTCAAAGTTTCCGTTTCAGTAAGTGATTTGAATGCTTGGAGGAAAGAAGTTAAGTATTACAGAGTGAACTCCTGTAAAGTTGCAAAAAGGCTTGAGGTGATTGTAAGAGCATTAATGATAGAAGCCTGGAGAGTATACAACAACTGAGAGAGCAGAGAGGGTAAGAGGTTAACTAAGGTGGTTGTAGCAACATGAGAACAAAGCAATCAAAGAGGACCAAAAAGTTCACAGAGAACAGAGACAGCAATTTGGGTTGAAGGAAAAAAAAACCAAACCACACCCCACAATGTGCTTATTGTAAATAAGAAATTCACTGGAAAACCAGGTGTCCAGAATTAGTGCACAAATCTGGGAACAGTGTAACAGTAGCCTGTGAACACACTGACTGATTTAACCCTGAATGGCAGATTTAACCCTAGACGATCCACTGGTTAAAATTAATCTGGGGGAAGACAGAGAATTGGAGTTTTTAATTGACACTAGAACAACTTATTCAGTTTTAAATCAAGAATTGGTACCTAAAAGCAAAAATCCGTCAAAGTAAAAGAAACCACTGGTCAAGCAGAAAATGCTTTCTTTTTAAAACCACTCACATTTGAAATAAGGAAGCAAATGAGAACACATCAATTCTTATATTTACCAAATTCACCAAAACCCCTCCTGGGAAGGGATTTATTAGAGAATTTAGAGGCAACAATAGAATTTAAACAAGGAAAACTAAATTTAAAGTTAAAGAAGTGTAATTAATAGCAGCATTAAGTCTAGCTGCTAGCAATATTGAAGCTGTACAAAGCAACCAAAATACCCTCTGGAGCATCCACAGTGTCAGGCTGCTGCACTTTGGCAGAAGAGGCAGGACAAAGTACAGGCAAGAAGGTTGGTTGGGTGACTGAATTTATGCAGTTCCTCCTCATTTCCTCCTCCTCTCATCTCAGCTTTGAGAGCAGGACAGGGGGCGAGTGGCAGTCAGGGCCACCTCAGACAGTCCCTGGCTTGGCAATGACTGCTGTTGGTCCCCAGAGAACCCTCAGTGCCCCACAGAGCAGGTTTGGGATTGTTCCTCTTACCCCTCTGAGCCGAGGAGAAGGTTCCCCAAAGAGGAGCAGCTCAGCCCTGGCTCCAGTCCCGGTGTCACCAGGATGGCTGTGCTGGGTGCCTGCTGCTCCCTGTCCTGTGCAGCTGCCCGGGTCCTCGGGCCTCTCTTGCACTTGTAAGGAGACACTTATAAGCTCCTCTCGGCAAAAAGCTGAAGAAGGTGGGACAAGGGGTGGCCTGCACCAGCCTGGGGCATCCAGCATGGGCAGCTCAACAAGTGGTGGAACAAGTTCTTCCCCTGAAGGGCCAGCGTGCAGCAAAGCCTGGACCAGGACAGCTGCCTGTGCCACGGCCACATTTCACAACTGACACCGTCTTTGCCCTGTGTCAGGAGTTGAGCAGCAGCTGAACCTGCCCCCAGCTCACTGTGGCCTAAGGACCTGCCTGGAATGTCCCAGGCTGTGCCCCTGCTCAGGTGGGGGAACCAAGCAGAAAGGGACCCGAGTGGCAGGTGCCATGTGACAGAGGTACTGGCAGTGCTCAGGAGGGCAACTCCTGCCCTGTGTTCCCTCTACGCCCCATCCTGCAGCCGAGTTGTGCCTGAAGAAGCACCTCTGGGCTCATCCTTTTACCAAAGGTCAGGCAATAAATAAGGAGTTTTCTGGTGGCAGAAAACCACTTCCTGCAGCAAGGGGTTGTATCCCGAGGTTGGATCAGCAGCCTCCAGCACAAGAACCAAAGCTGGTAGAGAGCCATGATCTGGTAGAGAGCTGTATTCTGGTTGAAAGCAGTGGTGGCAATGCCAGGCTGGGTCTAGGGACTCACAGCACCTTGGCAGAGTCTCTTCTATGCCTTATAAATCCCCTGGATGCCACTGAATTCCTTGGGAGCTTCTGCCTGGCAAGGCTGTGGGGCACTGACAACCAGATCAGTGCTGTCTTACCTCTTTAAGAGCCAATGTGTCTTGGCTGTTGCTGAGTTTTTACTGGCATGCTTAACCTCTAACTAGGAAAAGAAAAACAGGGATTGGTATGTCAGCCTGGGGAAGCTGCTCACCCCACTCGGACACCTCCGACTTTCCCTCTGATATTGCTGTTTCTTTCTGTCCCAAGACACTTCCCTCCTCAGGACCTGGTAGAATCACAGAATCATGGAATATCCTGAGTTGTAAAGGACCCACAAGGATCATGGAAGTCCAACTCTGGGTTGCACTGGAGGGACAGCCAGTGCTCCAGCACTGGGTCACACTCAGGATTCAGGCACATAGAGCTGTGTCTGTCCCTCCAAACCCTGTGTGGAGCAGGGCAGAGCTCTGCGGCTCTGTCATGCCTGCCAGCAAACACGGAAAGGTGGAATGCACTCCAGGGAGATTCCCAGAGCTGAGCACAGGTGCCTGTTATTGCTCCTCCTGTGCTCCTGAGCCAGCAGAGCCTGCTGGTAGGAGAACAGCAGACTTGCTCTGACTCCAACTCTGCCGGGCCCAGTGGAAATTTTGCCCGTTTTGTGAATTCAGCTCACAGCCCGGGCTCCCTCGGTGCCTGGCACAGGCGGCAGCGCTTTCCCCGCCAAAGATTGTGAGGAAGGAACATCCATGGCATTGAAATGAAGCCGCTGAAGCCGCCCTTTATCAATGGTGCCGGGGGGACGTGGCCCACGTGGCTCTCGAGTAACCGCCGGCACCACATTGCTCCAAATGCCTCCTCAACAGATTTTTTAAATCATTCCCAGGTCCATCCACCTCCTACAGACACCACGGCTCACCCAGGCCTGGAGCAGCCCAGCACCAGCCCCGAACCCCACCGGAGCTCCCCGACTCGAGGTAGAAGCCGAAAGGGAACTTACTGTGCTCAGCTGGGTCTTATTCTGCTCCCCGCGCCGGGCACCACCAGGGCTCTGCCAACTGACAGGCAGCTTAAATATTGCCAGAGAATCGGGGTTTGCCAGCGGAGCTGTTAACAGGGTCACAAGGAATGAGAAGGAATATTTATAGTCAAAGTTAAACTAATTGACCGAAGTTACTCTTTTGGTCTCCCGTGGCTCTGGTGAGAAGTGTATTATTTTCACTATCAGGGCTCCCGGGTCAAACTCCACAGAGTGCCATTCTCTTAAGCAATCTGTGCAGCTACAGAAGGGACACAGAACAATAAAAAATCCATGCTGATGTCCTCTGGAGCTGACAGCCCATGGCACAGGGAGGAGCTGACAGCTAGTCCTGTCTCTGTGTTTGTGCCTGAGCCTTACAAAGAGCAGGATGCATCTGTGGGCTAAGATTTGTAAAACACTGCTGAGGCTGTAGGTTAATCCCAAAACTGAGTCCCCCTCTGGGACACGGCTGGATGTTTGTCTTCAGCATCATCTGTCTGAAAACCCTCATAAGCCTTAAGGGCCAAAGCACACACACAGTGATGCTGAAGAGGGACCTCGCAGCATCTCGCAGTGACAGACCATGGCAGGAGGCAGCTCCTAAATCCCTGGATTCAGGGTGCACGGAGCCCTGGGCAGCACTGCTGAGGACCCCCTTGCTGGGCAGGTAACCTGTGAGCTGGGGGGGGGCAGATATGGCATGGGCATTGTCCTCTCACAAGCCTAATCCATGACCCAACAATGAAGTTACCAACCAGAATTTTACTGTAGGTGACCCTCTAAGGGCATGTTTTAACCTGCCAGAGGGCAGGGTTAGATGGGATATTGGGAAGCAATTCTTCCCTGTGAAGGTGGGGAGGCCCTGGCACAGGTTGCCCAGAGAAGCTGTGGCTGCCCCATTCCTGAAAGTGTCCAAGGCCAGATTGAAATAACCTGGGATAGTGGAAAGTGTCCCTGCCCGTGGCAGGGGGTGGAACTGGATGGTCTTCAGGGTCCCTTCCAACCCAAACCATTGTGAGATTCGATGATTCCATGAAAAACCCAGTATCTGTATTTTATCTCGTTGTTTCCCATTCATAGTTCTGATGAACATAACTAAAGCTCTTTGAATCTTGCAACTGGAGGTGCTTTAATTTAAAACCCCCAGATTTTCCTAAATTATGTTAGAACAAGGTAGATCCTCCAGGGCTGCACATGCAATATACAGGTGCCTTGTGCTGCTTCCCGGTCTCTGCTACTTTTTCCTGACTTCCAGTCTGAACCGAGATCTCTGTCCCTTTGGCATCTTTCATGGCAGCTGGAAAATTACAGACCATTGTCATTCACACCATTATCCAGGTACACAGAGGGAAGGTTCCTCCATGGTTCCACTTGGCCTTGGAGGTGCCAGCTTGGAATCTCAGCTGTGATCCTGTTTTCACCATTACTTACTCAAGCTTATAATGTCCTCTTTGAGGTCTTTTTCCCTGTTTCTTGCAGGAAAGAGTGAAAATATTCCAGTGTTTGGGATGTAAACTGGGATTTTCAGCGTCACTGTGTCCCAGTCCATGTTGGAGGATGGAAGTGGAGCAGGAGCAGCCACAGCTGCATTCCCTGCACTGCCCTGGCAGCTGCACAAGTTGGTATTCCCTTTCCTGTGAGGCTGATCCCGTGCTCAGGGCTGACGCAGGAATTCTGTTCAGATCGGGCTGCGTGAGGCATCAAGGAGAGGAATTACCTCACGTCTGCAGTTACCAAAAACCAGGGAAATGGCAGCGTGCAGGGAATGATGAGACTGTGGTGTGGGACACCATTCCTGTGGCAGTTTGGGCGCTCAGCCCAGGCGGTGGGAGGTGTGACAGCCACACTGAGCCAGGTGGGATCGGCCAGGAAAACATCAGGAGGGGCTTGAGCACTTCAATAGAAATCGAAAGATGGTTCAAGTTGGATGGGACAGTTGGAGGTCACCTAATCCAGCCTCCCTGCTCCCCTGGAGCACATCAGTCAGGATCATGTGCAGATGGGTTTTAGTATCTCCAGGGAAGGAGATGCACGTGCCCAGCAAGGGATATTTTGGATAACTCTGCATGGAGCCACGTTCCAGCCTCTGGGGAGCACCCAGGGATGGGGCAGGGTGCTGTAAACCCGCCAAAGTACAACCAGGATATTTGACACAGAGGTCATTCCCATCTATCTGGTCCCCATCCCTATCCTTCACCACCCCTATCTATAGTGTCAAGGGAGGTAAATTGCTCTGGGGCCATAAACTCAACCTGTGCCAAGAATTTCTTTTCAGAGGGAAACAACTCACTGGCTCTTACTTCCCTAAATGTTTTCTTCTGAAGGCTGGAGGAAAAAATCCATGCTATGTTAAGAATTTGCTGCTCATAGTGATCCCTGGATGCTGCAGCACAAGCAGGTCCTTTAGGCAGTGATTCTCCCACAGAGCCCCCTCCCAGCCAGGTGAGACCCTCTCTCCTGCATTAAGGGGACAATATTAACATATTAACAGAAGTGCCAGAAGCAGAATTCCTCCCACCATCACAGCAGCAATTTTGGACAGAAGACAGAGGCCAGTGCAGTCAGGAGGCAGAAGGCAGTAGCTTTATTTTAGGAATAGCACATAGGCATTGGGGAGAGACTGGATTGTGAATAGTCCTGTTATCAAATCATATAACCAGAAGTTCTGGTTCTTTGAAAATATTCACATAAAAATACCAAAGGGATTGGAGTTCTAACTACGTCAGAAAGTTACAACATGTAGCAAAATCTATGTACAGCACTTTCTGTCGTGACAGTTTCAAAAGAACCTCCAGTGGTTTAAACAATGAATACATTTAAAAAAAAGAAAAAAAAAAAGAAAAAATATCAATGGAATGCAGTGTGCAACATCCAAGAGGGAAAGTGGAGCAGGGGGAGCATGGCCTTGTCACTGCCATCAGGGCAGGGACAGGGCTGGACCTGGGAACACAAGGCTACACACTACCTGGCACTTAAACCTGTATAAACGGAGAATACTTGTGAAAATATACTTCACTTTCTACAGCAGGGTTTAAAAAAATACCAAACCCCAGAGATTTGATGGTTGTAAGGTCTCCCATAAATAATGCACCAGTTGGTGGTTGTGTCCTTGAGGCTGCAGGACGAGCCCTTGCTCTGGCAATGGGGGCAGGAGGGGTCCCTACACTACAGCTGGGATTCCATGGGCTGGGATGTGGGAGCAGGATAGATTTGGAAGGCAATGGATGTATTTTGCACAGAGTGATGTCTCATGACAGCAACTGTGGGTTTGCTACCAAAAGCTCTCGGGGCACTGTGTCACCCAAAGGAGAGTGCACTGGCCATAGGATGCTGCTCCCCTTCCATCCCAAGGGACAGTGCAGGGGAATTCAGTGACAATGAAAGATGGACACACACACTGAGAGATGGGCGTGCATGTGGGAAAGTGGATGTGCACGTTGGAAGGTGGACATGCACACTTCTGGAGTTCCCTGGGATATTCACCAGGAACAACTGGTCACACAGTAAAGGGGCTCAGAACTCCAGAGCTTGGGAGTGACTGGAGGAGGGCAGCAGATGCATTTCCTGCTGTCTCTGAGGTGCCTCAGAGTGGCACTCAGGGCTGAACAGGACTCCTGCTCATTTTTAGGCTACCAGGGGTTCTGTGCTTTCCAAGGAGGCACCAAAACGCTCAGATTTCTCTCTCTTGGCAAGTTCCAATAAGCCTTGTACAGATGGTGTTAAACTCTCTGAAAGTTTCAAGTCAGCCTCTGGCACAGCTTCAAACCTGATGTGTGGGGAGGACTCAGGGCTTTCCTCACTCTCCAGTGCAGCTGGGTACAACCAGACTGGATCCGTTTTTGGGACCACACAGACATACCAGAAGGATTCTGCAAGGTTCTGTTGTTTTCCATTGCCACTGGTTTGCTATGGAAGGGGACTAAAGCCTCCAGGCCACCTCCAGGGATCTCTGTGTTCCAGTCCAGTCAGGTGGAGCTCCAGCCCCACAGGCACAGAGGGCCTGGAGAGGAGCTCAAAGCATTGCTCCTCAGTGTCCTGGGGGAGCAGGTGCCAGTGGCATTCATCCTCCTCATTCCTCTGCATTCCCTTCCCTTCCTGACCTGCTCTGCTCCCCAGGGACTCTGTGGCTGGGCTTTAACCATGGTCCCAAAGCTGATGGGGTGAGTGGGAAAAGCCCCCCGTGCTTGGGCAGTGGCCATGGGGATGTGGGGAAGGTCGAGAGAGTGGGGTTTTACCACATGGGTCTGAAATGCTTGACTCAGAAATCCACTGGAAATGGAGGGTGCCAAGAAAGCTGTCATCAAGATCAACGTGGTGTTTTTACCTTCGTGTCCCTGTGCTCCACCCTCACATCAGCCACTGTCACCTGTGGTGCCTCCTCAGTGCCCACCTGCCCCGGCCCCTCCGGCCGTGGCTCTGCTGGGTGGTGGCAGATGGCAGCAGCGTATTTACAACCAAACTCGACAGGAGCAAATTGCACTTTGTTGGCAATAAATTGTTGCAACTCAGGTCACCACAGGCCCCTCACCAGGCGAGGGGGGAGGTCATCCTGGGGCTGCGCTGGCTCTCGCCCCCCTGCACATCACTGAGAGCCCGCTGTGGGGAGAGAGAAAGAGGCTGAGTGTGGGGCAAGGGTGGTTGTGTGGGCAGAGAGGAGGTTGCAGGGTATTTCCCAGGTTGCCCAGAGAAGGTGTGGCTGCCCCATCCCTGGAAGTGTCCAAGGCCTGGTTGGAGTAACCTGGGATAGCAGAAGGTGTCTCTGCCCATGGCAGGGGTGGGACTGGATGGGCTTTAAGGTCCTTCCAATCCAAATCATTCTGTGATTCTATGAACAACTGCATTACCCTCCTTAGGGCTGGTGCTTGGACCACCAGACCACCCTCAGCCACCAACCCCTGCCAGCCAAATTGTATGTTGGAAAAATTGCACTTTATCAGCATTAGAAAAACTGCCCCTTTCAGATGCCCAGGTGCTCACAAAAGCCCCTTCTTGTTCCCACCACTCACACACAGGTAAAGCACCTCCCTGACACTTCACAGGGACCCCTGGCTGGCTTTCAAAGGTTCAGCTCACCTCAAACTTGCTCATGAATTCTGCGAAAATGCCAAAGAAAGCTTCAGAAGTTGTCATTTTCGAGTCTTCCCCAAAGAAGGACAACACCTTGCTGAACTCTTCCATGGCCTTGTGCTGCAGGTCATCCAGGGACCGCATGGCAGGCTGGGCACTCTCCAGGAAGGACTGAGGGAATTGGCTTAAGGACAAATAGCCATTCCATGGGTCTGGTACAGATCAGAATCACTTATCAATCTCTTATCAGGTGGCTGGGTTCCAGCTCAGGTGCCAACAAGGACCTGCTGCACACGCACGTGCAGAGGTGCTGTCACACTCCGCTGTCCCTGACAGCCCTTATCTGAAGGAGGGATGGCCCAGCACGTTCCCTGGCCCTGTGGCACCAGGGCTGTGCCACACAGAGGCAGCTGAGCCAGTGGGCACCACAAAATCTGCTTCCATGCTGGCTGAGAGCAAGGGGAGATTTCCACAAGTGCTGACATGGTGCCAGACACAGCCTGGCTGCTTTCCAAGGAGCCACAAAGGCAGTGGAATGGTTTTACTGGAGGGCAATAAGTCCCACTGGTGGTTTGCCCCTTTTACAGAAGGATACGGTCATGACAATGGCAAACCTGTCCTCTGCAGTCGCTGGCATGTTGTGACAGGCCATCTGGATGTCACTGACCGTGGTGTGCAGGTCCTTCAGGTCGGCTGTCAGTGTCCTCTGGTTCACTGCAAGAGGACAGGAGTCAGCAGTGTTGGGAGATGAAGGTCAGGGCTGATTCCCACAGCAAAGCATGGGCTGTGAGTCAGGGCTGTGTGTCTGCGTGCAGGGCTCTGCACAACCTGTCCTTGCTGCCCAGGCAAGGGGGGCAACCAGACCACCCTGCTGGGATGCCAGGAGCTGTTGGTGCTCAGACCAAGAGATGCCAACTATGTCCAAAGGAGCCTGGACTGTGCCAAGGACAAGGAGCACACAGGACTCAGCAGTGATGGACACACAGGTATCTGGGAGAGGATGGGGCGGGACACAGGGAGATAGGAAAAGGTGGGAAATTGTGGCAGAAGTTTGGGCAGCTGGGAGGCCCCAGTGACAGAGGGTTATTTAAGGGTTAGGCAGGATACAAACTCCAGTTGGGAAAGCTACAGGTACAGCCTTTCCTCAAGTGGAAATTTACAGCTCCAGGCCTGGATTTGCTCCTTTATTTATCCACTGTATCACTAATTCCCAAGGGAATTGGTCACAAACAGCAGGGGAGGGTGTGCAAGGGGAATTAAGCTCGTGCTTTGCAGAAATTCATAGCATGGTTTAAAATCATGGAATCATGGAATTATTTAGGTTGGAAAAGACTTCTAAAATCATCGAGTCCAACCACGCCCCCAGCACTGCTGAGGCCACACTAATCCGTGTCCCCAAGTGCCACATCCACATGGCTTTTAAATCCCTCCAGGGATAGAGAGTGGAGACTCCACCACTGCCCTTGACAGCCAAGGCTGGACGACCCATTCCATGAATGAATTTTCCCAATATCCAACCTAAAACTCCCCTGGCACAACTTGAGGCTGTTTCCTCTTGTCCAGTCCCTTGTTCCTGGGAGCAGACCCCAACCCCCCTGGCTCCCCCCTCCTGTCACAGAGTTGTAGAGAGTGAGAAGGTCCCTCCGAGCCTCCTTTTCTCCAGGCTGAGCCCCTCCAGCTCCCTCATGCTCCTGGTGCTCCAGCCCCTTCCCCAGCTCCATTCCCTTCACCAGCCCCAGTGGATGGAGAACAACTTCAGCATCTGTACAAGGGAGCTGTGCAAGCCTTAGTGAAGGTGACACAGCTGTGACTGTGCTGTGACCCCCCCGAGGGTGCTGTGCCCTCTGCACCAGCAGCAGCAGTGCCACTGCACCCCCAGGGCATGGCTGACACTTCCATCTCCTGGGCCTCATTTGCACTTACAAGGTACCTCCAAACTTGAGAATCACATTTTCAAATCAGAAGGGAAGTTCAGGTGAGGGGACAGACCTCACCTGGGCACTGCCAAGCGCAGCAGCGTGGGACTGGGATGGGTGGCACCTCCCCTGGCACTAAACCCATCCCTTCCTAACCCCATGCTTCACTCAGGACCATTTCTCACTTGGTTTGGATCCTGTCCTGCTCATGCCAATGCTGTGCAGCTCATGGCTGACCCCAGACCCAACCAAACCAAGAGGCAGTGCCAGGCAGGGTTTGCAGATGCTTCTGATCCATTACCTTTGGCAGCAAGTGGCACTGTTGGAAGATCCTTGGCAAAGCCCAGGAGCTCTGGGAAGTGTTGGCTAAGGGATTTGGCAAGAATGTGCAGAAAGGTGGATTTCCCATCAACAGTCTTGGTCGTGTTCAGCTGCAGCAAAGCAGAACCAGTGAGGAGATGCCCTGCAGAGGGAGTGGGTCTCCCCACACACTCGGGGTGTCACACCATCCTCACGTGCCCGGCAGTGCCCAACCATGCCATGTGGTTAGTGGTTAAACAGCACAGTTAATGTTTACCCAGCAGCTGTGCCCCGATTAGTGGCATGGTGATGCTCCTTCCCTCCTGTCCCCATCCCTCAGGAGTCCCACCACAACCCATGTGGGATAAAGACCTTCCCTTTCTCCCACCCCACATCCTCCTGTGAGTCAGTCCAGCCCCCTCCCCAATCCGCCTCTGGCAGCCCCTGCCCCCAGGGAGGGGGGCCCGGTTTGCTGCACCAGGGATGTGGAGCTCCCAGTGTTGTCCTGCCTGGAATGATCCTGGCACCCCTCACCTCGGTGAGGAAGTTGATTTTAAAGCCCGTTGTTTTGCTGGTCTTGGGCTGCCCATTGTTCAGGTAGTTTCCCATCGCCAGCACAAACTGCAAAGTGAAAACGGAGGAATGAGGGGCTGGGGACCTCCTGCACCTGTATTATCCCATTTCTCAGCCCCTGGGACTCCAAATTTCTGTTCACCACCCCTTAATGTGCAGACAGCCACTGCCCCCCAAGGATTTAAGGAATTGTTGGGGGGTTACTGGTCAGGAGCCACTAAGGAGGTTCATCTTTCATCTGGAAATGCCTTTGATCACGTGGTGACCTCATTTATCCCACTTGCTTTTTTTAAAGGCAAAACCAAACGACTGACTGAATGACAGTAAATTGGGGCAGCTCATCTCAGGAGGGTGAAGGAGGATCTGCAATGGGATTTGTTCTCTTTTCTCAGCCCATCCCAGGACCCCAAGAACACTTTTTCAGGGGGACAGGCAGTGTGGGGACCCTGCCATACACAGGGACCTGCCCAAAGTGCTGCCTGAGTGTGAGGACACACGCACTGAGTGCTGGGATAGGCCCCACATCCTCCAGCCCCAACACAGCCCAGGACAACCCTGGTGGGCTCTGCTGTGGTCCTGTCTGGCAGGTTCCTGGGTCCTGCAGCCCTCCCTGTGCTGCAGGTGGGTGTATGGCCATTGGTGATCTGCTCTCCTGCATCCTCCAGAGGCCAGGACACCCACAAACCAACACCAAGGGATGGACCCTGGCCCAGCTGGTCCCAGAGGGGCCCAGGGCACAGCCACGGGGTGCTGTGGGTGCTCCTGTGAGATGCTGAGGGCCCACAGTGACTGTTAGAGGAAGGAAGGACTGCTCTAACCTCCAGGATCTTAGCCAGCTTCTTGCTGCTTTTGAGCTCGAGAGAGGCCTTGCAGATGCACTCATAGCTGGCTTTGATCTCCTCAGTCTTCTCCTGCAGGGTGGTCTTGAAGTGAAGGCTGCGCAGGCGGATCTTGTACTCGGGCACTGACAGCATCTGGGGGCAAAAGGAGCAGAAAGGGACTGTCCCCGTTAGCCACAATCCCTCCTGTAGGGTGGTTTTCCTGGCTTATTGCCCTGTACATGGAAGCAGGATGCACTTGCTTAGCACAGGTGACACGTGGAGCAGCTGGGTCGGGATGGGGAGTTTCACACCAACACCCACAAGTAACTTCGTCAATAGAAAGTGTCAGAGTTGGGCAAAGCCACTCTCACCATGGAACAAACACAGTGGTACTCTTAGTTCTAAACCAGCCACCATGGGAGCTGCCAGAGCCCTCAGGCATCATCCTGAGCATTGCTCACCTGCATCCCAGTGACCAGTGCCACCAGCTCCTCCCAGTGTGTGAGCAGCCCCTGCTGACAGGGGACACAGCACACGCAGACCCCTCCTCCCCTCCCAGAGCACGTCCCTGCCCGCAGGTACCTGCAGCACAAACTGGTCAGGCTCGCTCAGCTTGCCAGGGTTCTCCTTGTAGCTCTGGAAGCGCTGCACCTCCTCCCCGTCCGGGGCGTAGAGCAGGAGCTGCTTGATGTGGGAGGGCTCCAGGCGATCCGTCTCCATTGTCATGAGGATCTGACGCAGCTCGATGTGCGACAGCTTGAGGTGGGCTATGAGGATGGCTGGGGGGAAGGGAGGCACGTCACTCGGGAGGGGAGGAGGACAGGACCCTGTGCCAGCGTCGGGACAGGGACGGGAGGTGAAGCTCAGTCTCTCCACAGTGTGAGAGTGGTGGCCTTTTCCATGTGTCCATGTGGAGAGGAAGGGCTTTCTGCTCCCCACAGCCCTGCAGAGGCTGCATGGGGACCCCAAGAGTCACTCTGGTCCAGGGCACTGCATCACATCATGGACATCACCCACACATCAGGGAGGGCTGCGCTGGAAACGACCCCCACTCCCACATTCCCCGCAGCCAAGGCAACAGGGAATCAGGGTCTTGTAGGATCCCACCAAGCCCTCACACCCTTCTTCCTCCCAGAAGCACCTCCTGGACAAGCAGAACTGCCCCTTCACTGACCCATTTCACCCCACGGGGCCATGCGAGCTCTGTCCCTCTCCCTCCCCAGGCCACTGAGTCATATCCCATCACCATCCTTTCCCAAAAGTTGCCTTCTTCTCCCTGAGTGGGGCTGAACCCAGTCTGGAGGGGCTCTAGGCTGCAGGAAAAGTCCATCCAGCCAAGCTGTGCTCATGGGGTTGTGCCCATGGGAGTGTGCCCATGGGAGTGTGCTCATGTAGCACTTCCCTTTACCTTTCCAGTTCTCCACCTCCCTGTGGGCCTGTTTTGGGGGTACCTTCTCCCTGAAGTTTACTTACATGTGTTGTAGGCCTTTTTGTGGGACAAAATTTCAACCACGTCTTTCTTTTTAAAGTTTTCAGGCATGAGAGTTGGCTCTGGAAGAGAAACTGAAAGATTTAATCACAGGTAAGGACAGGCCCAGTCGGCTCCAGGAGGGAGAAAACTGTCCTGAAAACAGTGAAACCATGAATGACAGAGGAGAATTGATGCTTTGCACACAGCAATGTCTCTGGAATCCTTGAATTCTGTGATTCAAAGATCTCCTCAATGGAGGACTCAGTTGGAGCTGAAAAAGGTAAAACAAGAGGTGAAACACACAGAAAATCCCAGATTGCTCCGAAACATCCCAAAAAAGGTGTCCCCTGGGAAGAATCCCATTTCATCCCACCTCCACTGCCAGCTGGACACTGTGTCAGACATCCCACTGGCATTTTATCCCACCACCACTCTGCACCTCCAGCCTGGAACCCCAGCCCAGACCCCCTCCCTGGATTTGTGGCATCCAGGAACTCCAGTGGATGGGAGATCCCAGTTGGTGGGGCTGCAGGAAATCCCAATTCAAGAGCTATGAGGGGCTGCACAGACAGGGAGCTCCAGGTAGCTCTTGGGGAAAATCAACATATTATATTTGTAATTTATAAAATTACATATTATATGTAAAAAGAAAAAAGCTGCTTGCAATGATCTCTATGGACACAGGAATATTTTCATGGCTTCTTCAGCATTGTCAGAGTTCTCAAAGCACCAGAGCTGCATTTGGTGAAACTCTCCAGCTGAGTTTCTCTGCCCAGTGAAACGCAGAGAGAAAACAGATCATGGCAGCAAAGACAATTAAGGGAGATAGTGAAACCATCTGCACCTTAATGATCTGCTGTGCCACCAGCCACAAAATCCCAAATATGAACAAATTCATGCCACAGGTGATATCACAGTAAAATTACTGCCTTGCTGCCCACCAAGTCCCAGTTCCTCCCAGCTCCCCAGTCTCTGCCGGTGCCAGGACCTATTTTGGGGCTCAAGTACTTACTTGTGGGCTTCTGTGTCCCGAAGTGCAGCTCCAGGTCAAGGTATTTGACCATATCACTGAGCTTGTCATAATCCGAGTCCTCCCCGAGCTGTAGGAGGAGGAAGGGTCAGGAGCAGTGCTGGCACAGGGGACACCCCAGCAGTGCCCACCTGTGCTGGGCACATTCCCTGTCCCCTACGTCCCCAGAAGGAGCCAGGACAGGGTGGTGGCACCATCCTGTGATGGGACACTTGGCCACTGCTCCACAGATTCACTCAGTTCCTGACACAGCTGAAATCCTACAGAGCACCTCTGCCTTCACTTGCTACTTGGGCACAATTCCTTTACCAAACGATAAAATGGGAAGTCCAGAAACTTCAGGAACTTTTTACATTAAAAAAAAAAAACCACCGTAAAGAAGGATCTTCCTTTCTGGAGTGCTGGGGAGGGGGACCTGCAGGATTTCAAGTGCTTGTGAGGTGGGACTGTGGGACTGGAAGGTGATCCCACAGCTCCCCTCTCTGCTCATGGCACGCAGAATGTGGCATGTCCTGAACATCAGGAGAGACACAATGGCTGAGAGTTAAACCCCAGGGAGGCCAGTTCTCCCTACAGGGATTGGATCCACCTCCAGATTTCTGCACCATTTCAGGTCCACGATGTCAAAGGATTATCATGTCTAGTCTCACCCCTTGTCTCTGCTTTCCCCCTCCAGTGCTCTCCCATCACTGCTCCAACCATCCTCATCACTAATAAACCTCCCACAGCTGCAGAACACATCTGGAGGCAGCTCCTGACTGTGCCAACGCCCAACCAAGTGCTCCCCAGGACACTGTAGCCAAAACCATAATCTCAGAGGCTTTCCAGAGCTTCTCCCCATCCCATCACCTTGTCCAAACAACTGAAAGGATGAAAAGAAGACCTGCACAGTCTCGGCACAGGTGACTGCTCCCCAGAGAACGGTTGGGATCCCCACCCCAGCCCTGCTCCCAGGCCATACCTGTCCCCAGATGGTCCCTTCCGAGTTCTCCACCTGCTCCCAGCGCAGCCTCTTGACACTCATGTGGTTGGACTCACTCCTGCGGTGCAGCAGCCCCCGGTGCAGGGGGGGGGCACAGGGCACGGGGGGTGNTGGGGGCGGTCTGGGGGTCGTGGAACTGCAGGGGGGGTGGTGGTGGTGGTGGGCTGAGTGGTGGTGGGGGGATGTGGTCTGAGAGCGTGGAGTAGGTCAGGGAGCTGCCCTCGTCACTGCTGCTGATGTACTCGCTGCTGCTGACGTCGTTGGTGACATAGCTGCCCTGGTCGTCCTGGAAACTCATCTGGGGGAGGGAGGGAGGAGAGGGTGAAGGTGGCACCTCACCCACCATCATCCATCCATCCATCCATCCATCCATCCATCCATCCATCCATCCATCCATCCATCCATCCATCCTGCCCCCTCCACCACCTGCAGAGCCCCAGGACGTGTCCCCAGAAGCTGTACACGGACAACTCCAAAGGCTGTGCACTGAGCTCCCTCACCTCCTCGTAGTCATTCTCCGGGGTAAGAAAATCATCCACAATGGTGACCCTGTGTCCCAGCTGCTCACTGAGGGCATCCAGGAACCGATCGGTGTCGCGGCTGCGGGGCGGCCTGGAGAAGGTGAAGAGCTTCTTCCGCCGCGACAGAGGGCTGAGCGAATAGTGGCGGTGCTTGGGGGACGGGGCTGGGCTGCTGTCGAGGCTCACGTAGGGGTTGGACTCGGTGCTGCACGGGGAGGCCACGCTGCTGTGCAGGCGGTAGTAGCACTGTTGGGAGGCCGGGGGTTCGCTCGGCCACGACAGCCCCATCCCCGACTTGCGAGAACCTGCGGGAGAGAGCAGAGGGGGGTTGGCAATGCGGGGTCCTGCAGCCCCCACCCACGGGCTGCAACGAGCCCCAGCACTGCACGGAGTCTGCCGGGAGGTAACGGTGCAGTCTGGGGAGAGGAGAGGGAGACGGAGAGGGAGAAAAGTTCTCCCCGGACAGTGCCTGTGCTGCACAGCAGCGCTCTGACCCCACACACTCCGGTGCCCTCTTACAGCTCCAGCTCTGCAGGAGCCATCACTGGGCTCTCATGTGCCATTGTCACTGCTCCGTTACAGAATGGCACCAAGAAGAAGTTGAGTTCTCCTCCACCTCCTGGCCACCACCACCGCCCCAGCCTCCCCCGAGCAGGCGAAGGTACCTGCAGCGTGTGCCCGCTCCGGGGCCGGGGGCGATGTCCTGTGCAGGGCAGCGTTTCCCACCTTGCCAGCAAAGCTGCCTATCAGGCGGTTTTCCAGTTCTGCGTAGACAGCCGACATCTGGGAAAAGGGCAAAGAGCTGCTGCCATGCCCTTGTGGAGCCCCAGAGACCTGCAGTGTCCTGAGGACAGGACAGACCCCACAGACCCACCAGCCTCCATCTCTTAATTTGTAAAGGCGGGGGCGGGTATCGCCCCCGTCTGGGCTACTCTGGCTTTTCTGAATGCCCTCACTGTTAATTGTCTGTTAATAACACAGATACCAGCCTCATTAAAGTCTAATTGCGCAGGGAAGTGACCTCAGAGATGGGCTCTGAGGCAGAGACACTCAATTACTGGCAGGTATGTGCACACAGACACATCCTACCCCCTTCCCTTCCTTCTCCTTCCTGTATAACAGGAAAGGAATCAAACTGCCAACCCTCCCTGTGGACACAATGTCCCACACAGAGGTGCCCCCCCCCTTCCCAGTCACACCATTTTGGGATTGGGGGTCTCTGGCAGGGATGTGCCATCTCCAGCCTGTCTCTCTCCAGGGATCAAGCGAACTGGGACCTCCACGGTGTCACTGCCTGGAGAAGGAAGAGACAAACCAGTCACTGCCTGTGTCCCCAGTGCCTGACGGCCCTAACCCATCAAAGTCCCTGTCTCCTGCTGAGACCCAGAGTGACCTCCCTGCCCCAGCTCCCGGGTCTGGGGGTCCTGAGGGACCTGCACAGGGGGCTGCAAGGTCAGCACAACAGTTCCAGACTGCTCTGCTCTTCCCTCGGGGCAGCTGAGGACAGGGCTGCTCCCCACAGCTGGCGAACATCTGCCCAGCCAAGCAGCTTCCCTCCAGCACACACAGCTGTCGGCTGCTCTCCGTGCTCTAATCCTGACCAGAAATGCTCCTTGGAGACAGGCTAGAGGATCTTCCCCTGGGAAATGTCTCAGATCCCCTGACAGCTGAGGAACACCACACGCCTGGGAGGTCCTGGTGGAGACGTTGTGGTCAGAAGTCACAACTGCAGGTCAAGTGCCCTTTGCAATCAGCCAAGAGCAAGGGGAATGGGCAGGATGCTGTGCCCTCTGAAGGGAGGGAGGGTTTGTGCTGTGAATGTGGTTCATCAGGAGTCTCAAAGTGGCCCTGAACCATGATCTCCTTCATCACACGGGTTTCACAAATGCTATTTTCCCTGTGAATTTGATGGGGTCCAAGAATATTCACAAGGAAGCTACAAACTGTGTCCCACAGAACTGAGGGCTCAGAGCAGCAGGACCAGTTCACATCTGAGCAACAGAAGAGGTTGAAAAAATATTCCTCCCCAGCCCAAGCAGCATTTTATAGAATTGATTATTCCAACTGTTTCTGGAGACATGGATTTCCAGTCACTGCCTCTGTGCTGACCTCCACCTTTTCTTCCATTTTTTCCCCACTGTTTATGCTTAGGAATAGTTCAGGATTTTGGGTTGGGACAGAGCAGGAGGACACTGCAGGTACAACCCCCAGGTACCAGAGCATCCTCCCCACGCCCCTGCTCACCCACCTGCTGCCCCCCCTTCCTCAGGGCGGGGGGTTCGGAGGCTGCCCCGGCACAGGGAGGCCCCTCGGATGGAGCTGCGGTACCGATCCTCCACTTCTGCCTCAGCTACAGCAAAGAGAGGCTCTGTAAGGCCTGGCCAGACTCCACAGCTCCCCTGTCCCTCCACACCATGGCTCAGGGCTCCCCTAGACCCATGGGACTGGGGTCTGCCATCCCCAGGGTAACCACTTCCTCCATCCTACCCCATCCCCAGGGAGCTGAGCAGGTTTCAGACGCTCCTGCCAGCACAGGGCAGGGATGGATGCCCAGAGATGGGACATCCAATCACTTTTTCCAGCAGGATTGGCATCCACCAGCTCACGGGGCACAAAAAATGCCAGCCCTGGGCTGCGCTGGTGCCAGCAAACCCCTTCCTGCCCTCATGGGACAAGAGGGAAGAGGGGCCAGCACAGAAATGCTGCCTGGAAGAGGCACATTGTCCATGTGCAGTTCAGTGTGGCAGCTTGGAGAGGCTTGCAGGAGGATGGAGGTACTGGAGCATCTCCAAGGTAACCAACAGACCAGGGCTTGGACAGCCTGACAGACATCAGAGATGCCAGAGTTTGGGAGCCCAGGTGAAGGAACAGCCCAAATTCAGAGATCTCTGGCATTGCACTTCCAGGAGAGACATACAGAATGGACCAGAACAACCAGAACTTCTCATGGTCAGGGACTGGCCCATTCACCTGAGACACTGAGAGGAGCCAGGGACCAGCCTGGAATAACAGCCTGAAGCATCCTTGCACAGGGAGATTTGCTCCCGTGCTTCCTTCCTCTCTTGGCTGCAGGTACCTGCTCTGTAATCCTGAAATACAGCTGCAAACTTCTTAGTTTATATGCTCATTATAGGGCATAAATTCCTGGGAATCTACAGCCCATCAGACAGGCTGGGCCATGACTCTGCACACACAAAGCAGTGGTGACTGAGGGTGCAAATCCAGTGTGTGTGGAGCACAGGATTCCATGCACAGCAGGCAGCGTTTGCACCAGCACTTGGAACTGTTTCTGTTTTCTGCTAAAATAACTGTGTTCCTCCAAAAGCCTCTCTTCAAGCAACACCTTTTTTACCTTTGCTGAGTCTAAAATAAACACATCAATGTAAATAGCTGAGAATAGAAAAATTTGGAAGCAATTAATGGCCTGAATGTACAGATTAAGATATTTCACTCCAAATTTGCCCTCAGCAAACAAACCACTGCTGGGTTTTTTACTGCCACAGAACCAAGTGATGGTGAGAGGACAGAGAGACCAGGGAGAAGGGGGATCACCAGCTGCCCTCCATGTCTTTTTGGGACAGCACCACACTCCCTACCTCTCCAACCTGTGTGACTGTCTGTGTGGCTCCTGGGGACATCCCAAGGGACACTGTGTCACTGCTTATTTTACCTGAACACTGCCCCTAAACCAGATATTCCCTTCCTGGACTTCCTCACCTGAACAGCTTTCAAAGGCCTTGGCTCCCAGACACCCTCTCACTCTCTCCTCTCAAGGCAGAGTTTCAATCCAACACTACAAGACTCCCAGAGCAATGGACCCTGAGGGACACAGCGTGTCCATCTCGGAGCACGGGGACTTTCCTCTCACCTGCCAAGGACTTGTACCCAAGAAACCTGTCAATCTTTTGCTGGCAGTGCTCCTGCTCCTCGTACGTCAGCAGCTGGTAGATAAACTGCCAGATGACTTGCTTGGCTGGTGTGTCCAGCACCGGGTACACATCCACAATGAGAGTGTCAATATTCCTGCAGAATGGGAAAGAGAGGACTGGGCAGTGCACATCCCTCTGGCACATCCCTCCGGCACTTCCCACAGCTCTGGTGCTTCCCAGCCAGCCTCCACTGGGATCCTGGCTGCTGGCATTGCCTCGGAGGCTTTGGTGTGAACGGATATTTCACAGCAGAGGTGCTGGGATAAAAAGCCCTGTGTATGTGGCACTTGGGGACATGGGTGAGTGGTTGGACTCCATGGTCTCAGAGAGATTTTCCAGCCTAAAGGATTCTGTGGTTCTATGAGTAAGAGGGGTGAGGAAGCACCAGAAAGCAGAGAGAAACTCTGGAAAGATGTAGGGTTTAGGCAGTGGCACATTAGCAGGCTGAGGAAGAAATGCACTGAGGAGGGTGGCTGGGCTGGCAGCCTCCCAGGGCTGGAGGTTCCATCTAGTTTTGGCTCTGTGGTGTGTAGAGATGGAGAAAGGGCTGGTTTGGAATAGCAGGGCTGAGCACCTGATCCAGTGAGGAGGATAGAACTGCCTGCAACAGGAAGGAATTGTTCCCTGTGAGAGTGGGGAGGCTCTGGCACAGGTTGCCCAGAGAAACTGTGGCTGCCCCATCCCTGGAAGTGTCCAAGGCCAGGTTGGAGCGACCTGGGATAGTGGAAGGTGTCCCTGCCCATGGCAGGGGGTTGGAACTTCATGGGTGTTAAGGTCCCTTCCAAACCAAATAATTCCATGATTTTATGATAGCTCCCAGTAAAACTCTGCTGGAAGACCAAGCAAGGTCAGGAAAGGAGGTCACTATGGAAAATCTGGAGTGTGCCAGGGGATCAGTTTGGATCCCTGCAGCAGGACAGAGGGCATGTGCTCCATGGCAGGACAGAAATTCTGCCAGCCACAGCCATTTCTGTGCTGCCACCAAGGCAATTCTGTAGCCAAAATGCTGAGAAGAGTGAGAAGACAAGGATGGAACACAGAGAGAGATATGGAAAGAGGTGGAACAGGATTTGTGGCTGCCAGGGACAGCCAGGGAGCAAGAGAACCTGCGCTGGGGGATCAAATGAACCTCAAGAGCTGAAGGTTCTGCCCCACCCTCAGGCAGGACACCTGGACAGAGATGGGATTGTGCCCTGTGGACACACACAGGGAACACCCAAAGAGCCCAGGGACAGCAGGGCTGGGTGTGACAGCCTTCCAGCCCAACTCTGCCTCTGCTGGGCACCAGCTCTGGTACAGGCACTGCTACCAGGGCAGGCACCAGGTCAGGAGGAGTGGAGCTGCCGTAGAGTTACCGGTGTTGGAAGAAGCCTTCCAGAGCCTTGCAGATGGTGTAACGCTCAGGAGGGGTCAGAAGGTGCTCCAGCTGCTGGGTGAAGGTCCTTCCTTGAATCTTGATGCTAGAGGGGAGAATCTCTGCAACCCACTGCAGGGAGGTGAGGGCGGAGGAGCTGCTCAGGGACTCAGTAGAGTCAGAGTCTGCAAAAAAAATATTCCATCTTTTCTTGGTTTCTTTTGAGGTCAGTGGAGCAGTCTGAGTGCCACCAGCTCTGTACTCTGAAGTAGGTCAGGTTGGACGGGGTTTGGAACAAGCTGGCCTGGTGGAAGGTGTCCCTGCCTGTGGCAATGGGGTGGAGTGAGATCATCCTTAAGGTCCCTTCCAATCCAAACCAGTCTGAGATTCTATGATTCTATGAGCTGCTGGGTTTTCTTTCTAGCATACATGCAAATGAGTTGGCATCCCAGGGCTTCTAATGTGGTAGTAAGGGGAGTCCATTGTTGCTCCAGAGGGAAGAGCCAGTCCCTAATTCCTGGGTCTAGGCATTGTGAAGTAGCACCCCAATAACACACTGACCCTGCTGCCTCCACAGCACTTTAGAACAGCGCTGTGCCCTGGGCTGGGGTCCTGCTGTCCCCACCCCACTGCCCCAGACACCCTCAGCTCCCCCAACTCCTCACCAGCAGGGAGGTAAATTATTGATCCCAGCAGCAGGATAACTATCCTGCATGGCACAGTCCATCCACACCCGTGGGATGGTGCAGCCACCATGGATGCACAGGGTTGGGTTACTGTGGCCAAGTACACGGCACATATTGACAGAAAGGACACTGGCAAGGGACACCAAGGACAATCACACAGCAGAATGAGCCCTCCTGGAGACCAGCCAAGCCTGAGATCCAGCCTGATCCCAGAACACAAGCAGCCACATGCCTCAGGGAGAGAAGCATCCCTCCAGGCAGCGCCTTAAACCTGCTGAGCCTATGGAGGTGCTCAGCAATTCCCTCCTACACCAAGAATTCAGGAGCTGACGTGGGATTTCTCTCGCTCCAGACCCTCATCCCTACTCTTACCGTTGGAGATGTTGACAATTCCCTCTTCCACCACCAAGGTGGGCATTGCCCCACTGCCCTGCAGCATTGACACCACCTTGTCATGGGAGCAGTTCCTGTGGGTACAGGAGAGACAAGTCAGAGCTCCTTGTCCCTGTGGGCTGCACTGTGGGCAGCAGCTCCCAGGAGAGCAGCAGGGAGATGGAGCTTTCAGCTGCCTTCATTTATCTTGGAAAAACCTCCTTCTACTGCTCAGAGCCAGGTGGGTTTGGGCCCTGATGTGATTGCCCTCCATTCTCTCAGTTTTTTCTTGCTGCACAGAGAAGAGACTCTCCAAGGGAGAGCCTGGATCATGTCCCATGAGTGGGCTCTCTGCTTTACCTGCCCCAAGGAATAACCACGGGGTCCCTGCAGGCACCCTGTGCAGCTCATGGCACATGAAGCCAGTGTTAAGCTCAGACCCAGAAAATGAATTTTCCCTTAAATGGCACAGTGCTGCAGGTCTCTCCTTGCCTGTCCTAATTCTGCATAAAAAGAAAATGCAAGGTGAATATAAAGTGTAATTTTGTAGGCAAAAAAATCCTGGGATGTCCTTGGAGAAGGGTATGGGCCAGGCTGGGATAAGGTCTGCCAAAACACAGCTCAGAGGACAATCCTCAACCCATCTCCTCTATTTTCTGGCAATGCTGCATCAGCCAACAGTTTGCTGGATCAGCTGAAATGTGAGAACCTGAGCCCTGATAGAAGCAGCATCAGATGTTTAACCTTTAAATATTCATCACTCTCTCTTATCCTGTAGCCTCCTCTCACCCTTTGCTCTTCGTTTTTGTGTGGAAAGACCAACCAAGGACACAGAGGCTGCTGCTCTGAGCTGGTGAGGGGCATGTGCATTTCTGGTTCCACTGCTTTGGTGCACAAATAATATACAGAGGAACTCACTTCTGGGTGGAAATGTGAGTCCCATGTGGCTTTAAGCTTATGATCCCATTCTGGGAGTGATTCATGGGCTGGATGGTGCTCTGCTGCTTCCAAAAGCAGAACCCTGGGTGTTTAACATAACTCAGAGTGGCTCCAGTCGGGCTCTGGGGGTGGGCTGCAGTCAGGACCCTGGTTGTATAGATTGTCCTGCATTTTGTATCATCATTTGCACTGAGAAACCAGAGGAGGAACAGGGATGGAGAGAAATATTGCTCATAGAGCCAGATTTTGTACAAGAATATTAAATGAGATGTCCCCACAGGGCAAACCCACTGCCTCTCCAGGACCAGCAGCTCTCATTTCCCTGGTGCAAGAGGGACCACATGTGTGCTCGGCCCCTGCACACCAGCACAGGGGGCCTGCAGAGCTCTCACCTCATGTCCAGGCCGTTCAGGAACAGGATCCTGTCTCCAGCTTTGAGAGCAGCCTTCTCCGCCGGGCTCCCTAAACACACATGGACAGGGGGGGCTTCAGCTGCTGCCACCTCCCTGCTGGGCTGGGGTCTGAGCTGCCCAGCCATGCCCAGGGACACCCCACACAAGGCACCCACTGCTGCTGGGGGGGCTGAGACTGTTCACCCAGCTGAATGCCAGCACCCAGCCTGCACTGGGAACACTGGTGTTATCTCAGGGTGTTCACTGAACACACATTTTCCATCTTTCAAAACAGGGAGTGCACGAAGCCAACTTGAATCGTACCAAAGATGCTCATTATTCCACTGGGAAAACTCCATCACTGAGCCTTGGAAAAGTGCCTTTTACTTTTTTCTAGGAAACAGCACTTAATATTTCAAGTTCAGACCAGAATCAATAAGTGACTTTGAGCCTCATGGCTGGATTTGTTCTTACCTGGCAGGACAGACTCGATCCACACTGGGGCATGGCCACGGAGTGTGAAGCCAAAACTCCTGTTGCCTTTATAAACTCGCACAGTTCTGCAGGTTTAAAAAACAAATGGGACATCAGAGTCCAAGATTTGGCCCTTTTTTCCTTCCCTGGCTCCTCCATAACCCTGTTAGCCCAGGTGTCTCCTGAATGCTCAAGTCCCCAGTGCTCCCAGTGTCCCCACAAGGTCCCCTTTGATACCAAAGTAACTTTCAAATATGATTTTAAAGTGGAACATGGGCTAAATATATATATTTAAATTATATATATATTTTATATATAATATAAAATCATCTAATTTCAACCACTCATGGCAGGGGAGTAGGGACTGGTTGATCTTTTNCACTCATGGCAGGGAAGTGAGACTGGTTGATCTTTTAGGTCCCTTCCAACCCAAACCAGTCTGTGTTTCAATGATTACAAAGAATTAGAGAGACAATGTGGTTTAGGGAGCAAAAGTCTCGTAGGCTGATGAGAAAGAAATTAAATTCCTCTAGGAAATTTTGGAAGGCATTAGAAAATCTCCCTGCCAGGAGGCTGATTGGAGCTGGGAATTTTTCCTGCCAGGAGCTGGGGGAAGGCAGCATTACTGAGATCATTTACAACCAACAAGATCCTGTTCTGGCAGGGAGGGAAACTGCTGGAAGTGTATTTTGGACAGGTCACACCAGAAATTATCCTGACAGGGAGATGGGCTGGAGCTGAACATCCTGGATTCCCCAAATCCTGCTCTCCTGTGGGTGAAATGGAGCTGGGATTGGAGCAGGAGCTAGAGCCAGGGCTCTGTGCCCTCCAAGGCTGCTGAGGTCTGGCCATATGGGCCCGGGAAGTGGGTTAATCCCTTTGCTCCAGGGATTGTCCGTCCTTCCTCCCACAGCCTCACACTCAGACACCTGCTGGGGCAGCCCAGGACCAGACACAGAATCATAAAATCATGGAATCATTAAGGTTGGAAAAGATCCTTTAAGATTATCTAATCCAGCTGTCAACCCAGCACCACTCACCACCATTAAACCACGTCCTCAAATGCTACATCCACGTATGTTTTGAACACTTCCACTGCCCTGGGCAGCCCGTGCTGGGGCTGGACAGCCCTTTCTGGGACTAAATCTTCCCTAATAACCAATTCAAACCTTCCCTGGTGCAACTTGAGACCATTTTCCTCTCATCCTGTCACTTGTTACCTTGGAAAAGAGACTGATCCCCTCCTGGTTNCTCATTATTCCACTGGGAAAACTCCATCACTGAACCTTGGAAAAGTGCCTTCTACTTTTTTCTAGGAAACAGCACTTAATATTTCAAGTTCAGACCAGAATCAATAAGTGACTTTGAGCCTCATGGCTGGATTTGTTCTTACCTGGCAGGACAGACTCGATCCACACTGGGGCATGGCCACGGAGTGTGAAGCCAAAACTCCTGTTGCCTTTATAAACTCGCACAGTTCTGCAGGTTTAAAAAACAAATGGGACATCAGAGTCCAAGATTTGGCCCTTTTTTCCTTCCCTGGCTCCTCCATAACCCTGTTAGCCCAGGTGTCTCCTGAGTGCTCAAGTCCCCAGTGCTCCCAGTGTCCCCACAAGGTCCCCTTTGATACCAAAGTAACTTTCAAATATGATTTTAAAGTGGAACATGGGCTAAATATATATATTTAAATTATATATATATTTTATATATAATATAAAATCGTCTAATTTCAACCACTCATGGCAGGGAAGTGAGACTGGTTGATCTTTTAGGTCCCTTCCAACCCAAACCAGTCTGTGTTTCAATGATTACAAAGAATTAGAGAGACAATGTGGTTTAGGGAGCAAAAGTCTCGTAGGCTGATGAGAAAGAAATTAAATTCCTCTAGGAAATTTTGGAAGGCATTAGAAAATCTCCCTGCCAGGAGGCTGATTGGAGCTGGGAATTTTTCCTGCCAGGAGCTGGGGGAAGGCAGCATTACTGAGATCATTTACAACCAACAAGATCCTGTTCTGGCAGGGAGGGAAACTGCTGGAAGTGTATTTTGGACAGGTCACACCAGAAATTATCCTGACAGGGAGATGGGCTGGAGCTGAACATCCTGGATTCCCCAAATCCTGCTCTCCTGTGGGTGAAATGGAGCTGGGATTGGAGCAGGAGCTAGAGCCAGGGCTCTGTGCCCTCCAAGGCTGCTGAGGTCTGGCCATATGGGCCCGGGAAGTGGGTTAATCCCTTTGCTCCAGGGATTGTCCGTCCTTCCTCCCACAGCCTCACACTCAGACACCTGCTGGGGCAGCCCAGGACCAGACACAGAATCATAAAATCATGGAATCATTAAGGTTGGAAAAGATCCTTTAAGATTATCTAATCCAGCTGTCAACCCAGCACCACTCACCACCATTAAACCACGTCCTCAAATGCTACATCCACGTATGTTTTGAACACTTCCACTGCCCTGGGCAGCCCGTGCTGGGGCTGGACAGCCCTTTCTGGGACTAAATCTTCCCTAATAACCAATTCAAACCTTCCCTGGTGCAACTTGAGACCATTTTCCTCTCATCCTGTCACTTGTTACCTTGGAAAAGAGACTGATCCCCTCCTGGTTCCAAGTTCCTTTCAGCCTGTTCTGTGGCCAGGTCCCCTGCATCCCACTGGCACAGCTGGACACCCTGCATCCCTCTGACACAGCTGGGTCCCCTGCATCCCTCTGGCACAGCTGGACACCCTGCATCCCTCTGACACAGCTGGGTCCCCTGCATCCCTCTGGCACAGCTGGACACCCTGCATCCCATCCAGAAAGGAGCCGACATCCCCTCTCAGTCTCCTAGTCCCACCTCAGCTCCTCGCGTGGCTCATCCCAGCCAGCCCTGCAACAGCGAGGGGACACAAAGGGTCCCCAGCGCTGGGACAAGTGGCACAAACCTGCCCAGCCCTCAAGGGGGAGAGGTGTTTGTTCATCCCAGGATTCATCCCCTTTCTTTGTGCCCCTCCCTTTCCTTGCCATCCCACCCCGCCCCATGCCACCATCCACACCAAGCCGGTCGCTGCTGCCAGGAACTCGGGGGCATCCAGGAGCGGTGTTACCTGCGGGCAGCCCCCGAGGCCACATTGCTGGTGATGAGCGAGGTGCTCTTGCGCAGGCTCTTGCTGAGCTCCTCGTGGCTGCGGGGCACGGAGCTGGCGCGGGTGGACACCAGGAGCCGCTCCTGGTGGTCCTCGCTGCGGCTGCGGCGCAGGCGGTTGCTGTGCTGCTCGCTCTTGGAGCGGCACAACTTGCTGATCAGGCTCTGGGACACCACCTCGTCAAAGCGCTGCCGGTGCTTCTTGGGGATAAAAATCCTGGGAATGAGGCAAGGGAAGAGTGAGGAGCATAGGCACAGAGACCTGGACTCGGCCATCCCCACACAGGAAAGACCAGAACCCCTTGTGTGTTGTCGGCCTCAGTCCTCCCAGAGCTGTAAGTGGCAGGACTGGGGACACCAGGGACACCAGCTGCACCTTTCCCCCATCCCATGTACAGCTCCATTGGAGCAATGATGTCAGACCTCTCCTCCAGACCCGCTTCTTCCCCACCACATTCAGTACGTTCAAGTCCCCACAAATGTTGCTCCCCATCTCTCTGCTAGAGATGTTGCTCTAGACTCTCTGCTAGAAGCCCTGGATTCTGCTCTCCTGGGCTGCAGCCTTGAACTTTCCCACATTCCAGCTCCCTCCACAGCCAGGCAGGAACCCCGTGCCTCTTGGGAGATGTTGGTCCTGCAGGGACAGGCACGGTGATGCTGCAGGCAAGGGGAGACTGCTGGGAACTCACTCTGATTCAGGTCACCTCCTCTCGGCCTGGCAGGAACAGCCAAGTGGCCTTTGTGCCCCTACAGGGACCCCCAGGACCCTCAGGGGATGCACAGGGAGTGCAAAGAAGGATCCCAGGATCAGCACTGCTCCCACCTCAGCTGGAGTGAACCCCATAACGCCAGGAGACACTTTACCTTTTCCTTCTGCCATCACAACAGCAAGTTGCTGACACCTGCTCACCTACCCCTGCCCTCTACTTGCACATTTAGGGGCGTCTGGAGGAGCCATTATCTCCGAGTGTTTCTATAGCAACCCCTCCCCGCACCTCGCGGCTGCCGAGCTGGTTAGACAAAACCACCCTGCGAGGTTCATTAGTGCTCTCACCTCAAGCTCCCTGTGTTATCACAGCCTCTCTGGGGTGTGAGCACACTCCTGACTGCCTGGGGACCACGTCTCCCACAGGAGCAGGAACTGGGCCAAACTGGGTCAGAGGACCCAGAAGAACCTGTCCCGAGGGGCTGCACCAGTGGGACCCAGCTGGAGAGACCGGGGCTGGTGGGGGGAACCCCTGAGGCTCCCTTGGGCAGCTTCACCAAGGGAACACAAAAACCTGGGTGAAGCCAGAGGAGAAGGAAGGAGAGGTTTCAGCTCCCAAATCTACCAGAACCAGGACATCTTTATTTTCCCACAACAAAAGACAGAACTCAAAACAAGAGCTGCTGCAGGAGAAGACAGATCACAAGCCACCTGAGGCTGGCAGATGCTCATGCAGCGCATTTGGTGACAATTTAAAATAAGTAACACATTGGTGCAATTCCCAGGAAATTTGTGATTAAGCAGCAACTAGAAAAGACTAAAATTGTGCTAATAAATAGTTCACCCAGCTGTGAGCTGTGGGATGGGGCAGTCAGAGTCCTGGGGCAGGGCGTGGTCCCCCACACCTCTGCCCCAGGGTGGAGTGCCCACAAAGGCAAAGTCTGGGTTCCTCACTGGCACAATGAGCACATCCAATTTAACTGGCCAAATTAAATTGGCCCTGCTCGTTCCAGCAGAGCTGTCCCACTTTGCACCAACCCCTGCTTCTGCCAGACACCAGGACTGAGGGGCACAACTCCCTCCCTGGGCCCGGGGACAGGACTGACTGTGCTAGAAGTACAACGCTGCCTCAGCACGGAGAGAGCTGATGACTGCTACAAATAATCCCATGAAAGCACACAAAATAGTTCCTTTCTGCAAAACCTGGGTGGCCTCATGCCGCAGTGCTGCTCAGGGGTCCCCAATTTCCCTGGTGCCCTGCCATTCAGTGGCTGCCAACTCCTAAAACATGTGTGCCCGGATCTGGTCCTTGATGAGGGACCAGGCAGCACATGGAGGTCATTAGCATGGGTGCCTCAGTTCCATGATAGCACCCATGCAGCACATGCTGGCACCAGCATTGGCACTGGCACAGGCACCGGTACCAGCCCAAGGCAGATGGTGCCTGTAGTTTTGCAGGATCCTGCTATCCCGTGAGATAAACCTGGCTTTTCCCATCAGCATGGCACCAAGGAGCAGAACCCAGCTGGGATTTCCCTCTCCCAGCAAATCCCACCAGGATTCACGGAGCAGGGATGTGCCCATCCCATTTGCAGAGGTCAGCCTGGGGGCAGCGGCAGAGCCTTCAGCTTCCTGTTCCTCCTCCTCAGACTCTCCAGGTCAACTTTGGCTCTGTTTCCTGATGGAGAGGGGATGGGAAAGGCATCCCCATCTCTGGGCAGCCCTGCAGCATCTCCCATGCCCGGTGCAGGGTGTGCTGAGCCCCCCTGAGCCCCAGGGCACCATCCCTCTCTTCAGGAGTTCGGCACCCACCCAGAAGAATTCAGTCTGCTCAAATGTGAATTCAGGGCATTTTCCAGGCCAGGAGAGGCCCCAGAGGCTCCAAGCAGCTTTACCTTCACCCTGTCCTTGAAGCAGCCCACCCAGGACAGTGACACACTGCCATGGGTGGGAAACCCTCTGCCAGGGCCCTGTGCTTGGTCCCAGTGCTCAGCATCTGCTCGGGGCTCCCTTTGGTGTGTCCAGCACATTTCAGTCTGTGCCACACTCACTGTTTTACAGCTCCCAGCAGGTCACTGTCACCTCCAGGCAGACTCCCACTCCTGCAGCCCACTCTCACTGGGAGCTGCCTCCCTCATTCCCCAGCCCAGTGCCCTGCAAAATCCCCTCTCCCACATGCACATGTCCTGGGATGAGTGCTAAGTTCACCTGGACAGTCCTCAAGGATGCTGAGACTCACTGGCCCTTGGGAGGGCAGTGGGGGTGGCTCCAGCTCTGACCAGGGCAGGTAAAACCACCCCAAGTTTGATCAGAGCTCAAGATCAGCCAGGCCGGGAGTGAGGGGCACCCAGAACCCCCAAATTCCCTCCTCACTGCCCAGCCCTTGGCTGCCCTACAGTCTTGGACACAAAGCAGACCCAGATGGGCTCTTCCCACCACTCCCCAGCCCCCCTCCCAAATTTTCATCTGAGCTTCACTCAACTCCCCCCAGTAGCCTGTGACACCACTGTGATGGGCACAGGGTGGTGGCAGGGCTGCCCCAGTGCCAGAGCAGGATTCCCACAGCCCCAGAGGCAGCAGAGCCATCACAGGGATGTTTGTGGGGCACAAGGCTCTCTCAGCACACCCAGGGCCACGGAGCAGGGACACGTACCGAAAATGCCGAGAGAAACTCCGGTCCTTCCCCATTTGTCAGGGTGCAGCGGGAACAAAAGGGAGATGCTTCAGATCCTCATGCAGCTGAGCCTCAGCCTCGGCTCACGCCCACGATGCGGCCAGATCCAACAACCAAACTGTGTGCCAGCCGGTGCCGCCCTGGCGCTTGGCACCCCTGTGGTGCCCAGGGACCACGGCCAGATGGGCCGGATCGCTGGCAACTCCTGCCTGCCCTGGCCCTGGCTCCTGCCACACTCTCAGTCCCAGGTGGGGCTTTACCATGGACCAAGAGCCTCTGTCCGTACCCGTTGGGCTTTCGTGCCAGTTGTGCCCTCCCTGCCCAGGTCTGCCCCAGCTCGCAGCCACCAACCCTCTCTCTTTCCCTAAAAACTGCAGCCGCTGTAATTTCCAGCTGAAAGGATCTTGTAGCAGAAAGGAGGGCACAGCTCGGCGCTGAACTCCGGGGGGATGCCTCCCTGGTGCTAATTAGTTGACTTCTGAAGTGCTTCTGTCTAAATTACGTGCTGCTGAAAGGGGTGAGAAACCTTAAAGGCAAACAGTGCTGGGTGTGTGGATGTGGGCGTGGAGTTGGAGCTGCTGGGCTGGACTGGGATCAGCACCAGGACCAGGAGCAGTCAAGGGCCCAAACCCCTCCATGGAGCATCCGTTACCCTCAGGGTAACACAGCAGCACTTTGCAGTAAGAATAAAAGATAAAAACCCATCCTTAATTTAAATAATGCCATCTTTGAGCACAGCACTGGCGTTTGATGAAGAGGATGTGAAGCTTCCCAGAGCTGCCAACATCAGATACAATCTCCAGGTAGTAGCAAAGGAAGGAAAAATGAAAAATGTATGGTTGAGCCCCAAAACAACTAGCAAATACCTGACCTTGACTCTGGTAGATGTGCAGAAAAACACGTCCCAGGGTGGATTAAAACACTGAGCTACACTTGGATTATGTCTGAACTGTGCTGTGGAAACAGCTACTGGTCTGGAAAAGCCCTTCTGCTCCAGCTAAATGCTAAAATTGGGGAGAGAAAACTCTAGGTGGCTTTGCCCATGGAACAGGAATTCTGCTTTGAATCCCAAATTCTGCCTCTCAAACCTCACCTACCCATGTGCATGGGAGGGGGTCACAGCCTTGCACTGGCCTCCATTCCCAGCAGCTCCCACATCTCTGGGGGAACACAGTGCCTCCAGACTCTCGTGCACGAGTGGGACTCACTCCAGCCCAGCAGCAAGCACAGAGCTGTGATTTCCGCAGGGGCTGTTATCCCATTATCCCAGAGGTGGGAGGCTCTATAATCACGCATCTGGCTGCAGATGTTTTGCAGATGGGACTGTCATTATCATTAAATAGGAATGAAGGTGCTTTTCCATCGCGGAGTGCAGACAGTATGGGATGCAGTGGCTGTGCACTGGGGCTGGGAGCCCCTCACAGCCCTTCCCCAGCCACCAACTCATCCCTGGGGACAGCCCAAAATCCTTGACAGATTTTAGAGAGGGTCACCCTCTCCTGACACAGCAATGACTGATGAAAGAGCCCCCTGAAGCAGCGCTGCAGTCCGTGCCAGGCTGGGGATCCTCTTCCCTGTCAGCAACACCTGGGGTGCTCTCACTTATCCCAAACCTGGTGTCCCCATGCCCAAACCATGCTGTGCACCAGGAGCTGGTGGCTTTGTCCCTGCCCTGCCAGGGACATGAAAATCTTTGAAGAAACCCCCACAAAGGCTTTTTCTGTAGCTTCCACCCAGCCCAGCATTGCCCAGTGGGTGTCAGGGACAGTGGCCTGGACAGTGGGTGCAGACAGTGCTCATGGACAGGTCCCCAGCCCCCTGTGACACAGCAGGGGGGACACGGGGCCACCTTCAGCCCAAATGCACCCTGTGTCCCACACCAGCAACTCCCACCAGCTCTGGGGTGCAGGGACCTGTGCCAGCCACACTTTTCGGAGCCAGCTCTGCTGCCCCCCACCCGCTTTCTGCAGGGAAAACCAGCACAAAGGCAGCTTTCCCTGTTTTCTTTAAGACACTGGAAAACTTGGACCAAGTAACCACTTCCTCAAATAAAAGTTGTGACTCCAGCAGGGTGCAGGCGGGCCAGGCTGATCCCATCTGCATCCCAGCCAGAATTTGATTTGCCAAAGGAAATTAATCTCCTATCAGGAGATTTTGCACCGAGGCATTTTGGTCGTGACCTATTTGAACTCCACCAATAAAAAAGGAACTCGCTCCCAATTGTCTCGCTGATGGCACTCTTTGTTCCCTGCCGCCCTAATTCCCTTTTCTTTTGGGCAGTTGAGCATATGCTGGGCTATCAGATTAGGGATTTTTTTTTTCAAACAGAAGCAAAAAAGGGCTACTTCTTAACTCCATTACTGTCCTGCCATCCAGGTGGTTTTCCAGGAGGAATGCTGGGATCATGAACAGGAGGTCAGTGTCCATGTCAGCATCAGGGACTCGGAGGGTCACCTGTCCTGCATCAGCATCCAGGAAAGCTGTGAAGCTCCCCCCAACCCTGGAAGAGTGGGTACACGGAGGGGGAGTGACAGGCAGCGAAGCAGCCCAATACATAATATATAAATCCTGATGGCTAAAATGAAATTTCTTATCCAAGCACGGTCACAGATGGTTGGAGTAGTTTAATACGGGAACACGCCAAGTGATTTTATTGCCGTGAAAAACAAGCTGAGACAAATAGATTGTGTTGGGAGCATTTTTAGCAGGAACTCCGTGGAATTTCTCCCATAATAAGGGAACCCCTGATGGGCAGCAATTTCATCTGTGTCAGATCAGAAGTGGCTGCCATGAGAGTGGGCTCACCTTGGCCCACCAACCTTTGGCTTTCCCCTGGGAAAGCTCAGGAAGCAAACGGAGCAGAACCAAAGAAGTGAAGTCCAAACTACTCCAGATTATTTTCCCTGCAGCACTGAAGCACAACAGAAATTACAGGAGATCCAAGACAACATCTCACAGTCCAAGCAGCTCCCGAGTTATCCCCTAAGGATGCAGCCAGGGCGAGGGGCTGGATGTCACACACATTGCCCTACTCCAATCCAGGCTAACAGGACAACGCCTGTGTAACCATCAGCAGCAATGGTTTATTCACCAGCACTACAGGTCGGTGGGGAGGAGGAGGATCTGTTTCCCACCAATTCTACTGCAAACAGGTTAGTCCAGGGATGAACCTGGGGTGGTTGTGCCAGCACTGAAGAGCACAGGGTGCAGAGCCAGCACCGCTGGACTCACAGCTCTGCCCTGAAACCAGCTCAGAAGTAAGAGCAGTGCCGAGAGACATGAGGCCCTGGGACCCCGACCTGCCCAAAATAATCCCCTCCTCTTCTCAGGCTGGTGCGAGGGACAGGCAGCCCCTGCACATACAAACCACACACACAGAGATCTCACACACACACACAGACC